>OW285241.1:118966971-119567613 GCA_935421215.2 Melolontha melolontha
CAATTCCATCTGCCGTACAGTGCTGCCATCTCTGTGACGTATTGACAACGAACGCACGCTCATTTTAAAACAATGCACATGCTTCTATCTCTTTCCAGTCTGGAGAAAAAAAATCGGAGGCCTTAGAACTTGAATGCACCTCGTATTTGTGAATGTTTCCTCTCCAGAGACATAGATACGTATTTCATCTTTCTACAGGATCATCGGTACGCCCCTGCTGGAGAAGAGACTCATTCAACCAAAAATAACTATATACCTTGCTATCTCACAGAAATTATTAAGATAGAGCGTGAAAGAATATTCAGCGCTGTCTACATAATAACCGCAAAACTAGCAAGGTAGTTATTTTTTGTTGAAAGTGTCTCTTCTCTAGCAGGGGCTACAGTTCTGCTAGACTTGTATGTATTTAACTAAAGAAAGGGAACTGAAAATAAAATCTGAATTTTTATCGCATATTCGTTGTTTAGAAAGGTATAATAAAAATTAACAAATATTTCATTTGGTTTTCTTAACTTGTAAGAACGGTATTTATTTTTTTTTAAACCCTATGAAGGGTTTTGACTGAGATGCTACGTTGCTCAGCAATCTGCTAAATAATCGCGATTGCTCTTCTACTGCAGCACAAATAGTTCTTCATTTTGCGAAGTTCTTTTCTGTTTATGTTGTTGGGAATATAAGCAACCATAGCTTTCCACAATTATTAATAATTTGGATGCACTGTCTTGCTTTTATCAAATTCTATTTGAAATAAACGTGTAATTTGTCTGATTGACTGAACTAAATGATGACATTTAATAACGAATTGCTTTTCTTATAAAATCAGTAGCGACGGAAATAATAATAAATATGCCGGAAAGAGAAACAAGCAACCGTTAACCAATGAAAATTCTAGATTAACTGCAAACAATAAATAGAATTGCAACAAAGTGTGAGTTTACGATAGATGCGTTCCACTCTACAGCTAGTACTGAACTAACGTGGTCGCATTACCTACATATTGCTTTGCACTTTGATTTTCAAAATGGGCTCCAATTACACAGGCCTGCATTTTTCAACTCTTTGAATGTTGATTTAAAAATTTTAACTGTTTTCTAGTAGGTAATTGGGTAGCGCTGATTTCAAATCTGCTTTTATTTTTTTTTGTATTACGTAAGGTTATTTTTCAAACCAGTAAAATCAAAAAATATAGAAAAAACACGATTTATTTCATTTATAAGTAGAGCTGAGGATGTTTGCGGTACGGCAGGACCGTATGTAGTGCATCCCCACCAGCGTATAAACACGATGCAGCGAAACACTTTACTTAGTCGTGAACTGGCAACGTGATTGTGTGTTGTCTTGAGCTCTATTTAATAAGTATGACGGACGTGCCCAAGCCAAGAAAGCGCCCATTGTATAACGACGTGAAGAAATTTATCCGAGACTTTCCCGATTTGTATTATAATGGAGCAAAAGTGGTTTGTAAATTATGCGATAAACAGTTACTTTGCTGGGACAAATACGACTGTAAAAGACATGTTGAAAGTGTACACCACAAAGACAAAAAAAATAATGTGCTGTCTAAAACGCAATTCATTTTCGATTTATTGACAATGCTACTCGTCTGCGATGTGCCAGTTCACCTGCTAGATAAAAAAAGCCTTTCACGACTTTTGGAATAAATACAATTCCAACATAAATTTACCGTCACGGAGAACGTTACTCACCTATTTACCAATTGTGCGTGAGGACATTGAAAACAGAATGAAAGCAGTAGTAAATGATAAACAGTTATGGGTATGTGTCGACGAAACGACAGATCGAAAAAAACATTCTATTGTGAATATTATAGTGCGTGTACTAGATCCTGTCAAATCAACATATCCCATTTTATTAGCCAGCAAAAGATTGGAAAAGTGCACTAGCGAAGTAATTACGAAGGTAGTGCTCGATACGCTACAAAAATTTCAAGTTTCAACTAATCAACTCCTGATGTTTATGAGCGATGGTGCTGCGACAATGCGTTCTGTAGGCCGTTCTCTTAAAGCAGATTGTGAGAGACTTTTGCATGTGACATGTAAAGTTCATGCTTTACACCTTGTGGCACAAACTATTCGGCAATGTTATCCAGAGGTGGATGTATTAATAGCAACCACAAAAAAAGTGTTTCTAAAATCTCCCAAACGAATTCGAGAGTTTCACAGTCGGTGCCCTGGTATTCCCGAACCACCAGAGCCAATCCTTACACGTTGGGGAAGTTGGTTAAAGGCGGCATTTTATTATGCCAAGTATTTCCAACAAATAAAATCTGTGGTTCTACAATTCAATCCTGCCGAAGCTGTAGCCATTAAGGAAAGCCGGAGACTCTTTCAAAACCCTTCCCTTGATGCAGATTTACAAACTATTTATAACAATCATATAGGATTGTTTAACGCAATCGAGAAATTTCAAAATACTGCATTATCGTTAGCGGAGTCACTGCAAATACTGGACGATGTACACGCCCAGCTATGCGCAGTAAATTACAACAAAAATGTTAATGTAATAGAAAAGTTCGAGAGTGTGATAAACAATGATTTTGATTTTACCAGATTAAAACAAATTAGTAATGGTGCAAGTGTAGATTCGGTTTCTATCTATAAAGATTATTTTAATTGTGCGTGTGTTACATCCGTAGATGTCGAGCGGTCTTTCTCAAAATATAAAAAAATTTATTCATCACGGCGTACATCGCTCACCGCTACAAATATGGAAACGTATCTAATGCTACAAACTTACTGCAAGTCTTATCCACTTGGCGCTATGCTATAATAATCGTAAATAAGGTAAGTGTGTTATTTATATACAGAACACATAACTGACATACCTAAGTGATATAAATAGCGAATGCATGTAAAGCAATAAAATCACGCATGCATCACCGATCGAAACAAGGTCATTATATTCGTGCGTTTAACTGAATACTATCCTGGCACACCGCAAACATCCCCAGCTCTATTTATAAGCTAGTTTTATATTATAATTAAAAAAATACAAAAATATACACATAGAAACTATTAGAAATAGTTATTTATTCTTTATGCTTCTTAAAAAAACGTTTTCGTTTTTCAGAAAAGCTTCGTTTGGTTGTTTTTCTGTCATATTCAGCTAAAGGAAGATCTGAAGGTAGTTTCTGGGGCAAGCAAATTTTTTTGTTTCAACCTAGACCCCAGTACTTCAGAAAGATCTTTTGAGGTTGATGGTTCAAAATCACTATCCATCTGTACGGAGCCGGAAGTGGAAGAGGTTTCAATATCTTCTTGTAGTATTTTTGGGGGTATAGGTATAGGTACATGATCACTGTGAGGAACTGGTCTGATAGCTGATTTAATATTGTTTGGGTACAAAATATGTTTCAAAGTTTTTGTATTATGCCCTTTAATATCACAAAGACAAAAGTAGCAATCTTCATGATGATTTTGCGGTTCTCACCAAACCATCGGTATTCCAAAAGGAAGGCTTTTTCTATTCCCTTTGGTCCAATGTCTTAAACCTTCTTCACATACATAACAAACAAAGTGCGGTGCCCAATCTTTATCTTGATCTCCTAATTTGATTTTGAAATAAGCAAAATATGCATTTTTCACAAATTCACCAATTGGTCTCTTAAACTTTTTCAAGACGAAATATCCACAAATATAACCTAAATCATCTGGTTTGTTTTTGCAACACCGGCTAGACATATTTTTAAGCAATGTTTATTTATCAAATACCACGCACAACACTAAAGACAAATTAATTTTACTTGTTTACTGATCGACACTCAGAGCTATAATGAAGTAAATGACATTAAAATATACATTTTGTTTGGAGTGATAAACTTGAAATCCTTCTTCGCAGTACTAATAAAGTGATAGCATAATAAATAGGATTTAGCAGGTAAAAATTCCCGGAAATCTTGTCCAAAATTAATACATGTAATAAAAGATTTACATCAGGTAATGAGAGCCTATTTAACAAATTTCTTTAAAACCACAACAGAAAATCATTTTTGGGTTAATACCTAGAATTTGAAGTAGTACATTCATTTTAAAATGTATTAAAACGTCTATTATAAGATTTTTTTAATATTTTTTTCTTTTGTGCAAAAGAAAATCTGTGGGTGGTAGAGACCAACTGTATTTTAATTAGTTATTGCTATATAAAAACTGAGCTTAACAAACAAAAATAACGTCATCACAAATTTTATGCAGGCCTGTGTTATCAAACGTGAATCGTCAATACACAGATATTTATTGTTTAGACTCTTATGAAATGTTTTCAGGGTTTAAGTTTTTAAAAGGGGTTCTTTGCAACTAGGCCTAGCATCCAACGTAAAAAGGAGAGAAATAATACGATAGGATATTAAATTTAATACATTTATTGTTCACAACTTGCAAAAATATACATTAATTTTTAACGTAATTATTATTGTCAATTATACTTTCCTTTCAAGATGAAACATAGCAAGTAAATCTTTATGTCTAATCAAAATATACGCATATCTAGATATCTAAAAATATTACTGAAGGTCTTTGTTTGGTTTTAATAAATCTAAAATACACCTGTGTATCACCTTAGACCAGTGAGTATGATACTCTACAAAATACTAAAGTATGACACAGTGTTTCTATTTTAAATTAATAAATCAGCGAAGCATGGATTTTATAGTTTTTCCCAAAATGGTAATATTTTAAAAGAGAAATGTGTTATTTCATATTCATGTGACAAGAATATACCCTACCACATGAGATATTACACAGTTCTATTTGAAATCTCAATTATTTAATGAAGATTTGAATTACGAGTCCGAAACCCAGATATGTATCTTTAAATGTTCGTAAGACCTTACTCTACTTGCGATTTAAAAGACGTCTGTGTTATTTCTTCCGTTATAAAACAGAAATTAGAATTAATTCGCGATCGATCAAATGTCCATATAGAACAAGTAATCTTAAAATTTTAATTTATGAGCTTCAACGTCTTGAATACCTTTAATACATTATACTGACCTGTTAAGCTCATTATTAAATGAGAGTAAAATAATAATTCTCTTTTAAACTAAAATGTACGAATTCTAATAATGGATTAACTTAATATGATCTACAATGTCTTTTGCTATCAATACAATTTATCTCTGACCTGCTTTTAGTCTATTTTAAGAAAGCCCTGAAATAATTTTCTATATATATATGGCTGGTGACGTCAATCCTTTTTCAAATGTGAAAATAAATCCTCTTAGCCCTTCCTTTTAAATTAAGTTTTATATTTAAAAACTGTTGTTCTTACATTCATTTAAGTTTCTCGGTGTTTTCTTTAAATAGTATTTTATATTTTAAAACTTTTTCTTATTTCGATTTTTAATGTTTTTTCAAAACGGGATAAAAATCTGTTAAGAAGTATTTTAATTTTTATTTATTCTATCCTTCTCTTATGTCCAGCTCTATGCCTTCTCTATCTTTCACGTTAAAGTGTCCCACGTTCACGGCCCGTATCCAAGGATTGTATAAGAACATAGGATTGCTCGATCCCGCAATATTTTCGCCGCGTAGTGGGGAGCCATGACGTCACAAACGGACCAGGTTGAACGCGTTCACTACTGTAAAGCACCTTATAAAATGTGTTTAGCTACTACAACAATTAATTATCGAGTTATATTAGTGCTATTATTATGGTATATAATATTTCATTTGATAATAACATATCCGTCAGTCTACTGTTATAAATATAATACACGTTTTTATTGCCATAAGGTTATACTTTGGTTTATAATTTAAAAAAAAAACTTTTCCAACTTCAAATAAACACATTTATTAGGTACATAAACATAAATAAAGAAAGCCGATGAGCATGTATTCTCTATACAAAGCAAAAAATATATATTTTTCAATTAAAAGAGTCAGTATATAGCAATGTTTTATTACGCAGTAATTAAATAAAAACGAATCAAGTAGTGGTTTTTCGCATTTTTTTAGCTAGTGTTCGTTGAGTGTCTGACGGTGTACTAGTAGAAAGCTTACATTTACTCGATTTTTTAGCATTGTCAAGGGTTCCTTTTGTATTTAAATAATTCATACGGATAACAGTTCTTAATTTACAAAATAATTTTATAATAACAAAGCACAAATTTTCTCGCTTTTTAATTTTTAAAGCTAGTCTTTTAACAACCAGTGTTTCTTTCCGCAGTTTATTATCGCCATGATATATCTCAAAATATTTGTTCCACTGTTTAATGGTACTTAAGAAATCTGTTGAGGGCTTAATAAGACCACCAAAAGAGAGCTGTTGTACCCATGAGGGTAAATTGTAGGCGTGATCGGCTTTAATTTTATAAGTATAATCGCAGAGTTGGGGATGACTGTTTTTAAATTTCTTCGCTATAAAACCAGCAATGTACTCAAATGCATCGTCCGTTGTTTCTGGTGATTTTGCATCAGATATTTCTGAAATCCCTGATGATGAAAACGAGCTTCCATTGCTACTTTGAGTTGCATTGCTGTCAAACTTCTCTTCCGGTAATTCAAGTGAAACTTTCGCTTGTTCCAAAACTGTGGCCACTATATATTCTTCAGGAACAGCTTCTTGTGTGTTCACCTTTAAAAAAAGTATAGCTATGTAGATAGGTACCTATATAATACTAGGAATATGTAAAGAATTAATAAACACATTTTATGTACCTGTGCTTCTAAAATACCAGGATTCTTCCCAAGAATAATCATTCTTATTCTTTTGATGGCTTCCAATGGAGATGGATGTTCATTCGGCCCTCGACATCTAAGCTGGAAGAAAAAATTCTCCAAACAATCCTGATTAAGTTTATGAGTACATATATAGTGTACATCTTCAAATTCGGTCTTCATATCTCGTAAAAGTAGTTTCAACGATTCTATAGAAATTATTATTCTTTCTGAAAAATTTGCAAAGTGTTTTTTCCTTCAGCTCTCATGTCAAATATTAAATCTCTAACTTTATTTAAGTGTTGTTCTTGGTTCTGTAAATAAATTCCAAAAGGGGCTTTCATAGGGTCAGGGCCAGGAGATCTATTCACATGGCTATTAAACATATCAAACCAAGAATTAATATTGTCTATGAACATTCCGACATCTTCAGCAAGTTTTTTATCAGAGCCTGGTTTGTATCGTAATAATGCCTGGGCGGTCTTATGTGATAACAATTCAGCCGCTAGTCTTACATTTTGTCTTTTACTCTTTTCATCTGTAATATGCTTTTCAGAAATTTGATAACAGGAATTTACTTCTACATTGGTTAATTCTATCAAACTTTCTAAAGGTTCTTTTCTTATCTCTTTCTTTCCAGCACTTCTCAATATAAATCCTGTGTCCAAAAACCAATTACGGAGAAGTTTCAGTAAATGGGGAGCATCTGCGAAACATTTTTCTTCGTTTGCGGATGCTCGAAATAGGTCTTATTTATGTCAACGGACAACGCTTTCCAGAGACCAACATTACTGCTTCCGCAATCACTTACAATTGCAACACAGTTATATGATATTTTATGCAATTGGGTGATCAGATCCATTAACACATCCTTTGTCATCTTTTTGTCAAAGTCTAGATAGATAGGCTGTTTCCAAGTAGAAAATAAGCTTCTAACCATACAGACTTGCATTAAATTGTAAGGACCTAGCACCTGATCTTCACCAACACAATACTCTAAAGTGGTTTTAACTTTGACTTCATCAAAAGAAATGACTACAGTTTTCTCTCTTGCAGACATATTTTCTCCTGCTACCTTTAGAAAAGTTAGTACATCTTCTAAAACTCCCGGCGTTATTCTGATTTTTGATGCCCACTTTCTCAAAGATGACAACGCTGGCAACGGAAAATTAAGTTTAGTTCGCAAAAATATATAGCATTTCTTGCTGAGGTAACGAATAGTAAAAGCAACTGCAATCTCTTCAGTAGTCCAATTAACGCGTTTCTTTTTGTTTAGAAGAATAGAAATTTGATTTTCTGTTAAGAGTTTTCTCAGTATTTTTACCGTTTCCTGTTTTTGTGCAGGTTTATCTTGCTTGTTCTTTCTTCTATAGTATAAAAGTTGTTTTCTCTGCAAATTCAATTTGCGTTTCATAATTTCCATCTCTGTAGATAATTTAGTGTGACTTTCACGAAGCTCCGCATATTGTTTAGATAATATATTTTCTGCTGGGACAGTTAAAGGCTTATCGGTTTTAAATTCTGCTGTTGAAGACGCTGTTGAAGACGCTGTTGACAGCTCACTTGCCGCTAAACATGAAGCTATCGATTGTTCGGCAATCAATCTATTTACTTCTTCTTTCCTTTCATTTTCCTTTTTTCTTTTTAAATATGCTTCCCCTCTTGTCGCAACTTTCTTTATATCTTTGGACATTTGTGGAAGATTTACACTAGGCACAGCAGTGTATTTAAGCTGTTTTCGTACAGGTAACCCTAGCAATAATTACTATGTATTAGAATAATTTATCTCATAACGTATAAATACATTTATTACCTAATAATTCGTTCCGCATATCACGTTCATAATCGTTTGCATTAAAGTGTATTGAGCAAATTTGGCTAGTATTTGGATTCCACTTATCTGCTCGTTTGCAGCGCCTTATCCATTCTTTACGGACAGTATCGGATACGAAGTTTGTCGCCTTTGGAAAGTTGTGATAAACGATTTCTCTATTGGTAATTTTCGTAGAAATACGACTGTTATTACAGCCAACTACCGCACAACGACGTCCCGGCATTTCAGTCGCTAATTTACAAAGGGTAACGGCGAAAACTAAATTAAAACACTTTACTTTAACTCAAGCAACCCAAGACCTCAACTATTTATCGGTGCGACTGGTCCGTTTGTGACGTCAGAGGAGGCGGAGTCACGGCTCGATGCGAACAACACTGCCGGTATAGGGATCTGGCTATCCTATGTTCTTATACAATCCTTGGCCCGTATCTTCTCTTACTAACTAATTGACTATTTTCTTATGTCTTCCGTCCGGCGTGTCATAATCTGCTTTTTGAATATAACCTCAAATTTCAAACCTAGTTTGACAACTGTATTGTTTATTAAGTATAATAGTTATTTACGATACAAGTGTTAAAAGTGCGATTTTATTTCACGAGTAAAAGTTTGCGACACGAGCGTTAGCGAGTGTCGCAATTTACGAGTGAAATAAAATAGCATTTTTACTTTTAACACTAGTGTTAAAAGTAATACTTTTAATACGCTACGCTATAAAATCGCATTTTTAATTAAAGTTAGCCGTGTCAAAATGTCAACTTTTAACGGTGTTTGTAGAAAAACAAATATATATCATTAATGGATAACATATACCATGTTAAACACTCTTTAAGGGTAATCAATTTTTGGACTGGCAGGTTATCAATCGCGTTAACAATTTTGTGGACAATTCTGTTTCGGTAATGATGTTTTATGTTTTTTTTATAATACCCTGGTCCATAGGTTGCAATTTGGAGGTCGTGTTTGGTGGAGAAAAGATCAGTTCAATATTCGTTAATTTTTTACTTACAGTAACTGGATGTGCAGGACAATTGTCTATAAACATCGCAATCTTTCGCTTTTGGCTTTTCATTTTCGTGTCCAGTCCTTTGATCCATCTTTCGAAAATCTCAGAAGTCATCCATGCCTTGTTATTACTGGTGTAATCTAACTCCAGAGATTTAACTCGTTTTAAATAACGAGGATTTTTCCTTTTACCTATCAGCAGTAATTTCAGTTTTTCTGAGCCATTGATGTTTGCTCCAACCATCAGTGTCACTCTTTAATTACTTGTTTTAACACCAAAACATTTATCACTTTTAAAAGTAAAAGTTTTGTTTATCAAACATTTAAAAAACAAACCGGTTTCATCACAATTGAAAACGTTTTTTGGCTCGTACTTTTTCAATACACTTTTTAAAACAGTTTCAGTCCAAATGTCACAGTCCTCCTGACTAATGCTTGCACTCTCGCCGGACACCGTCTTGAAAACAATTGCATTTCGAGTCTTCCAGGCACTCAACCACCCTTCTTCACTAGCTTGAAAATTAACGCAGTTAAATTCTTTAGCAAATTGTAGAGCCTTATGCTTTATTAAATTTCCCGATATTGGTACGTTTTGATGCGTACGGGCCACTTTAAACCATCGTAAAACTTCTTCATTTACATTCTCGTAAGAACACACCCGTACTCGTTTTCGACTGCTTGGAACATTCGTTTTCTTGATGATACTTTCGCGACTTTTTATTATCAGAGAGACCCAACTTGGAAAAACACCGAATTTTGCAGCATCAATTTTTTTGCAGCCTTTATCAACTTCCTCCAAAACTTTAATTTTCTCAGCTAAACTTAAAACATACTCGCTTGGACATCTTAACTGATTTTTAAATAAACTGAACCTGTTTTCGAAATACATATTGCTATGAATAGTGGTTTGTATATTTGATGTGCCACCATCCACAACCAGTCTTCCCAACTAGGTTACTCAGCCGGATGATTTCCAAATATGAGACTTCTAACTTCTCGGGTTCCAATCGGAAAATCGTGTTCTTCTAAAAGGTTATTTAAGCGCCAGTAAAAAGTTCACTATTTAAATTATATTTAAGAGTTACTAATAATTAAATGGGCTTTCAAAAAGTTACTTTTGATGCTTATATTACAACCTAGATCGCAGCATGTTTTGAACACAACTTTTCATAATCCTGTAATTTATGATTTTTTAGAGAGTTTTTCATTACACTTTCAAAGGAAATCCAGGCTACCCTTTCAACGGCAGTTATAGTTGTTTTAAAGTGATTGGCTGAAATCAATTTTCGAATTTTGGAACCAATGAAGATACCCGTCTTAAGTTTTGTGTCAGACAAACCGGGAAATTTACTACAAAGGTACATCCAAGTTTGCATCCTTATTCAATGCTTTTAGAAATTGCTTCATTATATCTAATTTTATATGTGATGGGGGTAAAAGTATGTTATCTGGCTTCATGAAATGGGATAGCTCTGCTATCCCATTCAGAAATGAAGGCTTTTTAGTGTACCCACCATATTTCTGGTGGAGGTTTTATAGGCAGATCAGGTACATGCTGAACTGCCCTTACGGCTGAAGACAATATTTATTGAATTGTAATCTTTAACGTTACATACACAAAAGTAACATTTGACGTGGTTTAGTGTTTCGCGCCATACATAGGAATAGTAAATGGCAAATACGTAATTTGGTTTTGACTCCATTTTCTAAGATGTTCGAAACATGTATGGCAGACTTTATGGGGTGTCCGTGATTTATCCTGATACTAACTGACCCGGCAAACGTTGTTTTGCCTTCAAATTTAATTTATATTTAAATAGGTGACCCGGCAGACTTCGTTCTGCCTAGAAAAGTATTGATTTAGATATTTAATGTTTTATTGTTATGGGTATGTTTAAAATACAGGTACTTGATAATATTTAAAGGAGATCGGTGCAGGTAATTTATATTTATTTGAAAAAAAATTTAAAAATGTGAATAATAAATGAACTATTAAATGATAAAAAGTATATACATAATTAAGAGAATGTTAGTGTTATTCATTAAAGTGGACCCGTGGAAGTTCGTCTCGCAGGCGTTGTCCCTTAAAAAAAAAAATAGTCACAACGTAACGTAAACATAAACGTCATCTATCATGAAGATGGCGTAGTAAAATCACTCCATACAAAATGTATGGGAAAATGAATTTTCTTGATAATTTTTTTTTCGGGGATATTTCGGGAATTTTCTTGGGTATTATTCTTGTTTGGCCGGAGACCAGTCCGAATTGGTGCGAATTTTCGAAATCGGTCCAGGCGTTCTTGAGTTATAAGCGTAGTAACTAACGTCACTCTCTTTTATATGGTGGTGAAACATTGTAACATTAACCGTTCTTAATTAAACAGCGGTAAAGGCCAGAACACAAAATCAAAGACAGGATTTAAACTGAATATTTAATACAAAAAAAAAAAAAAAAAAAATCTATCTTTATAAAGTATAAAGATTATGTATTTACAATATACATGAGGTAAAATATATTCACTGTAATATTGACAGCTAAGTGAATTAAAAAACTTCCTCTTAATGAATCCGAACAAACTTATTTAAAATAATAAAGTTTATTTTTAATTCCTCCCTAGAGAACCAGACTGTATAATCAAAACTGATACACGATCAAAATTACACATGCGCAAACTAACATGTACAAAAAAACCCTTTAATCCTCTCGAACAAATTCTAATTATAATATTAACATAGAAATGTTAATAATAATCTTTATTATTTCTCTTTCTAATACAAACTCTTAATTACTTATATTAATACAATAGAAATATTCTTATAATTTTAATTAAAATTTTATGAATTCATAAAAAAAAATATCTACTTACAAAAACTATTTAATGTGGAGACAAAGAAGGTGCATATAAATATCAAAAACAATAACGAGAATTTATCTCTACAACTCTACTACATCAATCAAAACACTTTTCAAACAATTAACTGGTTTAATTAAATATATTTAATTATATTTCAATCAAAGCGACCTTCAACTATAAGATATTAAACACGTCTCCGCCTCAATATCGGCCTCTATAGCTTTCACATCAAGTCGACCTCCAAAAATCAAGTTTTCATCTTAGCACAGTTAAAATAACATTTTCAAAAATATACAACTTATCCCACAATAATTGTACATTCATTTTTAATTAATTTTAAATATTATTTTGGGAAAAATCCATAGCAATATGTAATCTAGGCCTCGACTACATACATATAAAATGGGTTTTCCCCGGGATTCTCACAGAAATCTATTGTACCTGATTTTGCGTTATGAACGTGTTAAGAATCTTTTCAAAACAGTGCGTTATAAAAATGGAGTTCGTGCTAATGTTAGGTAGAAATGGGAAACTCGAAGTGGCCAAAATCTCAATAAATGCATAAAAATTTATACATGAAATTCCGGTAAATATTTTATTATATAGAGTGTCACCTACTATTTTACAGATTCACTATATGCAGGGCTTTTTTACAAGAAATTTCATTAAAATATTCTAGGGCTTGAAAAAATTTCACTATAAAGAGTTTTTCACTATACATATAAAGTTTCACTATAAATAGTGTCGACTATAATTGGTTGCATAATATTAATGCGATGGAATACATTTTTAAAAATATTCAAAATGAAGGTCTAACATACCTTATTCCCAGTAATTTTAATCAGGATGGAATAGAAAATTTCTTTTCTTGTATAAGAAGCCATGGTTTCACGAACAATAATCCAACATCTGCGGCATTTATTACCACTTTTAAAACATTAATTATCAACAATCTGGTGTCAAATAAATCTATTTTATCAAACTGTGAGGATGATAATTTTGCAGGAACATTATGTAATATGCGGGAATACATTACTATGCAAATAGCTATTAAGGATTTAATACCAAATATTAAGTTGCAGGTTAACTATAAACCCACAAATATTCCTTCATATTTGGGGTCGTATGTTAGTGGATATGTGGCAAGAAAATTATTTTCATATGTACGGAATTGTGGTACATGTTTAAATAATTTAACTACAAGTAATGAAGAAAATCACCATACAATGATTGTCGCAAGGCGATATTCACTCAATAGTTTATTGTTACCATCTACTAAATTTGTGTATAGCAAACGCCAATTAAGTTGGCGCGAGGAGGGGTAAGTTCGCGCAGGATTAGAAGTAGTGGGGAGATTTATATTTGGCTTTACATCAAATGTCAGATAATTCTAACCTCTCAACGTGTATCACTTATGATCCCCTAGCAAAGACATTATGTTCCGTCAAACGTCAATGACAAATGTATTCTGACAATTACTTAAGTAGTGGGGGTGGACGTTTTTAAAAACGGCTTCTGCGCACCCCCTCCTCGCGCCAACTTAATTGGCGATTGCTATACCTATATAATAGTGTTGCATTGGAAATTGTAGAAATATTGCCTCAGCTTTGTTTAAATGACAATTTGCATGCATTAATTTATAGTCATGTCGTAGACAATATAGATTTTGATGCATTTAATTGTCCAAATCACCCAGACCTGAAAAGAAAATGATTAAATTAATATTTTATAGTTGGATCATATCAATAAATAGAATTTTGAGTGGGTCTGATACCAGATTTTAAGCTAATGAAAAGCATGATCCAATAAAAAATTTAGCTGTATTTAAGTCGGAGAGATGTAGAAAGTAGAAGATAATACTTTATACTAAACATATAGCTGGAAGAAGAACACCTATGCCAATTGTAGAAATATCTATGTAATGATTATGTAATTTTTGATTGATAATGAAATATATATGTAATTGTTTACGAGTTTTTTTTTAAGTTAATAGATATATAATCAGAAAAGTAAATAAATTTGTAATTATTATTGATACAAAAGGAATAATTTAATAAGTCAGTCTAGATATTAACCCCCCAAATGCAGATTTTATTAAAGTTGAACACCAAATTTTTGTGGTTTGTCCAATAGTACTATACCTCCTCGATAGATGGCGCACAAAATTAATATCCAAAAATTTAACAATTAAGTGTCTGTCTCTGTTCTCTTTAGGTATTCTCTGGTGTATTCATAGTATTGTCTATATCAGTGGGTAGGCATGTTTATGGAAGTATGCGGGACATATTTTTGTTTAGAATCCGCAATAAGAGATGGCAATAAAATCGGAAAGTGAGGCAGTAAAGAACTGTATTATCGTGCGAACCTCTTGAAATATATGATAGTTTTGGTAATTCCCTAAATAGTTGCCAGAAAAAAATAGGGTTAAAGTTGATTATAGAACAATAAACATATTATTTTATGGAATATGTATATATTTATACGAAAATACTTTTGAAATGGTAAGTATACTGTTTTGTTATATAAATACCAGAAATAAATTCTTAATAGATTTATCAAATTACTTGTAGGAGCAATCGTACCAGTACCGAAAAAAATGTTGTGTACCGGGGAAGAGATTTGTCGATAATCCACAAATACGGTACTTTACGTTTCCAAGAGACGATACTTTAAACAATAATTGGTTAGCAGCGGTAAATAATAGTGCACTGTTAGAAATGCCTCAGATAAAAGTGCTACATTCATATAATGTTTGTCAAAGGCATTTTCAAGATAATCAGTTTCAAACTGAAGAAAAATTAAAATTAAATCGTGGTACAATACCTACTGTACATTTATCATTAGAAACTGATTCACAATGTACATTAGCTATAAGTTGCTCAAGCACTTCAGGTTTACAAATTGGCACACCCCAAAGAAGAAATATATCAGTTGACGCAAGTTGTCTGAATACATCAACTTCTATATCAGTTTCACCAGTATATCACACTAAAAATATTACACTCCAAAGACGTAAGTTACATGTAGATGCTGTTTTAGTGAAGTTCCATATTCATTCACAACATATGCAATTACTACTTATTTACTAAAGGCTTTGTAGATATAAGATAATTTATTATTTAACTTACTATAACTAGTAACATTTTACATTAAGTATATGTATATATTTTCTTGATTATGTCTGTATTGTTTGTAATAATTTTTCTGATTCCAAGAAAAATTGAATTTTTGGGGAGAATGAAATGATTGGTTACAAGAATTATATGTCTATAATAAATTAAAATTCTTGTATTTTTAAAATGTCAACACCGAGAAGAAATAAGTATGTGTTATTCCTTAACAGTTGTTATGGCAAATCATTTTATAAAACTCGTGAATAAAAAATTGTCTAAACAAGATGCTAGACCCAATACGGTTGTTAATGCCTACTTACAACAACATGCATCAAAAGTGTTGCAATATATGATTTATCTAATGAACATAATTAATAAAATATTGCTTTTTTAAAAAATAGCGTTTACTTTATTAAAACTTTCAATTTAAACCCTGCAAAAAGATGTGCCAAAACAAGTGAATATTCTCGGCTGTTGTTGCAGATAATTCTTGGTGAAACATTTTAACTTCATACAGTAAATAATAAAGAATAAATTAAAACACTTGGCTTGTTTCACTATGAGATTTATTTAAATTCTCTAACATCTGTTTCGGCTGTTATACCATTCTCAAAGAGATCTATAAATCTAAAGATAAATCTCTAGATTTATAGATCTCTTTGAGAATGGGATAACAGCCGAAACAGATGTTAGAGAATTTAAATAAATCTCATAGTGAAACAAGCCAAGTGTTTTAATTTATTCTTTATTATTTACTGTATGAAGTAAATATTGTTGTTACTGGCACATACTATTCTTGATGTTATGTGGAACAAACATTAGCAAAAGATGCGTAAGTATTGTTTAATTGCAGATTAAATATTAATTATATTAATTGAAATATTTTTTTTACTTTATCTAGCGACAAAATGAAGATTTTATCTGCATTTAGTCACTAGATAAAGTATAAAAACTTGAATACTTCTAATACGAGTAAATACATATACATTTAAATTTTCCGCGCAAGCAATTTAATTAAAATCCGCAACTGTAGAGGGCGAATGTCTCCACGTTTTAACATGGACTTGACATCTCTTGTTTATTCATACTCTCTGGTCTATATGTTCAGCTTTGGTTTTTGATAACGTATCTTCAAAATTAAAAATGTCTGAAGAAATTATTTGGTTTGATGAGAATAATGCAATATCTTCGGAAAATTCAAGTCATGTAAAAGAAGAATTACAGGATGTATATTATCTAGATAATAAAGTATGCATTTATGAAACCAGTATCACAGATACTACTAATATAAGCAACATTGAATTAAATGGGCATCTTAGAAATGACAATATAAGGAAATACGAAACGCTTTCGGTAGATCATATCAACACAGACTTAGCTTCGTCTGAAATAAATGTTACACTAAGCAGTAACGTTAAAGTAGAAGATTTATATTATCCAGATAATCAAGTATCAGTATCTGAAACTACTGTCACAGATACTATTAACATAAGCAATAGTGAATTAAATGGGTATATTAGAAATGACAAAATAAGGAAATATGAAATGCTCTCTGTAGATCAAATCAAAACAGATTTTCCTTCATATGAAGTAAATGATACAGTAAGTAACAATGTTAAAATAGAAGATGGAATTAGTCATGATGATATGCAAATTGAATTCTGTAATGAACTGCTGTGTAAGTACATTTGTGTTTATATCATAACAGTAATTAAAATACTTGCTATTCTCTTTTGTATTGTTTTTGCCCAAATTTAAAATGCCTTTTTCATTTTCAAAGATTGTATAAATAAATTTGTTTAACAGTTTGTAACCACTGCCATGAAGTCTATCAAGATTATTGCACTAAATGCAGGGTGCTCGTGCATATTTTGAACAAAAGACATTCTCATAATGCATATACCATAGTAAGAGAATTACCAAAATATATGTTAGAAACTAGAGAGTCAATTGGACATTTGGGAATTTTCTCTTTAAAAGTTATACCTGAAAATGTAAGATTTGGTCCTTTCACTGGTCTTAATTCTATAGATCCGCCTTTGAGAATAAAAGGAGGAAAGATTGTGGTTGGCAATGATAAAACGAAGCTTCTGAATTGGATGTATTATATCAATCCTGCTAGAAATATTTACGAACAAAATTTATTCCCATTTCAATATGAAGACGAGCTATATTATTGTAGCACTCGTAGAATTCAAGTGGGTGAAGAGCTATTGGTGTATTTTGGTAAAGAATATGAAGATAATTTGCTTAGAGATGTGGAAATGGATTTTGCTCCAATCACAAAAAAGGATGTTGAAAATGTATATGCCTGCACTTTCTGTTCATTGGGATTCAGTTCGAAGGTATATTTAGCAGATCACAAAACTGTGTGTCATGGCAGAGCTAACAAAATATTTTCTGTTAAAGGTAGGAAGAATCATTTATTTCCCAAATTAATAATTTTTGTATCAAAATGTTTCTGTAGTCCCAACTAATATACCTTGTTAATAACACCAGGATGCATGTTAGTTTCTTCTTGAGTAATTCTAGTGAATTTTTTTGAGTTGATTTTTAAGGTAAATATTTGTTGGGCAATAAATAATACAATTACTACATTATACAACAAATTTAAGATTGAAACTGATTTGTCTTGGTGTTATTAGCAATGAAGTAACATGGCAATGGATGCACATACAGTTGTACTTTTTAAGCTTTTTTAACATACTTTTCAATTTTTTATTTTCCTTACACGTGGTCAAAACTTCTTGTAACTTCTCTCTAGGAATATTTTGTACCTGTTTATATTCCATTGAAAAGCTTAGGATTTACACATTATGGCATGTATTTTTTGACGTTTGTATATTGATAAATATTCGCGCGGAGAAATAAAAGGACAGAACAGGTAACTACAACGTAATCCTATTAACACACGCTCCACAAGAAGGAGACAGCGAGAGGATTGAAACGTCGAGAAGTTAATGCTTCGTCTCCGAACCAATCAACCTTTATAAGGTAAAAGAAACCCGAAAATTCAGATTTCTTATATATACAAATGTCTGTAAATGGTCTTTACAAAAACCTACTATATATTCCTTGCATAAAAAGAAACCGATTTAAGAAAACTTACCTTAGTTGCTTAGTTTGTGCGCTATACGACGCTGAAGTTATAATTCTGAAATCGTTCTTTTATAAATATAAAACGGCTGGTGCGATTTTGCTTAAGTATGCTACGTTGGCATAGTTTTATGAGGTAAAAGACCCATACCAAAATTTTGAGTATCATCATTCCATAGGCATAGAAATTAGGTTTTTTAATAAATACACATTTCAAATTTCTAAGTCAATGGAGAAGAGGGGTTTAAGTATAAAATTTAGATAGTGTAACTTATTTACTACAGATTTTTTTTTTATATTTTAATAACTAGTAATAGAATAATGCGATTAATTTCAGAGCTTGTCCAGTGCGCATTTTGCAAAATATATTTGGAAGCGAAGGAATATTTGGAGCACCACATGGGTTACTGTCGTGAAACAAATGTCAGGTAAGGTTTTCTACATTTTTACTATATGTTTAGTATAAAGGTAATAAAAACATTTCTAAAAATAATTGGAAAACAAATATATGCATTCGCATTTCCCCTTAAAATTCTCATAGAACATCAGAAAATTATTAATTCATAATTTCGAGCGACATCTGGCACTTAACTGATGTTCTGTTTATAAAAATATCAGATGTAGACCATTTATTTGAGAGGTGGTGCAGTTTTAGGAAAATACGTTTGGTCATAACATTTTTGTCTGAACACACACATACACACACAGCCACAGGGAGGGGGGGGGGGTTCCAGCAGGACGGCGCCTCTGAATACCTTCTTCGGATCATAAAGACCATATCCGAGCAACTAGTGTGGTCCCGATTCAGCCTTCTCCCAATCTCTCGGAATGAGAGACCCGCCTCTTTCATACCGATAATTCGGCCCCTAACAAAATCATTAGTATGGGTAAAATTTCGAAAACGTCGCACTGGGGGCATTACAAAGTGTCTACTTGACAGTTTGACAATCAAATAAACTGACATTTTGTTGGCAGAAATTCATTAATTGGTAGGAAGAAAATATTGAAAGTTGGAGATAACAATGATACAGGAAACATAATAGTTGAAAATAATAAAATAAAATAAATTAATAACTTTGTTATACCACTTTATTCACATGTAATAGTGACCGCGGTTTCGACATACAATGTCATTATCAATCTGCAAAAGTTACAGGCCTACATAGATCTTATAAATGACACAATAATATATGGGGTGGTTTATGATGTTATTTAAAATTACTACTATATACTTAACTATTATATACAACATTGGAAAAGAGGTGTATATATAAGATCCAACTGGTCGTTAAGAACAATATCTATTGTGTTGTTTCCGCTTTTAAAAATTTCAAGTGACTCTAAAAGATTTAATTTACGACCTTTCTCGGCCAAATGCAATATTTTATGATGACCAAAGGTATGCCTTTCTGTAATAAGATGGTTTGCGAATGTTGAATCTGTCTTCTTTAGTTTATATGACCTCATGTGTTCTTTTACCCGTATAATAAAACTTCGACCAGTCTGACCTATATATACCTTTTACAATCATTACAATATAATTTGTACACTCCTGATTTATTATTGATATCTTTTTTAGCTTTTGCGTTAAAAATGAAATTACTTGTTTTTACATATGGTTTGTAAGCTATACTAACATTACTATTATTTTTTGAAATTATATTTCCAATTTGCTCGCTTATTTTACCGAAGTAAGTTAACGAGACAAATTGTTTCAAATTAGCACTATCTTTAGGATATACTAAACTAAGGGCCACTTGTAACTGTTTTTTCTTTAGTATACTGTCAATTACGCTACTTTTATAACTATTGTTTACCGCTATTTGTTTTATAGTATTGATTTCACGAACAAAAGATTCATTAGACAAAGGAATATTTAATGCTGTATGTATCATAGAATTAAAAAATGAATGTTTGTGTGTCTTAGGGTGTAGTGAATCTTTGGGAATAATGCAATCAGTGAAAGTAGGTTTACGATATATATCAAATTTTAAGCTCTGATCTAATTTGTTTAATTTTAAATCCAGGAAGTTAATACTGTTATTCTCTTCTATTTCTACTGTAAAATTGATATTAGAATGGATGAATCAGAAATGTTTGTAGTTGTCTATGAGTACCCTTAAAGCAAGCTAGGATGTCGTCTACATACCGATACCAAAATTAAATATGTTTTTTACCTAGTTGTGATGAAAGAATTTTTCCTGTAATATGCTTCATGAAAATTTCAGCTAATAGAGGACTTAGAGGTGAGCCCATTGCCAGACCTTCTGTTTGTTTGTAGAATTTGTTGTTAAATGTAAAGTAACTTTGGTTGGTGACTAACTCCGTTAGAGATATGATTTCGTGTATAACAACCGGGTTTGTATTTTTCTTTACTAATATGTTTTCTATTAACCTTAAGAATTCCTTATGTGGTATTTTTGAAAACCTGTTGGAAACATCAAATGATACCAGGATTTCGTCTTTTGTATATTACAATCTTTTAATTTAGCTGTTAACTGTATTGCGTTTTTTATGGAAGAGCTATGTGTAATTTCGGTATATTGTCTAATTATTATGTTTAATTTTTCGGCTAATTGTTTATTGGGGCAAGAAATAAACGAAACAACTGGTCTGATGGGTGCTTCCTCTTTGTGAATTTTTACTAAACCGTATAATTTAGGGGGGGGGGGGAGGATTCATATGGAAAAGTTTGTACTTATCTGTGTTTGAGATTACTGCATTACAATTTTTGACACATTCTTTAATTTCTGCCTGATACTGTTTAGTGGGGTCCTTTTTCAATTATATGATAGTTTTGTCGTCTATAAATTTCTTAACTTTATTTTCATTATCACCTTTAGTTAATATTACAGACGAATTTCCTTTATCTGCTTTTGTTATCGTGAGGTTGTTTTCTATGACTTTGTGATTAATACTTTGCAATGCTCGTCTGTCTGACTGATTATTGCGAAATGTTGAGTTGTTTTTCAGAATATATTAATTTTCTTAAACATAATAGTTGAGTTTTTTCGACGGAAACTTTCATCGTTTCTTAGTTGATAATAGAGCATTATTTTACCGAAGTTTCAAAATTGTGGTTTGAATTTTAGTGGGTGGTGGATTTCATATGAAAGTGAGTGTATATCAGAGACACCTTTCCGGAAGTTGATAGACTTGTATCCGCTTTTAAAACCATTGAAAGTAGCTCTTTACAGGGAAAAACTACCCTCTCTGTCACTGCCTCCCTCTCCAGTAATAATTAGCTGGAGAACATGCTTGGAAGCTACTAGTTTTAATGCAGAGAATTTTGATAGGTTACCAAATTACGTTACATGTTTAAATGACGATGCTCAAAGTATTGCTGAGTGCAAGGAACTAATACAAATTCCAAATTAAAAAAATCAGTTGTACTTTCTTCAGAAACACTTTGGAAATTTGCCAAAATTAATCACTTATTTTGAAAATCAAAATCTCAAATTAAATGATGGCACATGAGATGTGGGTATTAATAATTTGAAAATTATTCCAAGTGACTTCGGATGTGGCCTTCGGCAAAAGTTACACGCAGTTTTTAATAGAAATCCAGATTTAATAACATTGCGACAATCGTGTATGGGGACAATGCCACAACATCTAACTGCAAGATTCGCGGAAATAAAAGAATATTTCCAGTATGCACCTATAACCAGCTGCGATGTAGAAAGGACGTTTTCTATTTATAAGGATGTATTCCATTCAAAGAGAACAAATTTTACAGAAGAGAACCTTGAGAAAGTATTGCTAGTTAATATTAATACTCCTTTACTCAACTTGAACTACAAAATGAACAAATAAAAATGTATTTCGTATTTTATAGATCACCACCCATTTGTTTTCCAATTATATAAATAAAATTAAAAACTCTTTAAAAATACAAATTTTCAATAGTACGCCCGTGGGCGATGAATCATCGGCCTCTCGTATCCGGTCCCTACTCATGACCTACAGTGTTTGTATTATTTTGTTTTCTACAATAAACCACTGATTCCCTATTACCATATGATGATTTAAATTCGTTGGCGGTTCCGTTCCTCAAAAATGCAATAATGTTCCATGTGGATTTTAGCATAGGAGCGTGAGACACCTTGGGCCACGGCTACATTGTTACGTGTCCGTAACGCTCAATGCTTCATTACTTTATTTTGTAATATAATTAATGATATCTTCAATATATTTCGCTCCATTTCCAACGAACCTACCTGTATAGGTATCGTTATTCGTTATTTTAATATACATATATTTAATTTCTTTCAAGTTTTTTTCTTTTTTTTCTCGAACCTCGGTGTTCGCTTTTTTCTAAAAGAAAAGTACGCAACTCGCTCTACACAGTCCGTCGTTAGTGGCCGATCTTGAAACGTGGTTACGTTCTCTCCCATCACCGATATTGATCGATGTAGCCGTTCTGTATTGTTATAATTACGGCCCCGTGAGGGATTTAATCGATCTTTATTTCGAAATTATTCGCTAATGCGATATCTCCCTTGGAGGATTTGAAGTGACGGGATAAGAAATTTGTCGCACTTTAAACAGCACCTCTTTAATTTCACCGCCATCGAACGCATTCTTCTGTATGTATAGAGCTTTCTTTGTTTTTGTTTTTTCCTTTCGCTTATTTCGTTGTTATTCCTTTATTTAGATGGTGTACCCGGCGGGCGAGGAATAACGTAGCACCACCTGATTGTTCCCGCAAGTGACGCTTTTTTCTGGAGGGAGAAGGGACACAATAGCCATTCTATCCGCCAGATAAGCACTCGTTTCGTTAATTAATGTCATTCGTAAATTTCTTATTTTATTTCATATATATATTATTGTTATCATTAATTAATAGATCATTGTTAAATAGTCCCAGGTGTTTTCCGAACGAAATAACCTGTGTTGCCTGACCTTTTTTGTGGGTCATTTCTTATACTTTTATTGTTCGCTTCACGAACTGCTGTAACCGTTTCAATATAAACTTGCTTTTATACATAAATATTATTTGAATACTTTAATTATATGCATTACAGATTTTTGCTAACATTTGAACACTTTAATTGTATGCATTACATGTTTGCTAATTGATTCGAATACTTTAATTATAGGCATTACATATTTTTGCTAACTAATTTGAATACTTTAATTATATGCCTTACAGATTTTTGCTAACATATTAGAACACTTTAATTGTATGCATTACATATTTTGCTAATTGATTTGAATACTTTCATTATATGCATTACATATTTTGCTAAATCTTATTTGAATTTAAACCTTCCTAGCTTAAGATCGATTTATTTCAAGGAATTGTTGAACTTGTAAAATACATTGTGAACCAACAAGAAAGAAAGGAATACGTTTTTTTTTTGGGGCGTACTAAGGCCCTCAGCCGCACTGTAATAATTTTATAGATCGATTTATTTGAATTACATCACATTGTTCCTAATTAATTAAACTTTTTTTCTTTACTTTTGACTGGCCTTCAGCCGCATTTATAAATTCAAAATACCTATTTAACTTTACTTTAAATATATACTATACGTGGTCTAGTCAATTTATACCTTAATCATAAGTTCACCATTTCGAAATTTGTAACAAGTTTTGTTTTTTTTTCCTTCTTATATACTGGGTGATAATAAATAGGATTTGTTTGGTTGGAAACAGTTTTTTTGTTTTTCCCTCGTCTCTCGATCCTCGAGAGTGGAACGAGTCTCGGTCACGGAGCCGGCCTTCTGCCCCACGCCACTTGCCGTTTTGTTTCTTGTATTAGATTTTCGTCAAAGTTTCCGAGTTTGCGACGTCCAGCGGCAGAAATTCGGTGGCGCCCTTATCCATCTTTTTTTTAGTTGACTTACTTACCGCTGGGTCTCCCCACCCCTGGGCAGAGGCAGCCTCAGAAGCCGGGTGGGCCGTTGGACGTTGGCAAGAAGGGCAGGGACGGTTTTAGTTGTCCGAGACCGGGTCTGCCCCGGGAAGCGTTAAGAATTTTCTTTTTTTTTAGCGCGAAGTAGTGGTCGTAGCAACATATAGAGATTATAAATGACCGACATTTGATCTTCTTATTGTATTTAAGAGTTTTTTAAAATTTAATTCGAATTCATTTAATTTCAGATGCGTACTTCCAACACCGAAGATTCCCGAGGCAGAAGTAGAAAGACGTTCATCTGAAAGACACAAAGCTAAAAAATGTAAACGTGGAATTTACAAATGTACGCAATGCAAGTTCAGAACAATGTACAACGCCGTCTTCAGGCAACACACTAACGAGCATTACAAGGTGAAAATGTACAAATGTGGAATTTGTCACAGAAGATACAAGGCGAAGGAATCCCTCAAGGCCCACATGGAAAAATTTCATGCTGACAGTGAAGGAAGAAATGTCCAAGAATACTCTTGGTGTGACTATTTCAAAACAAATATTAACAATATAAAAGAGAGACTTCCACATTCACATGATGGTGAAATACATTGTCAATCATCGACAGACAAGTTTCAAACAAGAGACAAATATCGCCTAAAGTCACTTATAAAAATAAATCATAAGAACACAGGCAAATATAAATGCGCAAATTGCGACTTTAAGACATATTACAGGACATATTTGGAAATGCACACGAAAGTTAAGCATCTTGTGGAAAGAAATTATAAAAGTGCAGAGTGCGAATTAAAGACAAACTGCAAGTCAAGTTTAAGAGCACATATAATAGCCAAACATCTGAAGCAAGACGATTATAAATGCACGCACACGAAGTGTGAATTCAAGACAAATTACAAGTCAAATTTGAAAAGACACATGAAAGAAAAACATCTGAAACAAAATGTTTATAAATGCGTAGAGTGTGAATTCAAGACAAACATCAAGTCATATTTACAAGTACACAGAAAAGTAAAACATGTTAAAGAAAATTATGAGTGTGAATTCAAGACAAAGTATAAAACACATTTAAATGTCAACACAATGAATTTCGTAAATAATATTATTCAAATAAATTTTGATAGGCTGCCATTAGCCGGTAAACTTAAAATTAAAGAACTGGGGAGGCCGTTGCCAGATATAAAGTTGTCACAAACTTGTGAACGAAAAGCCGAAAACCGGTCTTTTACGCGTCGGTTTTCAAAAGATATTTATAAAAAAAACAACTGGATATGTGGATGTGAAATAACAAATTTGTTATACTGTTTTCCGTGCTTGCTTTTTTATAAAGCCGACTCTAGAATGGACCCCAACTGGGCAAGAAGAGGAATCAGTGATTTACACCATCTTCCTGAAAAAATGAGGAAACATGAATCGTCTCGTGAACACATCAATTCTTGTACTGCCTTTGCTGTGCTCGGTAAGGTTAATATTATGTCTCACTTAAGCTCTGCATACAGAGAAAGTATTATTTCGCATAATAATAAGGTCGAGAAAAATCGCAATACTTTAAAAAGGATAATCAGTTGTGTAAAATTTTGTAGTGCTTTTGACTTAGCACTTAGAGGTCATGATGAAAGTGAATCCTCTGAGGACCAAGGAATATTTAGAGAACTAATTAATTTCACTGCAGAGCTGGACAATATACTAAAAGAACATTTACGTACGGCAACCGTTTTTAAAGGGACCTCAAATACTATCCAGAATGAAATTCTAGACAGTATGTTACAAGTGTGTAGGGAAGAAATTTGTAAGCAAATTGAAAAGGCAGACTATTTATCAATTCAATGCGATGAAACCACTGATATCTCAAATTATTGTCAAATGGTTTTAATATTAAGATATTTTTATGAAGGCTCCATCAGTGAATATTTTTGGGGTTTTATAAGGGTGAAAGATAAAACAGCTGATGGGTTAACAACATGCATTGAAAATGAAATTGACCCCCTAGTTTTAAAAACTCCCCAAAAATTAATAGGTCAAACGTACGACGGCGCAAATGTTATGAGCGGTGTGAACAGAAGCGTTCAAGCTCAAATTAAAACAAAATATCCCAATGCTCATTTTATTCATTGTTATGCCCATCAATTAAACCTCGTTATGCAGAAATCGGCATCACAAAATGCAAAAGTACGCTTGTTTTTTAATAATCTGTCAGCTATACCGGTTTTTTTTTCAAACTCATCTCATCGTTGTGACGTTTTGGAAGAGATAATAAATAAAAGATTACCAAGGGCGGTTACAACTAGATGGAATTATAATATTCGCACAGTTAATTTTGTTCACGAAAATCTTGAAAAGCTTGTAGAAGTGTTCGCAGAAATTGAAACCAGATGTGAGAAAAGTGTTACTTCAAATGAAGCATCCGGTCTAAGAAGGACATTGGAAGATCCCGAATTTATATTTTGGTTAAAATTCTTCCATAAAATTTTGCCACATGTTGACATACTGTATAATCAATTGCAATCACAAAATAAGGACAGCGTACAGTTGCAAAAAGACTTACTAATTTTCGAGAAAAGTGTTTCTGACATTGGAAATCAAATTGATTCCCTTAAAAACATTGTTGAATTAGAATATCCAACATCCAAAAGAAGGCGAATGGGTGATAATTTTCGAAGTGTTATTGCCAAAGAAGTTTGTGATATAATTACAGTACAAATGAAGGAACGCTTTTCTTACCGGGGTCATTTACAAGCGGCTGATCTTTTTAACAAAGATAAATATTCAAAGTTTTCAAAAAATTTCCCTGTGACTGTTTTAAACGATGTATGTTCAGTTTATCCGATGTTGAGCAAATCAAGATTAAGAACTGAGTTGGAGGTAATTTATTCGAGAGAAGATTTAAAAGAAATTGTTGGAGCAATGAATCTTCTTTTATTTATTTTGGAAAATAACCTTAGTGAAACATTTATCGAAACATCGAAAATATTAAAAATTATCGTGACGACTCCAATGACAACAGCCGAAGCAGAACGCACTTTTTCGACGCTTAAACACATAAAAACATTTTTGCGAAATACTATGCTTAATGACAGACTAAATGCTTTAGCTATGATGTCCATAAATCGAAATTTAGTGCACGAAATAAACAATTTTGATGATAAAGTCATGAAAAAATTCATTTCCATGAAGGACCGCAGAGCGGATTTCATTTTTAAAAAATGACTTACCCACCCATTTTGTTTAGTTTAATCATAAGTAAAAACACAAGAGCTTTTTTTTTATCGGATAAATTTCTCTTTGTAACGAAATTATTTTGCCAATCAGTAATTTGACGAGAAAAACTTACATGAAAAAATCGCGAGACGATAGTCGAGCGATTTTTTCTAATGTAAGTTTTTCGAGCGAAATTACTGATTGGAAAAATATTGAGTTAAAAAGAAATTTATCCGATTGAAAGAAAAGCTCGAGTGTTTTTTGGCAAGATAAATTAACGACATGAATAAAACTTTTTAAATTGTCTCCATATTGACGATTTTGTATTTCTTGTGTTTTGCAGTATTGATCTTTTGATATTTGTTGAAATTTCCCCAAACCGACTCGTATTTTACGTTCAACGATACTTAATAGTTATTACCTGTCAGCTGCCAAAATAAATTAAGTGATGCAGGGCTACTAGATATGTAACAGGAAGAAGCATTTTTATCGGAGGAAGAAGCATTTTTATCGGTGATAAAAAGCTATGTAGGTTTTTATCGCTGTCAAAGTGACAAAAATGTCACCCGCATATGGACATTTTTATATAGGAGTTAATTTATCTGTATAAATATGTTGTTCTTTCTCTTTCCTACTTATAAACCGTGGCTACCTACTTTGTGAGGTCATTTTTTATGACATTATAAAAACTATTCCGCTGTTCCAGCTCTTCGTTTTTGCAAACTTGAATTTTAAGGTAGGCGGATTTTTGTTTAAAATGAGCCCCTTAATTTGGATTTTTTCCGTTTTGATTTACAATTATTATTGTTTTTGTCGTTATTGTAAGTATTAATATTTTTTAATTCCTACGTATTTATTCAACTTAAATAAATGTTATAAATGGATACTTTTTCGCGCAATTTGCCTATATGTCATTTGGTATTTGATTTCTGGTGCGCCCCTTCAAACTAAAACCCCACGACATGCTACTGCCATCGATCAAATATCAACGAAAATTTACTAGTACTATCAAATGTCAATGAGTGGCGACTATTAAGCGGAAATGTATATATATTTATCACTGAGTAGGTAATAATCCGGTCTTTGTCTTACTGTAAATTGCCTGAGCCGTCTGTGCTAGGTGAAGTTTTAAAATACATACGTTCAAGCTATCCTTGACATACAAGTAGATATTGTTTGTTATTCGGATGTGGAGATTATTCTTTGAATGTCGTTTATAGAATTATACGTGAGTGACGCAGGGATCATCTTTGGTTATTTTGAGTGTATGGCACTTGAAGACTCATGTGAGCAGTCGATTTTCTCGGAAATTCGTAAAAGGGCCATCATCTAGAAAACAAACACACTTTTACTGAGATCATATTTAGTTATTCTGGCTAGTTATAAGCTGGCCTATCAGCCCCCAAGGGATAACGTTGACTTTTGAGACACGTTGTATATAAGAGTACGACAAGCGGTACATCGAAGTCCACTTCGTTCGGCAGTTCGTCAAGCGGCCACACTAAAAAGCATCCGGTGAATTTTATACGATGATTTAGGATTTCATCCCTATAAAATCAAATAGTGCAAGAGCTTCAGCCGCAAGATTCCTCAACACGTAGCTAATTTTGCGCAGATTTTCTTGCTCTTCTTCGCGATGATGTGAATGTTTTGCCCAATCTGATCATGTCCGATGAAGCACATTTTCATTTAACGGGTTATGTAAACAAACAAAACATGGGGTATTGGTCGACAGAGAAACCCCCACAAATTCAAGAGCGACCTTTACACCCCCAGAGAGTCACAGTTATGGTATGGCGAATCTGGTTTCGGGACCTTATTTCTTACAGAACAAAATCGGACGGTACTGTTAATTCGCAACAGTATTTGATGCTGCGTGATTTTTTTTTACCAGTAGAACTCCAGAGGTTGATAGATACATTAAAGTATTCAGTAAAATACACCATAATTATAATGAATAATTAATTAATCGTTAATTCAATTAGCATTATAATCTATACTGTGTTACGTTTACAAAGTCATTCTTCTACCCTTTGTTAATTTTTGAACGTGTAATTACTTTATTTGTTTACTTTAAACCTTCTTAGCCTTTTCAAAAGTTTATCCTACCGCTAATTTATATTTTATTTGTCATATTCCCTAATTATCGAGCCATTTAGGCTTCTTCAAATTTCGTTATTATTATAAAAGTTTCTTATGTATAAATGTTTTGGATGACCGTATATCCTTAATATTCCGGAGTAATTTTCCTGCCTTCTCTGCGCAGTCGCCTCTTTGTGTAAATTTATGCGTACTTATGGTTTTATATATATATATATATATATATATATATATATATATATATATATATATATATATGCTTTATGCGAGTTTCGTTTCTTTTAAACGATGATTACTTACTGAACGAGTCATTATTTTAATTTTGGAATTTTGGTAATGCTTTCAGGGCGGTTTATTTGATTGTTTAACCTTTATTTTAAGTTTTATTTTGGAATTTTTCTGTCATTGGCTTTGTACGCCATCTATGCGGCCTATAGGATTACTTCCGTTTTAGTTTGCTTTGCATTTTTCTGTAATTCAAATTGGTTAATTACCTTTTTTTCTGCTGCATTTAATTTCCGAATGTTAGATTATTAGCTTCCTTATACACTTGTTTTTACTTTGTATGGGTTTTGGTTAATTGTTTCTTTGTTTTTAACATTTTCCGTTGGAATTAGGTTTTTGTAACTATGACGCAGTTACCTTCTCCTATAAATATCGTACAGCCGAAGGTAAGGCTCTATCTTTATCGTGCTAGCCTTGAAGTACTCAGAAGTTCGAAACCTAAGTCAAGTTTTGTTTTTTACCCAGTTTAAATTTTCTGCATAGGCAGGATTCGTTCATACTTGACTGATTGGCATTAATTATTCATTAGTGTAAGTTTTATTCGACCTCGTGCTTCAGGTGAGTTTTAAACTTGGAGACGGCTGTAATTTTTTTTTTCCACAGCAACGTACTCCGTTTTTCTTTTGTGTCGTATGAACTTCCGTTTATTCGATTTCTTTTTCCTTAATTTAGGGCTGTAGTTTACGGCTCAGGGGAAGATTGCCAATTAACTTCTGCGCGGGGAATCCAGACGCAGACAGCATTCCGGCAGTAAGAGTTCCGACATCCACGTTTTCCGGGACTCCGGTAACCACGTTCTGGAGGCCACTCCTTATAAAATCTCGCAAGGTAGTGTGGTAAATTTTTAATTGACGCAATATCCAGATTCACGACGAAAATCCCGTAATTTTTGGTTTTAATAGTTTTATTCTATTATATAAAACAAATTTGTGTGTAACCACGTGCTGCATGGTTCGAGTCGCCATTTTGACGAAAACAGAAAAAAACTACTTTAAATTAAATTTATTCCGAATACTTTTGTAACTTCATATATTTGTTGACTTAATTTTGATTAGTTATATGCTTACGTTAAATTAAATTTATACTTTCTTTTAATTAATCCAAGAGGCTTAAACGCTTCTATTATTTAATTTTGAACCTAGTTTTACTTTAACTCATACTTGGGTAACGTTTTATGTTTTCATTAAATTACTCTTGATAAAATTAATTTTATTCCTGTCAGAGAACCAAGGTCTCTAATGTCACTTATATAATCTAAAACACCTTCTAGTGTTTTTTTTTTAATGTTACTCAACTGATATTTATTTTTAAGTATATACGGGCTGTGCCTGAATAGTTTGATTCACTTAATTTGTGATTTTCTTAGAATTAGTTTACGTCACTTTAGTTTTACTTTACCTTTTTAATTACTGCTGAAGATTTTATACTGGGTGATGCGTAAGTAATGTAAAGAACTTCAAAGCTTTGATGATCTACTGACGCTAGATCCAAATTCTTAACATACTTTGGTTTTCATTAATGTTTAAGTGAATATCTTGACAATTTCAGTACAATTTTTGGTATTACATTTCTTTACTTTTTCTTTAATCAATTGCTATGCGCTAGATTTGTTTGTAACCTTATTAGTTAATAATTTTACTGATCAATAAATTTATTTGTTACTGTTATATCCGAGTTTGCGTTTGTTTGCCTTAATACCCTAACGAGCAAAAGTGTTTGAGTTGTTACTTGGAAGTCGAACACCCCTTTTAGTGTTCTTAAGGCCGAGGGTGTTCTACGTTAGCCTAGATACTTGCCAGACCAAACGTAGTGGTGCCCAAATAAGACCTTGCGTTGTGTTGGCCCACGACGCTTCCGCTTTATTTTTTTTATTAACTGAGCTGGCCGGCAAGTTATTCGAAGGGCCTTTGAGACCAGGGGCGGAATTAGGACTCGTCCTAATTCCAACTGGGATTTTACTGCCTACACGTTTTAGGGGTAGCAACAGCTCAAAAGAATTAGCGGATATTTATTATTTTGATTAAAAAGGATTGTAAATATTTAAATAGCGTTTTAATGATATGAATATTTAAATGATTTAGGCAAAAATACACATATTGTCGTTTAGTTTCATTTTAACGTTTATTAGCATTTTCAGAAAAATAAACATTTTTGTGTGGGAATAAGTACAGTAAATTACAGACTTAACAGAAATATAATTTTGGTAATTGTTATAAAAAATGAAAATTAATAAGGCGCATGATATCCTCGGACGGCCAACATGGGTTGACATCGTATTGGCATGGAGTGAACCAAATAACGAGGGTGGTTTGACAATTAACTTGGTTTGGTATGAAAGAAAACAATTTGAGTTTTGCAACGTACTTTATTTTTCGACATAGTCCCCTCGAAGTTCAACGCACTTGCCCAAACGTTTCTCCTGCTTCGCGATTCCTTCGCGGAAATGAATTGCTTCGATGCTTTCAAAATACTGGTTTACTTTCTGTATGACATCTTCATTAGACTCAAACTTTCGTCCTGCCAGAAAAGTTTTTAGTTTCGGGAATAGATGGTAGTCCGAAGAAGCTAGATTTGGCGAATACGCAGGATGCGGAAGCAGTTGAAATCGTAGCTCGGCCAATTTTTGCTGAGCGACACGACTTGAATGCGCGGGGGCATTGTCATGGTGAAACAACACCTTTTTCTTGGCCATTCCCGGGCGTTTCTCTGTTATTGCCGCCTTTAATCGGTCCAAAAGTGATGCATAGTATTCTCCGGTAATGGTTCTTCCCTTTTCAAGGTAGTCAATTAGGAGAATTCCCTTTGCGTCCGAAAAACTGACGCCATGACCTTTCCAGCGGATGGAACGCATTTCGGAGCCGATTCACCACGGGCAATCTATTGTTTCGACTGCTGTTTAGTTTCCGGGATATAGTGGTGTATCCAAGTTTCGTCCATTGTCACAAAACGGCGAAAAAACTCAACTACATTCTTCTGAAATACTTGCAAATTGTCGGCAGATATTCGCATGCGAATTCGCTTTTGCTCTTGAGTGAGTAAACGCGGCACCCATCTTGGGCACAGTTTTTGCATGTGCAATTCTTTATGCAAAACGAAGTGAAATCGCTCAGTTGAGATGCCTGTGGCTTCCGCTAACTCGCGCACTTTCACTCGTCTATCGGCTAAAATCAAATCATGGACTTTATCGATGATTTCGGGTGTCACAGCTGATTTCGGGGCTCCAGGACGTGGTGCATCTTTAATGCTTGTTCTGCCACGCTTAAACTCATTTACCCAAAGTCGAACACACTCATAAGAAGGACATGAGTCACCCAATGTAGGTGAAATTCTCTCGTGAATCTCCTTCGCTGTTTTCCCTTCCAGATAAAAGAATTGAATCACACCACGAATTCCAACTATCCATTTTTCGCTATTGCTCGAATCACTTCTGTTTAAGTAACTGTCAAACAACGAGTTACTGTCAGAATGACTTAAGACCAGAGAATATTAACTCATAGGAATGACACTTTACGACTACATATACAGATTACATTTGCGCCCTCTATTAGTGTGTGAACCAAGTTAATTGTCAAACCACCCACGTATCATACAATTCTTGGGGAATATTGTCCCACTCTTTTCTAGGAGCAATTGAAGTTCTGCAACTGAACGAGCTGGAAAATTTCGTGAGGCAATAGGTTTTCCTAATGCATCCCAGGCATGTTCGATAGGATTACCGTTCGGACAATTGGCTGGCCAGTCCGTTCTATCGATTCCTTCTTCTTCAAACCAATTGTTAACAATGTTTGCTCGATGTGGACGAGTATTTTTATTTATATATAAATGAATTGTTCTCCCACAGTTCCTGCATATAGGAGAACAAAGGGTCTCAGTATCTCATCCAAATACCTTTGAGCAGTAAGTGAACTATTCTGGCTGTAATACAGTTCGATATGGTCCACAACATCGCTCGGCCACCGTTATACCGAGGCCTTTCCTGGACAAATTGAGGGTATTTTGAAACACGAAACACGGTGCTCACTGAATCTTGACTCGTCACTAAACAAAACTCGGCGAAACATTTGCCGGTGTTACTTTAAGTTCCAATTACTATTTTGGTCATTTTGAAGAGATATTCGCTAATTCTTTTGAGCACTATAGATCAAAAATTATAATTGGACCTCAGATCTGTACTTGAATTTTATATAGGTGTTACACACACAGTACATATATATTTCGAGATTATTAATAATGTAACGTTTGTCTTTTCGGGTTCTTAAATAAAACTAACGATAACATTAGACACACACTATATTAATAATAAAACGAATAACAATTTAAAACTAATTACTAACAATAAGCACATTTATGTATTTAATCCGCGATGATTCGGTTAGGAATGATTCAATCCCTTCCTCGACGGCTTTATATATCGTGGTGAATACTCTTCTAGAGCGTTCTGCATGCCTCGAGAAAACGCCAGAGGTATGACGCGCGACGTGTCGTTGGATGAATCATCACAATAATATTCAATAGAAATTACAATTTTAAGTCAAAGAAAAAAAACATCTCTGGTGTCTCTCAAGATTATAGCAAAAAAAAAAAAATTAAATAAAAGAGTTATATAGTTCTCTAAATAATTGAACGTGACGGGCCCCTTGAACTCCCGCCGCGACCGAACCGATATTCGCCGGCAAAACCATAATTGTAACACCAAATTTAGATGTTATAATGAGAATGCAATTATGAATTCAAAATAAAAATCAAATAAAAATGTGAAGAATTAGTATTACGTGAAACAACTAAATTTAGATATTAATTTTAATACAAAGAATTATCATAGAATAAATTTTTATATCGATAAAGAAAAAAAACTTCGTGAGCTATTATTTAAAAAAAACTATATAAGAAGAAATGCTTATAGCGATGAAAGGTACGTGAATTAAATTTTATAAAAGTTTAAATAACAATGTATGAACGATAATTATCTAAATAAATGTACGACAATAATCGATTAAATTGTTTTACAAAATTACGTGTATCACGTAAAAAAATAATTTAACAGAATTTACCAAATACATATACGAATTAAACTACACCTTATAGGCTGTTTAAATAGCATTAAAAGTTCGGAATCATAATGATAACGACTAAAATATATCTGCAAAGTTTTTTTTTCAAGTTTACTGCATAAAGATCACAAAAAATACCTCTACGTAAAACGGCACAGATGGTTGCCTCCTGCGTATCTTCCAAATTAAGTTCTAAAATGGTTTCCACCCCAAAATAAAAGACAGTATGGTACATAAAAAAACGACGGAGGCTATTTACTCCATACTAAGACCCTACAAAAGAATAAAGAAAATGCAATGTTTCAAAACTCTAGCGCTAAATAAATGTATGATGTTAGTAAAGATGAACACTAAAAGAAAAGAACCTATCTTAAAAAGGGAAGCGATCTTGCCTAAAAGAAAAAATGAAGAACCACGTGCTCGATAAAGTCGCAAACCCGCTCTATATACCGTTAAGGGCAATAAGCTATTTAAAAAAACAATTCTACCTCAAATACAAATAATTATGACTCTAAATCCGGATAACCGAAGCACTAACAGAACTCTTATTCGATCCCTAAAAATTTGTACTATATTGAATCACGTGTTACTTCGTTGACAGATCAAGGGAGAAGAACGTAAATTTCCCGACAAAGAATGAATAAAAAATCAAGGTATATAGTTCCTCTAAACACCCGTAGTTAGCGCTGACATCAAAAAGGAGAGGTATACATAAGAAATAAACCAGCTAGACAACAATAAAAATACACTAAATTAGACTATATATTAACAAAAATGCTGAGTTGTAATTTCATACGAACGCGTGTTCTTTATACAAACCCGATGTTTGAAAACGTTCGTAGGTATATATTAACTTATACTGAGTAGGATTGTGGAATGTGGGGAAAGTCTGACAACTTTGCATATGACATTAACAACAGAAAATTTACGCATTTGTATCACTTTACTTTTTATATTGATGTATTTATATTGATGAAATATTTTATAAAATATATGCAAATTATTCTTACAAATATTGTTTGTTTTTAGTCCTTTAGAAAAAAATTTTGTCAGTTTTTTTTTAAATAAGTAACTCATCTTTGGAGTTTAAAACATCAGTAGAACAGATTTTCTCACACTGATGACTATAGCTGAGAAATAGCGCCTACAGGCAGTGGTATAGGTTCGACAATAATAATAGTGGTGGAGCAGCAGGGATCAAATAATTTTTTTTTATCTTACCTTCCACAATTTCATACAAAGCAGATGTTTTTAGTATGATAGTTAACTGGAATTTCCATGCTTGGAAAGGTAATTTTTTGTTTTAAATTGCAATTTCCGCCTATTACTTATTATAACGCGAACGGGCATAATTTTGACTATATCACTATTTATAAATGAGAGAAAAGAAACTGATTTTGTTAAACTCAATAACTAGTTTTATTTTAATATTAATTAACAACCATACATGTTTTTGTTACATCATATTTCTATATATTGTACTTACTAACTTGTCAAAGTAAAAGCAACTAATTTATTTTTACTAAGGCCAACTTAAAATAAATTATTAAAGATAAACAAGTAACTTATTTCAACAGAAATACCTTATACGGCATATTTTATTGGCAGCAGATACGTCAATGAATTCTAAATTACACAAAACAATATGATTGATTATAATTGGCGATTAATATATGCATTTATTAATTGCATATAGTAATCGATTAGTTAAATATGCTAAAGGATTACCTACCTCAAAAATAAACTGTTGGTATGGCCTTTGATCTTAGTCTACTTTTTCTTGTCAAGTATTTTGCCTCAAATGGTTTCTGCAAATAGAAGTGAATATCGTGTATTTTAAATGAACGTATTCCTGTAGTATTAGTTAACTGTTGAAACTTGCATGATGTTTCTTTTGCAAATTCATGAAGTACAGTCCCTTTTTGTTTACAATTTGCCATGTAACATCGTGACATATTGAATAATTATGAGAATATAAAATTTATATATTATATACATGTATATAACTATTTCTTTATTATTTAATAATATATTCAAATCTTCAACTTTTATCAAGTTCCTTTTCAATTCACTGTTTCATGTATAAAGTAAATCTAAAAGAAACGGTTTTGCTCAAGAGAGTTAATTTATCGACAAGGCAAGAGTTTCTGTATTTAGTGCCATCTTGAATCTATGGATAAGCATTAAAACACAATATTTGTCAATACTTCCTATTTAACTTTATAATCAATGTTATACTGAACCTATTCTGGTATTCTGTATTTAGCAGTCTTTAATAACGTATCTTCAAAGTTAAAAATGTCTGAAAAAATTATTAAATTTGATCAGAATAATGTAATAAATTTGGAAAATTCAAGTGACGTAAAAGAAGAATTCCAGAATGTATATTATCCAGATAATAAAATATGTCTTTCTGAAACTACTATCACAGATATTAACATAAGTAATGGGTGTCTTAGGAATGACAAAATAAGGAAATCCGAAACGCTTTTTGTAGATCATATCAAAACAGACTTACCGTCATCCGATATAAATGATGCGGAAAGCAATAATGTTAAAATAGAAGATGTATATTATCCAGATTCAAGGGTGTGGGTTTCTGAAACTGCTGTCACAAATACTATTAATATAAGCACTGGTGAATTAAATGGGTATATTAGAAATGACGAAATAAGGAAATATGAAATGCTATCTGTAGATCATATCAAAACAGATTTTTCATCTGAAGTAAATGATACTGTTAGCAACAATGTTAAAATAGAAGGCGGAATTAGTCATGATTTACAAATTGAATTCTGTAATAAACTGCCATGTAAGTACATTTGTGTTCTTATCATAGCAGAAATTATATTCCGGTCACAACTATAATCCTTATTTCTTCTAATGTACACATATCAAGTTCTTTATTATTAATTATAGGTATTTTACATGTGAATATGCATTTATTATAAATACTTGATAATAATATTATTCACAAATAAAACAAAATAATTTTAAAGCATTTTTTATATTTGATTTTACAAAGAAGATGGGAGAGAGAATCTAGTTGACCAGGAATATTTGCGTTGTTTAACAATCCAATAACCCACTTTTACAAAATAGATCAATCATAACTTGTTTGAACATATATTTTTAAGTATGTACTTGCAATTCTCTTTTATATTGCTTTCGCCTAAATTTAAAAATTTGTTTAACAGTTTGTAACCATTGCCACGAAGTCTATCAGGATTATTGCACTAAATGTAGAGTGCTCGTGCATATTTTGAACAAAAGCCATTTTCATAGTGCATATAACAGGGTAAGAGAATTACCAAAGTATATGGTAGAAACTAGAGAGTCAATTGGACATTTGGGAATTTTCTCTTTAAAAGTTATACCTGAAAATGTAAGATTAGGTCCTTTTACTGGACTTAATTCTACAGGACTGCCTTTGAAAATAAAAGGAGGAAGGTTTGTGGTTAGTGATGATAAATTGGAGCTTCTGAATTGGATGCAGTACATTAATCCTGCCAAAAATATTTATGAACAAAATTTATTACCATTCCTATACGAACACAAACTATATTATTGTAGCAGTCGTAGAATCCAGGCAGGTGAAGAGTTATTGGTGTATTTTGGTGAAGAATATGAAAATAATCTGCTTGAAAATGTGGAAATGGATTTTGTTCCCATCGCAAAAAAGGATGTTGAAAATGTATTTGCTTGCTCTTTCTGTTGTTTGGGATTCGGTTCGAAGGAATATTTAGCTGAACACAAAGCTGCCTTTCATAGTGAAACTAATGAAATCTTTTCTATTGAAGGTAGGAAGAATAATTTAAATTTTCCAAATTAATAGTTTTTGTATCACCATATTTCTGTAGCTGCTACTAATATACCTCATTAATAACACTAGAATGCGTGTTAGTTTTTTTCTTTAGTAATTCTAACGAAGTTCTTTTTTATTTGATTTTCAAGGTAATTGTTGCTTTGGGCAATAAATAATACAACTCCGAATACTACATTATACAACAAATGTAAGATTAAAACTGATTTGTTTTGGTGTTATTAAGAATGAAGTAATAATCATTAGAGCAGCCTAATTTCCGTGCGCGCCATGAGCGCCGGTGTGGGAGTGTAATTCGTAATATATTAGAATATGCGATAGAATAGGGACGCAACATGAGCTTGTTACCGATATAAGTATAGAAGTAGAGACATTTGTTCTATCAGAAATTATTAAATATACATTTGGTTTTCTGCTATTAAAGTAATATGCATGAACACACGAAAAATAAGAATAGTACATATTATAGCAGCGTTGTATGTACCTATAAATAAAATGGAAAATGTATGAAATCAGTGATTGTGTGCACGATAGAGGATTTAAAAAAACACTTACCGTTTTAAGCGTCTTCCAAGGTTTGACAAACTAGAGAAACTCGATTGTATATTTTCAACATCAGGTGCGTTTCTAAGGTTATTTCTGAAAACATGTCCGCCGTGAGGAAAAGTATGTTTATATTCGGAAAACGAGCGTTCTACATCTAGTGATGTTATATTCGCATAATCAAAATACTTTTTTAAGTAACTTAACGCATCTGTAGACGCGCCCTCACCAATACGTGTTAAGGTGTCAAAATCTGCATTTCTGTCTAAAACACTTTCAAATTTAATTAGAACTCTTTCACTTTTTGCATCTTCTACAGCACACAGTTGTGCGTGAAGATCTTTAACGATTTGCAGTGATTCCTCTAACGACAGCGACGAATTTTCTAATTTTGTTATTGCTTCTTCTAGTCCCAAGTAATTCTCACGAATACTTTGTAAATCCATTTTAATCTGGGCATCTTCAAATTTTTTCTGGCTTGTATTGATAGCAGCACTTTCTTTCGGATCGAATGATAAAACCACGTCCTTAATTTTTTCAAAATGTTCATGATGGTAAAACCCCGCCCGTAACCATGTACCCCAACGTGTCAGAATCGGCTGTGGTGGCTCAGGGGTATGGGGACACAATTCGTGAAATTTCCGAATACGTTTTGGGGATTTCAGGAATACAGCCTTTGTACTCGATATTAAAGCATCTACCTCTGGAGAACATCTACGAACCTGTTCTGTCACAAGGTATAGAGCATGGAGTTTACAAGTAATATGTAACAAGTTAGGACAATATTTTCTAAGAGACCGGCCTACAGAACACATGGTTGCGGCACCATCGGTCATAAACATTAATACTTGGTCTTTCGAAAGTTTAAATTTTTCCAAAGTATCTAAAAGCACCTCTGAAATTTTTTCGGCATTACATTGTTCTAGTCGTCTGGATGCTAATAAAATTGAAGACGTTGGTTGATGTGGTTCCATATTACGCGCCATCACATTAACTACAGATTGTTTTTTGCTGTCAGTTGTTTCGTCCACACATAACCACAGTTTTTGAAAAAGTTCGGCTTTGATTTTATTTTCAACCTGTTTACGCACCGATGGTAAATTCCTTCGTAACGTTGTCGTGCTCGGTAATATTTGATTCGCCTATTTATTCCGAAATGAAATAAATGAATCATTACTAAACAAGGTAAACGGCAGTGTACACACAATCATAGTTACACATAGTTCATGTATAAACTGTTGTCGATTAATTTTGTTATTATTGTGCTTGGAACTGCTTACGTGTTCTTTACAATGTGTTTTTGACCAACACATTAGATATGTATTGCACACTAAACATTTAATTTTTGAGCCATCGTATATTAAGTCCGGGAAATCCATAATAAACTTATTCACTTCGTCTGACAACGGTCGTTTTCTCGATTTATGTGTCGACGACATTTTATTACGTATGCTTACACTTACATGCAGTCTAAGCAAGTACCAAACACATACTGAATGCTTTTTATTAGTTCTGATGCAATACAATCATCCTCAAACCGGCGCACGGAAATTGGTCTGCTCTAGTAATCACATATGGTTGCATTTTTAAGCTTTTGGAACATACTATTCAATTTTTTATTTTCATTACAACATAGTCAGAACTACTTGTAACTTTTTTGGAGAAATATTTTGTACCTGTTTAATTTCCATTGAAAAGCCTACAATTTACATATTTTGACATGTATTTTTTGACACCTGAATATCGGCAAATATTCTCGCGTAGAAATAAAAGGACAGCACAGGTAAGCGCAACGTAAACCTATTAACACACGCTCCACAAGAAGATAACAGCGAGAGCATTGAAACGTCGAGAAGTTAACGCTTTCTCTCCGAATCAAACAACTTCTACAAGGCGGAAGAAACCCGAAAACACAGATTTCTCATACATGCAAGTGTCTGTAAATGGCCTTTATCTATTTTCATACTGTAGTGTCATAATTCTGGATTTTTGTTAGTATCGTAATGACACTAGTTTTGACTAGTGCGGTAATAAAACACTAGTGTGGTAATAAAACGCTAGTGCGGTAAAGGGATTAAATGATTCAAACAATGTTTAAAACTACTTATTAACATAAACTACACAGTTTGTAATATTTCAAAATTAACTCGAGGCGCTGTTCTGAACTTAATTCTGCGCGCTTCCACCATGACGCTACGTGCTGAAGCCGCAGTACCTGAAGAGCTCATTACATATTTTCGTTTCAATTATTTTCTGTTGATATTTCAACGTCTCCCTCTGCAACACTATCAGAGTCAGCCCTCAATGGCTCTTAAGAGTATTCATATCTGCCCCTGCATCTGCTAGTAACGATATTAAGGATCTATGAAAACAATGTCCTGTTAGTTCACCGAATTCAAATAATCCTAATGCAGTAGCGATTTGTTTTTAAAATTTCTCCGATGGTATTAGTCCGCTGTGTACATTTGCTCCCCTGTAGGTAACAAAAAATCGATCGTGCTAAGTATGACTGGGACGCAAATCCTTATATTTTCTAAATAAATCTAGACAACTTGTTCTATGAATATTTCCTTCCGTTATGTCAAATTCCCGTGTAATTTATGAATTCGGCAAGATGACTTTGATAAATTTCCCTTCGTCTTAAACAACCTGTCGCATCAAATTTGTGATCTCGCGTCGACAAGCACCAAAAACCCCAACCAAAACAACCTGACATCATAGTAAGATTTGGATTGCTTTTTTTATTATTTCAGCTCTAATTTATCTTCATTAATAAGAAAACCTTATCATTAATTTCCTTAAGAAATTGATGTATCTCGATTTTTTTAGTCGATATCCTTCCGATTTCCTCTTTAAGAAAGCCACAACCTGATGATATTGACTAATATCAATGGTTTTCTTTATCGACACAAACGTCCGCAACATAGAATAGGGGCTCCATAAAAAGAATAGTTTTAGCTTCTCCGCTTGTTCCGCAAAATGATGGAAAAAGTGTGTATGTCAAAGATAAATTTCATACTGTATTACGTAAAAATGTCGATTTTACTATTTTAAGATAACTTTTTAACAATAATGTTGCGAGAGATCCATTGTACAAATTTAAAGACCACTTTAACTACGTGAATATTACATCGCTAGCTGTGGAACGATCTTTTTCTGTGTATAAGCAGATATACAGGCTGATTCATTTGCGGCCCTCACCATGGCGATCTCTCTTATTATTGGAGATAGCGTATAGGTTTAAATTTGGCAAAGTTGTTAAATTTTGTGTTTGTTATAAATCCGTAAAGAAAATAGACCTGTGACAAATGACCTTCGTTATTAAAAAAAAAAAACGCGAAAACCCCATTTTCTTCTTTTACCTGTAGCACCGACATTTGGCCTTGTAGAGAAAAAATAAAAACATCCTTGTGGCCATTTCTAAACCTCTATCCAGTGGTGTACTCTAAATTTCTATACGACGTTTCGTTTCTTTCTGGCCATCATCAACTATCTAATTTCTTATAGGCGCCATATTGGATTTAGACATCTTCAGAAAGAATTTTTTTTCTGATTTCAACCATGTACCACATGCTGACTATAGTTTTTGACATTAGGTTTTATTTGAAAGAATAAATAAGATTAAATAAGGTAGCCTTTGGAATTTCAATCTGTCAAACATTTCATTTATTGTTCATTAATAATACAAAAATGTCATACACTAACGAAGAGAAACGAGATATGATAAGTATTTTTTATTCTTCGAAACGAAATTCAACAGTAGCGAGTATAAGATAACAAAAACATTAATAAAAATAAATAGAAAAGTAAACAATAAACAATTACAGTAAATGTTCAAATATCTGGCCATCTTCGGTAATGCACAATTGGGCACGCCTTCTGGAATTTTGTACTGCCCTTTGTATAGTTCTTCTAGGAACTGCATCGAAGGCATTCTGAAGTCTGTCTCGTAATTCTTCAATGTTTTGTGGCGCATCTACTTTATAAATATTATTTTTAACATATCCCCATAAAAAAAAATCTAGCGGACTTAAATCAGGTGATCTCGCAGGCCATTCAACAATTCCCCTATTTCCAATCCAACGGTTTGCAAACTCTTGATTTAAGAAATTTCTAACAACAGCTGCATTGTGTGCTGGTGTGCCATCTTGTTGCCACCATAAATATTGTAATTGATTTAATGGGATATTGTCGTCAAGATAGTCAGATACGTATGTACGTAAAATGTTTAAATATCTTTCTCCATTTAAATGTTCTTCATACATAACTGGTCCTAAGAGACGATTTGCCAAAATACCCATCCAAACGTTTATTCCAAAACGATGTTGTGGTCTTCTAGCCCTGTTTTGTCGGGGATTTTGTACTGCCCAATAGTGCTCCGTATTTCTGTTGAACATTCCAGAATTTGTAAATTTTGTTTCATCTGACCAGATGATTTTTCTTAAAAAAATTTCGTCATTTTCTATCCTTCCCATTAACCAATATTCTAGCCTTCTCAAATTATCTCCAGGCAGTAAAGAGTGACTAACATGGATCCTGTATGGTTTAAACCTACTTTTATGTAAACTTCTCCAAACTCTGGACTGGCACAAATTTAATTCTGACGCTACTTCGCGTGTAGAAATTGATGGATTATTATTTATCTATAAAAATACAAGATTAACATGAAATTTGAAAACACGCTTTTAATTTACCATTTGTAAAATATCTTGTCGATTTTCATTTAAATTCCTGTTGTCTTGACCATTACGCGACTTAGTAAACGATCCATTCTCGACCAAATTTCTGTCGAGATCTAGAAAAATGGTACGATGAGGCTGTTGTCGTTCTGGATATAATTGTAGATATCTTGTACTCGCTACTGTGGAATTTCGGTTCGAAGAATACAAAATACTTATCATATCTCGTTTCTCTTCGTTTTCGTTAGTGTATGACATTTTTGTATTATTAATGAACAATAAATGAAATGTTTGACAGATTGAAATTCCATGGCTACCTTATTTAATCTTATAATTTATTCTTTCAAATAAAACCTAATGTCAAAAACTTTAGTCAGCATGTGGTACATGGTTGAAATCAGAAAAAAAAATTCTTTCTGAAGATGTCTAAATTCAATATGGCGCCTATAAGAAATTAGATAGTTGATGATGGCCAGAAAGAAACGAAACGTCGTATAAAAATTTAGAGTACACCACTGGATAGAGGTTTAGAAATGGCCACAAGGATGTTTTTATTTTTTCTCTACAAGGCCAAATGTCGGTGCTACAGGTAAAAGAAGAAAATGGGGTTTTCGCGTTTTTTTTTTAAATAACAAAGGTCTTTTGTCCCAGGTCTATTTTCTTTACGGATTTATAACAAACACAAAATTTAACAAATTTGCCAAATTTAAACCTATACTCTATCTCCAATAATAAGCGAGATCCCCATGGTGAGGGCCGAAAATGAATCAGCCTGTATACACCGCAAAGGACAAATCTCAAGGAGATTACTGTAGAAACGCACGCTATGCTGCAGGTGTTCACTCACGCACATCCGGATTTTTTCTAAGCATCGAAGCATATTACGATAAATCTCAGTAGCCTTCATGTTCGTTGCACAAAGAAATCGGATAACAGTACTCAATTGACGGCGGGATTTAAACGAGCGCAATAGCAAAGAATGTCTGAGCGATTCTCTCATTAGTACTGCCAGACTCACACTGAACCAGACTACACCGCAGCTCTCCTCACTAGGTGGAAACGGAACTTACGTTACGAATTGCTCTCGCATTTTCGTAATCCTTTTTTTGCTAAACGGAAGGTTTTCAGAGGTTATGAACTAACGTTGAATTTGATTATTTTTGTATCTTATAATTTCTAATGTCGATTCCAAATAAGAATGGAGCAGATGGCGCTGCAATCTGAGTATAATTTACACAGGAATTTCAAAAAAGCAGATCATATGGTTGTTTTCATATGTGAGGTTATATACCTACTAACCTATATAACAGATCATTTTTTTAAGTTTGTTTATTAACATATTTATTATTAAGAAAGCTTAGATTTTAGTAATTTTATTCAAGCAAGAAGCGGCAAATATATACCAATGCAAGGTATTAGTCTTATACAATATGATCATTTATATTTACCCTCTAGCAAGCCATGAAATTATTTCTTGAAAATATCGTGTTGGTAGTGACAAATAAAATACATCTGTCATTATGTGTATGTTCTGATAAATAAAACTCATCTGTCATTAATGTATTTATTAATTGACACTTAAAAATGTTTACAATAAATCATAAAGTTTTTCTGATCGAATCATACTTTAGGAATGGTGTAAAATTAGAAAATGGAGAATGGTCGTACTCCTTGCAGCCTTGTATAGAAGAATTTCGGGCAGAATTTCCAAATTTTCCAACAACATATGACAGTTTGCGGCAATTAATTCAAAAGTCAGTGGTTAAATTCCGTGAAACAGGGTCTGTGTCTCGAAAACCAGGTGCTGGTAGACCACTAAAGCGGACAGTTGAAAATATAGCAGATGTTGAGGGACGAATAAATCAATAACCTAAGAAATCGATTCGTAAGCTTTCACAACAAACACAACTGTCATATGGGACCTGCCAGAGAATCCTTAAAAAAGACTTACAAAAATTTCCATACAAATTTCATTGCGTGCAAGAGCTTTTACCAATAGATCATGTAACCAGAGTTAATTACTGTCAGTGGTTCTTAGGTACGATTAATAACGATGACGTTCTTGACAAATCCTTCTGGTCCGATGAAGCATGGTTTCATTTATCAGGATATATAAATAAACAAACAATGCGCATCTGGTCTAGTGAAAATCCAAATGAAATTCTTGAAACACCCTTGCATTCACAAAAAATAGGCGTTTGGTTTGCAGTTTCTCGTAGACGGATTATTGGTCCAATATTCTTTAATAATACGATAAATGCAGAACGATATCGTAATAATTTATTGCTACCATTTGTAAATCAATTACATGATGATCAGCTCCGCGAGGGATATTTCCAGCAAGATAATGCAACAGCCCATAAGACAAGAGAAACGATAGAATTATTGCATGAATTCTTTGATAATCGAATAGTAGACTTTCCACCACGATCTCCGGCTTTAACAATTATGGACTATTTCATTTATCCACATCTAAAAAATAGAGTATTTACGAATCGTCCACATACAATTGAAGAACTTACTAATGCTATCCGAAATGTCTGCGAGGAAATTACACCACATAATTTAAGGAATGCCTTCAATAATATGAGACGAAGAGTTGCGCTATGCATAGAAAATGAAGGAGCTCACTTTGAACATTTATTGTAGCTGTTTGTATGTAATTATTTGTCAAAATGACAAAACCTAATCTGTCATCAGTATAAAATAACCTATATCACACACACGCTGCAAAATAAGTTAACTTAAATTATGGTACCAACTTAAGTTTAAAAAAGAAAAATGTCATTGCCTTCTAGAGGGTAGAAATATATGATCATATGGTATAAAATATTTCAAGCAATATCTTATAATCTGTTATTTATTGTTTGAAGGTGTTGCATCTACAATAAATTTGTGCGTAAATACAGTGAGAATGTGTTAAAATTACCACAGGAGAAATATTTACATCTTACTTTGATTTTACTAGAGAACAACACTATTGTATAGATGTAAAATTAATAAATTTAAAGAATTGATGGTGACTGTGTGTTATAATTTGTTACGCCTTTATTTCTCTTCTAAAAGTTTCTTAATAGTTTTCATTATTTATTGACGGGTCCCAGTATCTTATTTTGCTTACGTATGTATGTTTTAATATGTATGAGTGCTGATATCGCTGGCAACTTTCTTCTTATCGGAATCGATTCCGACAGAGAAAATTCTATTGTTTTTGACGAATGCTGCAATGCACCATACATGGTGAAGGCAGCTTTCAACTTGAAAATCTTTTACCCAAATTTAATTCACACAACTTGCTTGGCGCACGGACTAAATCGTGTTGCAGAAGAACTCAGAAACTATTTTCCCTTAGTAAATACTTTAATTAGAAGTATTAAGAAAGTATTTTTAAAGGCCCCATTACGAGTTCAGTTTTACAAACATCTACCCGGTGTTCCGCTTCCTCCTCAACCAGTAATCACACGATGGAGAACATGGTTGGAGGCTGCTATTCTTTATGCAAATCATTATGAAGGAATAAAGACAATTATTGTGGATCTTGATAGGGATGCACAATCTGTGATAGACGCCTAAAAGGTGTATTCGAGTATACAGAAATACCTCAATAGTTGGCGTTTATTAAAGCCAATTACAGTTTTATTTCCACTCCTATATTGTAGTTGGAAAGACAATTTATTTCGCTAATCGAGAGCGTTGAAATAATAAACAAATTTGAAAAGTCATGTTTTGATGTTAATGGAGGAGTGGGACAGTCCGTGTATGAAAATTTTTTAAGTGTAATGGGAAAAAATTACGGTTTTAAAAGCTAAAGGACATTGCTAAAATCTTGTGTGGTGATTCAGTAGGAAATATTGAGTTGACAATAGATATTTCTAATTTGAAATATGCTCCTATAACAAGCGTCGACGTAGAACGAACCTTTTCAATATGTAAATACATGTTTTCAGACAAGCATCACAATTTTTCTGTTGAAAACTTTGAGAAATATGTGATTGTATATTTTTCATAAGGAAGTGCATATTTAGGCTAAAACATCTGCATATTTATGCATATTTTCAGTTTTTTATTTTGCATATAATTCGGCCTTTCCTGATCAGTATTGACAGAACAAAATAAATTTGATTTTGCCTGCATAAAAGCTCTATTTTCGCTAATCACAAGCTCTTACTTTAAGCCCTATCTTTTCCAACTGTTGATTTTTATTTGGAATGCCACATAGTCGTAGAATAATATTATGTTTAATTTTAGAGCTTGCCCAGTGCCCATTTTGCAAAATATATTTGGAAGTGAAGGAATATTTGGAGCACCACATGGGTTACTGTCGTGAGATAAATGCTAGGTAATATTAGCTTTTTATGTTTTTACTATACGAGGTGGTATCGGAATGTTCTCGGACTAGGTCTAGTTTATTATTTGAGCATATTTGAGTTATAGTACGTTATAGTGATTAATAATCGATTTTGCGTTCGTTAGCGAAATATTAATTGGAAATTTTTCGTAAATTAAGATTGTGGGTATATTCACTGTCGATTTCCTTTTTGAAAATAATTAAATATAGGGTAATTGGAATATTCTTTCAAATATTGTTTTTTTCTCGTATGGCGTAGCGACGGGCTGTAATAAAAATGCGGATTCTCCCTTATTTTGCTCTCGTTACAGTTAAGTGGTTAAGCTTCTTTACTCTGGTGATAAAATTGTCCAGCTAAGTAAAATTTAATTAAAACACTGGTAAAATGTTTGCTGGTAGCGGTTTTTAACTTTACTTGGCATTGCAAATAAACGAGGAAGTGTTCCTATATATTGGTTTCGTGAGTTGATCACGGATTGGAAAGATAGTTTTTTCCCGACCACGTGGATAGGGGTTTCCGTTTTTGTAGACTCTAAACTAATACACGAGAGAAGTTGATAAGGGCGCTAACATCCCCAAAAATTGAGTAAAACGGACGTAATCAGTTTCCGCCGATTCTAAAAGGACTACCATATAATTATTCGCCATCGTCACCCGAATAAATTTGTATATAACAGGTGTTTTTTATAGAGGTATAGAACTTTAAGTTGGCAACACTTTTTTAACTGGCGGCCATTTTGTCAGCTGTCAAGTGATTTATGTATAGTTTGGTTTGGCATTTCAACATGAATAGACTGACGCCTGAATAACGCTTCCAAATTGTCCAAATTTATTTTGAAAATCATGGTTCTGTTCGAAGTACGTATCGCGCACTACGTCCATTTTACGGTCAACATAATCGTCCATCAGAGCAATTAATTCGATTAACTATGGAATGTTTTCGCACCACGTTTACTCTAAATGATAATACGCAACCACAGAGACGTCGTACAGTGCGTACAGAAGAAGTCATTGCTGTTGTAGAGCGTAGCGTAGAGGAAGACCCGAATCAGTCTATCCGCCATTGTGCACAGGAATTGGATATGTGTCCATCCACTTTATGGAAGATTTTGTGGAAAGATCTTGGTTTGCGTGCTTACAAAATCCAACTCGTGCAAGAATTGAAGCCACACGATCACCTAGCAAGACGTAGATTCGGTGAATGGGGCCAAAACAAGATTGCCGTTGATCCCGTTTTTCATAAGCGAATTTTGTTTAGCGATGAAGCTCACTTTTGTTTGAATGGATACGTCAATAAACAAAACTGCCGTATTTGGAGTGATGGTAATCCTCAAGTGTATGTTGAGACACGTTACATCCAGAAAAACTTACTGTTTGGTGTGCTTTATGGGCTGGTGGAATCATTGGTCCGTCTTCTTTAAAAACGATGCTGGTCAGAACGTTACAGTCAATGGTGACCGCTATAGAGCCATGATTACTGACTTTTTCGTTCATCAATTGAACAACCATGATGTGCAGGATCTGCGGTTTCAACAAGACGGCGCAACATGTCACACAGCTCGTGCCACAATTGATTTATTGAAGGAAACGTTTGGTAACCGCATAGTTTCACGTTTCGGACCCGTGAATTGGCCTCCAAGATCGTGCGATTTAACGCTGCTAGACTATTTTCTGTGGGGATATGTGAAGTCGCTAGTCTACGCCGATAAGCACGAAACGATTGACCACTTAGAGGACAACATTCGCCGCGTTATTGCCGATATACGGCCACAAATGTTGGAAAAAGTCATCGAAAATTGGACCTCCTGATTAGACTACGTCCGAGCCAGAAGTCATATTTAAATTATAATGCCAGAAGAGTATCTTTCGAATAAAGTAAATTTCATGTCAATTTAAAAAATTCATCTTTGTTTTATTCCATTTCAAAGTTCTATACCTCTATAAAAAACACCTTTTATAAGTATATTAATTAAATAATTAATCCTGTATTACGATATTGGTGTCATTCAATTCAGTATAAATTTTGCCTTTTGCTTTTTCTTAGTAGAACATATTTAACCGATTCCATTATTTAATTATTTGTTTTATTACGTAAGAATAATTGCTACATATACTGTGTGGAAACATAAATTTTGGGAATAGTTGAGTAATACTGGGTGCGGCAATAGAGTGTCGCCGGAGCTTAGCATGAAAACTAATAAAGTTGTAGCAATGAAATTTAACGTACACATGCTGTATGCTACAGTGCATTTTCTATTTTTATTCACATATTTACAGGGTGTTCCAAATTTCCGCAACCACTTTCAATTTTTTTTTTTAATAGATTGCTATACTTTCTTGTTATTATGATGATAGCCACCCAAATTATCTTTGCAATGATATATGACAATATGCACTTACAACTGTTAGTTTTGGTTTTATTGCAAATTTTGTTAAAATCTTGACAGTTGCAGCGTCTAACATTTTAAGTCTTAGCCTGAAAATGGGTGCAGTGCCTCACGAAACTCTTTTGTTACCAATTTACGGACTAACACGTTATATGTTTTGAGAGTGAATAACGCGACAACATATACAGGGTGTTAAATATGTCGTGCCAAAGTTATCGAAGTTTAAAGGCTATTTTTTCTCTTTTTTTTTAAATTGAACTTATAATTTTTTTATTGGTCAGGAAATTCATTGTAAAATTGCCGTTTAAATGGTAGCAATAACCTAGTACTTATTTCTAGTATTTTCGAAGTTATAACCCTTTAATGGGATATACCTATGTTTATAATATTCAGTATGCGGTGCTGCATCTAATAGTTGGTTGGTTGGCCATGAAATGATATTAAGCAAAAATGGCTGTGTAACCATACGTCAAATATCTACTTAAAATTTCCGTATAAAGTGTTTTTCTGTAGTTCCTCTTTGCTGTAATCGCGTTTAATTGTTATAATTTAAGTCCGGCTAGTTAATTATCAATTTCCGTTTGTTCGTTATTAGTTGTTATCTTGTTGTCAGTTATATCGTTTTGTTGTAATTATTTTTTATTTACATGCCGTAATAGTTTATAATTGTGTTTCTTTAGAATGAATTTTTCGAAAGAGGAGCTAATAGACATGGTATTTGTTCTTGGCGCTAGCAATAGAAATCCACTTTTAGCATCAAGAACATATGCTATGGAGTATCTTCACCGAAGAGCACCAGATATTAAGACGTTTGAAAATTCGTTGACAAGGTTTCTTCGGACGGGTTCAGTGAATTACGTCAAACATGAAAGAACTAAGACTATGGTCATAGAAGATAATGAAGTGACAGCCGTCCAGTCCGTTGCGGAAAATCCGTGCGTATCTACAAGGATAATTTCGAAAGAATACGGGATAGAAGTCACTGCTGTAAGAAGGATTTTAAAAAAACATAAATTTCACCCTTACAAAATTCAAAATCATCAAGGCTTATTACAAACAGATTTCGAAAGGAGACTTGTTTACTGTGAATGGCTACTTTTCCAATTACGACAAGATCTAACTTTTCTAGATCATGTGCTTTTCACAGATGAAGCAACATATGCTAATTGTGGAATAACAAACAGAAAAAATTCTCATTATTATGACACTAGAAACGCCCATTTTGTGCAACCCATTTTATACCAACAAAAACACCTGGGGAGGCATCATAGGAAACACTATTATAGGTCCATTCTTTTTTAATACTACTTTAAATTGTGAAATCTACACAAATTTCCTATCAAATTATTTATCATTGCTGTTAGAAGGCCTACCAGATAACGTCATAAGGAGATTATGGTACCAACATGATGGTGCACCTGCACATTACGGTGCTGCTGCATTTGGATAGGATATTCACCAATAGGTGGATTGGGAGAGGAAGCTTTATAAGCTGGCCGCCGCGATCACCTGATCTAACCCCTTGTGATTTCTTTCTGTGGCCTACTGTAAAATACAGTTTACGAAATACCTTCTACAACGGCAGAGAATATGCAGCAACGAATCAGAAACGCTTTCTTCAATTAAGTGAAAACAACATGGCTCAAAATGTAAATCTGTCGATCAGCGGCGGCTCGTGCATCAAAAATGTGGGGGTTGCAAATTTAGTGAATACTAATAATTTTTACAGTAGGTAAACAAGAATAAAATTTGTTAATGTCCATATAGCTTTAAGTTTCGTTTAATTGTCGATGGTTACGTACGATTGATGCAATTTACATTTACGTCTTCGATTAAAGATAGATCGCTACCAAATAGGACATTAAATGAGCACACATTTTGCATGTTATTTTAATACATCTACTTTAAAAGATGCACTTTCAAGGACAAATTTTTAACGCTGACTTTTCGTATTAGGTTGTCGAACACTTGACGTGCTATAATGGTTTCTTATAACGTTTTTATAAATATGTATAAACATTGCACTACAGCGGCGGCTCGTGCATAAAAAATGTGGGGGTTGCAAATTTAATGAATACTAATACTTTTTACAGTAGGTAAACAAGGTAGGTCACTAAGTATGCTTTATTAAAAGTTATTTTTGCTAAGGTTGCTAAGGTACATATAAAGAAGAAAAAAGGCTTTTAAAACTCACTGATTCTGATCCTGATTTTATTGAAGCAGAAAATCCATGCGACGATCTTTCGCAGTAGCAAATTTATCTATAACCCTTTGATTAAAATCTGGAAAACTTTGGATAAAATCCTTTTCTTGAGAAAGCATCGCCAATGCAGAAAGTCTTTCTTGTGCCATGCTGTTTCTTAAGAAAGTTTTTATTCTCTTCAAAGTAGAAAAACACCGCTCCACTTCAGCTGATGACATCGGAATTGTAATTAGAATTTTTAAGTTAATTTTAAGTTTTAATGTTTCACTAAAAGTCGCACTTAGTCCACTTTGTGAAATGATGTCATAAAGAGGAAGCAAACCCGAGATTGATTTAAATTCTTCCGTTTCATAAATTACGCTTAGTTCAGTACGGAATTTCCGTTCATCAAAGTATGGGTAAGACTTAATTGTTTCCTGAAAGACATTTTCAGGAAAATGGAGGCTGTATTGATTAAATTTATCAGAATAAAATAGAGACGTTGCAGTTAAGTGTCCAGTAAAGCTAAACCTATCTTTGGCTTGACAAATAATAATATCACAAACTTCCTTTGCTTCTCGTGTATATTCGTTTCCATCGATCTTACGTCGTTTTGAAGTTGATAAGCCGGGCCCACTGTCACTTGTATCCGAAGTGTTCGTTATATTATTTCTGATTTGAGCTAACTGAGTTTCAAATGATAATATATATTTATTGGCCATAAAGGGATCAATTTCTCTAGTTTGAAATTTTGCATATAATATATCTACTTGAGGCATTATCTTGTAAAATAGATTTAACCAGAAAATAAAACTCTTATTAGTAAGAAGCGTAATATAACTTGAAGCTTGATTGATAGTAGTGATATTTACAGTTTTACTTTCATTCAAAATTCTTCGCATTGTTTCTATAATTTCATCTCTGTGTTCAAACACAGTGGCGACAATTCTGGAATTAAAATTCCATCTGGTTGGGGCCGAACGAGGCAGCCGCTTTTTAACTGTTTCGTCCAATATTGCAACTCTTTGAGAACTATTTGAAAGAAAGGTACAAATTCCTTGTAAATTTGCAAAGAATATACGGACATTAGTGTTGGCAGAGGCAGCATTCAACATAACTAAATTTAACTGATGCGCGTAGCAGTGCACGTAAGCAGCGTATTTATAAGTTTGTTTAATACGTGCCTGTACCCCATTATGCGATCCTCCCATGACGGCTGCCCCATCATATGTCTGGGCAATCAGTAGATAACGTTTTCGCGGTATGATCTGACGGCGCTAAAAAATTCCAAAATCGTTCAACAGGCTTACCTTTAGCTATATACCTAAATACCACTGCCATTTGATATTTATTTGATACGTCTGTAGTTTCGTCAACTATTACAGATAAATAATCCGCTTCTTTTATTTCTTTAGAGATTTCTTCTTGACACACACTGAACATTGTTTGTAAAACTTCATTTTGGATAGTTTTAGAAGTATACTTGAAAACAGTAGCTTTTTCTAAATGGCCTTTTAAAGCAACGTCCAATTCATCACTAAAATTTATTAAACCACGAAAAACACCCGGGTTAGAGGACGAAATTGATTCATCGTGTCCTCTCAGCGCAAGTTCAAAAGCTCCACAAAAACGTATACAATTAATTATAATGTTCAGTACATATCGATTGTACTTAACTTTCTCGTTGTGCAATGCTATATTTCTTCGATATGCACTATCCATCTGAGCAGCAATATCCACATTCCCAAAAAGCGATAATTGGACTACATTTTTCATATGCCTTTGTGATATACTGTGTTTTTTAATTCGATCGCTTGAATGATTTAAATCAGTTAAACCCATTTTCGTCCATAATTCTTCACCTTCAAATAGTAAGGAAGGAAAGCAGAATAATGCATTTTTTATACTACAACCGCAAATCCACAAATGTTTATTATAAATATCCTTATTAAATAGTCTATTAAAAGTTCGCGTCTTACTGGAAATCGTTTGTTTCAGATTTAAATTCGGAACAGGTCTGCCCAACCGCTTTATTTCAATTTTTTCGGCATACGTTCTTTTATAGAACGGATCCACTATTAAACTCTGCACGGAATTCATTATTATTTAAAAATAAAGAGCATAAACACTTTTAAACACACAAATACAACTTTTTTATTCGCTTTTATACCGTTGCACCGTAAGCAAGAAATACGTCTAACGTTTTGGTTGCACTGCGGCTGCAACACTATTTTCGTTTATGGAGATATACCCGAAAGACGTTCGACAAAGTTCGTCAGCCGTATAGGGATATATACGTTCGTGGATTGCAATGAGTCTGCAAACCAAGTGTGTTATTCTCTCATTTAAACGTATTCATATCCAATTAGATATACCTATTATAAGTAATTTATAATAGTTCATTTATTCTGTGAGGTAGTACATTTTTAATTTATAATTTAAAAAATGTAGAATTATATGTAGAGCAGAATGGACATATATTTGAACACATTTTAAATTAATTTTGTTTTATTAAGGAAAAATTACAAAATGTAATTCTAAAACTAATAATAAAGAATTAAAAAACAGGTGTTTGTAAAAGTTACTTTGATTGATATCATTTCATGGCCAACCAACTATTAGATGAATATTATAAACATAGGTATATCCCATTAAAGGGTTATAACTTCGAAGATACTAGAAATAAGTACTATGTTATTGGTACCATTTTAATGGCAATTTTACAAGGAATTTTCTGACTAATAAAAAAATTATAGATTCAATTTAGAAAAAAAGAGAAAATAGCCTTTAAACTTCGATAACTTTGGCACGACATATTTAACACTCTGTATCTTTTGTCGCGTTGTTCACCCCCAAAACATGTAACGTGTTATTCCATAAATTGGTAACAAAAGAGTTACGTGAGGCACTTCACCCATTTTCAGGCTAGGACTTAAAATGTTAGACGCTGCAACTGTCAAGATTTTAACAAAATTTGCAATAAAACCAAAACTAACAGTTGTAAGTGCACATTGTCATATATCATTGCAAAGATAATTTCGGTGGCTGTCATCATAATAACAAGAAAGTCTAGTAATCTATTTAAAAAAAAAATTGAAAGTGGTTGCGGAAATTTGGAACACCCTGTAAATATATAAATAAAAATAGAAAATGCACTGTAGCATACTACATGTGTACATAAAATTTCGTTGCTACAACTTTATTAGTTTTCATGCGAAGCTCCGTCGACACACTATTACCGCACCCGGTATAATTTCTTTAAATATTATCCTTGAAATTAATGAATAGTCATTTTGTAATATTATAATATATTTTCTGCATTATACGGTGTGGACAAATCTTAATAGGTTTATTTTGGTATAAATTTTTGTAATTTGAAATTTACGCAATTAAATATTAAAGCTCCTTCAGCTTTTTATCAATATATTTACTTAATAGAGATAATTACTGCGATTATTAGGTATTATTGTAATTTAAATGTTATTTGTTCCGAAGTAACTGTTTGTCACGTGTCTCGTCTGTTATCGTGAAAGACCTATACCTTTGATTTATTCAATTTACCATCGGCAGTGTCTATGTTCACCGAAGGGCTAAAAAATATAAACACGGTGGCGCCCTCATATTAAATAATAACCCCTCCTACCGCTCGCCTCTATAACTGAGTTGGTTTCTTTAGCTTAAGATCTCCGGGGCAATCATGTCATCTAAATTGATAGATCGGGATTAGGTATAAGATAAGTGAGCAGGCGTAAGTCTATTGCCCATGGGTGTATATAGCAACTTGTTTGAAGTTATGCCAAAATTATGATTTACAACGTTTGCTGTATTTTCTTTCCTGCAATAAACCACTGTTCCCTCATGTGATGATTTAAATCCGTTATCGGTTCCGCTCTTTAGAAACGCAATACTGTTCATAACACTGGGTTTTAGCATTGATCGATGGACAGCTAGGTCACGGCTGCATATGGAGATCATAAATAACTGACATACGATATTGTATTTGAGTTTTTTTAAATTTAATTCTGATTTATTTAATTTCAGACACTGCGTACTTCCTACTTCGGAGGCTCACGAGGTAGACATAGAAAGATGTTCATCCATAAGAAGCAACGTCAAAAGGTTGAAGCGTGGATTATACAAATGTACGCAATGCAAATTCAGAACAATGTACAACGCGGACTTCAGGCACCATACTAACGAGCATTACAATGTGAAAAAGTACAAATGTGGAGTTTGTGACCGAAGATATAACGGAAACGAATCTCTCAAAACGCACGTGCAGAAAATTCATCTTGACAATGAAGGAAGACCTGTCCAAAAATACTCTACGTTTGACTATCCCAAGCCTAATATTAAAAATATAAAAGAGAGATCTCCACACTCACATCATGGTGAAAAGCAATGTCAATGCACGAAATGCAAGTTTCAAACGACGCAAAAATGTCTTTTAAAATCCCTTCCAAAAACAAAAGGTTTAAACCGAGGCAAATATAAGTGCACAAATTGCGAGTTTAAAACAAACTACAAGCCAAATTTAGAAAGACACATAAAGTCAAAACATCTTAAATCAAACAAATATAAGTGCATGGAGTGTGAATATCGGACGAACTTGAAGTCAAACTTAGCAAGACACTTAAAAACAAATCATCTTAGATTAAGCGATTATAAATGCAATGAGTGTGAATACCAGACGATCTTCAAGTCAAGTTTAGAAAAACACATAAAGATAAAACATCTTAAATCAAGCAGTTATAAATGCATTGAGTGTGAATACCAGACTAACTTCAAGTCAAGTTTAGAAAAACATATAAAGACGAAACATCTTAAATCAAGCGATTATAAATGCATGGAGTGTGAATTCAAGACAAACTACAAGTCTAATTTCGAAGTACACATAAAGAAACAACATATTAAATCAAGCGATTATAAGTGCATGGAGTGTGAATACCAGACGAACTACAAGTCAAATTTAGAAAAACACATAAAGACAAAACATCTTATATTAAACGATTATAAATGCATGGACTGTGACTACCAAACCAACTTCAAGTCAAATTTTGAAAAACACGTAAAGACAAAACATCTTAAATCTAGCGATTATAAATGCATGGAGTGTGAATACCAGACGAACTACAAGTCAAATTTAGAAAAACACGTAAAGACAAAACATCTTAAATCAAGCAGTTATAAATGCATTGAGTGTGAATACCAGACTAACTTCAAGTCAAGTTTAGAAAAACACATAAAGACGAAACATCTTAAGTCATGGGATTATAAATGCATGGAGTGTCAATATCAGACGAACAATAAGTCAAATTTCGAACTACATATAAAGAGAAAACATCTTAAATCAAGCGATTATAAGTGCATGGAGTGTGAATACCAGACGAACTTGAAGTCAAGTTTAGAAAAACACATAAAGTCAAAACATCTTAAATCAAGCGATTATAAATGCGTCGACTGTGAATACCAGACCAGCTTCAAGTCAAATTTAGAAAAACACATAAAGACAAAACATCTTAAATCTAGCGATTATAAATGCATGAACTGTGAATACCAGACGAACTACAAGTCAAATTTGGAACTACATGTAAGAACAAAACATCTTAAATCGACCGATTATAAATGCATTGAGTGTGAATACAAGGCAAATCGTAAGTCATATTTAGAACAACACGTAAAGTCAATACATCTTAAATTACGGGATTATAAATGCATGGAATGTGAATACAAGGCAAGTCGCAAGTCATATTTAGAACAACACATTAAGTCAATACATCTTAAATTAAGCGATTATAAATGTATGGAGTGTGAATACCAGACGAACGTCAAAGCAAATTTAGAAAAACACATAAAGAGAAAACATCTTAAATCAAGCGATTATAAATGTGTGGAGTGTGAATACCAGACGAAGTTCAAGTCAAATTTAGAAAGGCATATAAAGTCAAAACATCCTTAAATCAAACGATTATAAGTGCATGGAATGTGAACACCAGAGGAACTTCAAGTCAAATTTAGAAAGACACAAATTCAATACATTCTTATATCTAGCAGGGTTGTTTCGTTTTAAACATTTTGTTTTAATCAACTGTTTTAAACATGTTTTAAACATTTGCTTAGGTTTAAAACAGTTTAAAACATGTGTAAAACACTTAAATTAAACAAGCGTTTTCTTTTTCATTTTCTTTATTAATATAATGAATAAAAATAGGAAAAATTCTCAAATACATTATACAAACTTTTTAACATACATATTATTTATTTATTTATTAATAATAGGAATTAGGAACATAACTAAAATTGGAAAACTTAAAACATTTTGCATACAAGCTACAAGCGTTAACAAATTTCTCACACTCTTTCAGTCTCATACTCATAGTCATCAACCTGATCAGTCACGTCATCACTGATGGAATTAAGCTCTTTAAAAATTGAAACCAACTTAGCCGCTTTGACATTGCCTAGCCGATTACGTAGATTTGAATGGACTAAACCGTATGATGAGAAGAGTCTTTCTATGTTGGCCGACGATGCAATAGCTGTATGAAGCTGTTGAGCAAGTTCCAATGCTGTCGTATTTATGTTTTTCATAGAACGTCACCATGCCATGCAGAATGGTTTTACATTCTCAATAAGATGTTTAGAAAACATATATGGTTTAAAGGGTGCACACTTTGCCTGGTTATTAATAATAATTGGCAATGCTTCTGGATGATAGGTTTCTACATATTCCATGCCAGTTTCTATTTGCTCTTGACTAAGTTTATTTCCTCTAAAGCGATGATCAAGCAAATTTGCCAAAAAATGAGCTGGGGTCATAGCCATTTCCATACGCTCCTTGACTTTATTCGTATCACTTACCGAAAATTCTCCATTTGCTTGTTCAGTCTCGAATGCTTCCAAAAGTTCTAGCCATATCTCTGTAGCCTCTCCTATAGTACAAGTGTTTCTTTGGACTTTGTCCAAAGCAACTGCGATATACTTTAATTTTTTTAAATAGTCTTGAGCATTTGTCTTAAAATTGGTGTCGTTTACAAGCTTTATTATATCTTTATTAATACTTATTCTGTTGTTTGAGCAAACGTCGAATAATATTGGCCAGTTTTTCAAGTAACTTTCCAAGCAGTCCGATAAAGTATTCCAACGAACATCCTGAGGCAATACAAGAGCAGAACCACCAGCTTCTCTGAATTTTGCGCTAGCAAAATGTACATTTCTGAAATATTTACAATTTTTTTTTATATTACTCTATTCCTGGCACTTCTATATCATGGGCAAGTAAGTTCAATATATGGGCTGAACAACCATAAGTTATATCTTTCCTGTCTAATTCCTCAAACAGATCCCTTCTCATTTTGGTCACATTTGCAGCGTTGTCTGTGACTATACTAGTTACCTTACAATTATATTCTTCACATTTCTTAATTGAATTTTTAAGTAGCTGTAATAAATACTCGGAAGTGTGACTATTCCCACTCGTATCAATGGACTCTATCAGATGCACCCGTTCACTTTCTATATCTGTGACACATACGCCTATTATAGGTTCATTATGAACGTTACTCCAGCCGTCAAGCGCTAAACAAACCTTCTTGTTGCATACATTTTCTTTAATTGTTGTTTGTACTGAATTATGAACCTTATCAAGCAAGTCGGTTGAAACAGAATTCCTATTTGGTGGCTTATATCCAGGACGTAATGCATTTATCATCTTTTTAAATTCGGGATGTTCAACTGCACGAAATGATGTGTTTGTTGCATATAAATATCGGGCTATTTGTAGATCCAACTTATTCTTTTCTGATTGGCTGGTTCGAATAAGATAGCTTGAAATGCTGCTTTTAGAAGTAGACGGTTTTGGCCGTTTTGGGGTCATCACATCGTCACTGTCATTTATACATAAAGTGCTATCAGTAACAGAGGTTGTTAATGCTGACGCTGAAATAGACTCTGAAAAAAAAAAGATTTATTCAGTTATTTTTGTAAAATCGAATCTTAATTAGAAAACTCTCTATAAAAACGTTCTGTTACTTTTTTGTTAATTTACATAACATAATCATAATAGATGGAATACGGGGATTTAAAAAAATATATCAGCCAAAAAATTTTTTATCGATTTTCCCTCGCATTTCATTTAATATGTAAATTAAGAAAAAAATAATAGGGCGTTTTATAAAGTTTTTGACGTAAAATCACATTTTCAAGAGAGGAATCTGCCTTAGGCTTTTGTCGTCACTTCATCTCTGAAACACCCTGTATTTTCTTGTTTTGAGAAAAAAAGTGAAAATGCACAAAATCATATTTTTTTTTAACAATACATATAGACGTGACTGTGTATTTTAACATAATGTACAATTCCTAATTAATTTTCTTAATAAAAGTTTTCGATATTGTCAAAAATAATGGTACCTTACTCTTGAGCAAAATTCACATTTTTTGACACACCTCGTATATGACTGGGAAATTTCGATATCTGATTATTGTATTTTGGGTTTTGGACGATGCAACATTATCGAATCGGTTTAACCTAACCTAACCTTGAGAGTTAAAAACAACAGCGTAATACCGAAAAATTTAAAATTTAAATTTACCTGTATTATTATCTGGGTAAGCATCCCTTGAATATTTTTGGGTTTTGGATATCTCATCTAGCGTTAAATCCTCATCTGACTCGGAATCATAGATAATTGACATTGGTTGCTGAGAATTTTCAGATGGAACACATTTTTAAATATGTTTCTTCATACGCAGCACTAGTCCAGCCATAATTACTTTACATTTTTTACATTTAGCAGTCACTGTTTTTTTGTTATTATCTTTAACAACATCAAAATATGACCAAATGGGATCTTTCTTCCTTCCCGTAGACGACATTTTTCAGAAAAAGAACACCACAAAATAACTTACTTAAATAACTAACAGTACAGTAGACGTTATTGCAATAGCCAACTTGCAATGCGAATTTATAAATAATCTGTGGTTCCCCCAGGCCAATAGTTCCTCATTGCAATTGGTTTTCTTATTTCGGGGATTCACCGGCACAGTCTCACGGCGGCGGCGCGACGTAGTTCGTAACAGCTGATCGCGACAGTTTAGTACAGACTGTACAGAGTCAGACTTCAAATAAGGTATCTATCTATTATTTAGTAGAATAATAGATCAAACATTTTAAATTAATATTATGTTTGAAAAAATAGGATTTAAACAATGTTTATTTGTTTAAAACATAAAATTTAAAAACAATAAAAACTGTTTAACACAAAAAAAAACGTTTAAAACAAAAAAAAAACATGTGTTAAGTATAAAATTAAAAAATACATGTTTTTTTCAACCCTGGCTTCAAAGCAAGTTTAGAAAGACAAATAAAGTCAATACACATTGTAACAAACCTCGCCCGCAAACTTAAGAATATTAGGCATGTTTGCACTTCTTTAATTCAATAAGAATTAAAAGCACAAAATATTCTTAAGCTTTGCAGAGCGGTGAATATTTTTGTATGTAAATATATTTGCAGTAGAAATATGTAATTGAAATTTGTTCGTACACTCACTGAAAATATCCGACCCCCTTCTTAATGTTCACGCCGGTGTGGAGTTCCTCCGCTAAAGGTTGATAGAACTGGAATCTTAGAAGCTAGTTCAAAGTAACCGATTTTATTAATTAAATTTAAAAGCCCGCATTGCATTATAAGAAAATCTCCGAATTTTTAGGAACGATATTAACTAAGATATTCAATAAAACTTCCAATTACTAACATTTAAATTATGTTAAATGTATTAAAACCGCCCCGTATATTTTAGAAGCCATATTTTGTATTTTATCTAAAATTTATCTAAAATTGCTAGTAATTTATAACACTTCCCGGAAATATTCTTTGATTTAAATTTCCGAATCACTAGTAATAGCGAAGTATCAAAGTTATTACTAGAGTCGGAAAAGATCGGCCCAAGGAAAGCATGTTAGCGGCGCCGTCACTCACAAACATTAAAAGTTGGTGTGTTGAAACTTTAAATTTGTTCAATGCCCTCAACACCAATTTTAAAATTTCATCGCTAGTACATTTTGCAACTATTTTGGAAGCAAGTAAGATAGAGGATGACGGTTCAAATTCTTCCATTGTACGTACCATGACATTCACCACAGAATTTTTTTGCCGATCGGTTGTTTCGTCCACATAACCACAATTTTTTATCTTTCAATTCTGCTTTAATTCTTCTTTCAACATAGTCACGAGCAAATAGCATAACGTTTCTGATCAATGTCCAACTTGGTAATGTATAATCCGAATACTTGCTCCAGAAGGAGATAATAAAACAAACACCCAGTGGCGGCTGGCGCATAAGCGCTGCAGTGCTGCAGAGCTCCCAAAAAATTGGGCGGGCGAACCTGTATTAGTTATAACTAGTTTTCTTTTACATAATTTTTCCGACATTTCTGATGTTTATAAAAGCGTAACATATTGTTGTGAAAATTCTCCCCCAGTAAATAAACAAATTTTCATATTTTTCTACATCATCCTGTAGAGGACATCAAACCCTACAATTTGACACCTCAATCATCAAAATCCGATCAGTAGTAGCCGAGATATTCGCTTCCGAAATTCCAACACTAACGCCGGTTATATATAGTATTTTATCAAATAATATACAATAGGCGACCAGTGGAATAACCAACCTAATTCGCGCGATCGCTCACTTGTTCCTTATCTGGTCCACACGTACGTGCGCTCAGAGCTCTTTCAAACACGCGCGCGCACCCCGCTACCACCGCGGCTGTCTTAAACCAATGCGTGATTTTACCAGGCATGTATATGATTCGGTATCTAAACTAATATTATAAAGAGGAAACATTTGTGTTTTTGTATGTATGTTTGTAATGCTTTCACACAAAAACTACTGGACCGATTTCAAAAATTCTTTCACCATTAGAAAGCTGCATTTTCACTGAGTGACATAGGCTATATTACATTTTCAAAAAAAAAGATATCCCCAATAAAAATGCATTAATGTAACCCAAGGTGTGAAAAAATTAGTCACAAAAAATCTGCCATCGCGTACGCTGCGGAAACTATTGTTGATAGAACAAAAAAATGTTCTACAGTATTATAGAACGTATTAATATCTACAAAAAAGTCCGCGAAACCATATGTCCAACTACTGTAGTTATGCCACTATAACTACTTTTTTACATTTTAAAAGTTAATAAAAGTGCCGACAATAATCAAACCATATTATCCATAGCTCTGTATTATTTCTTATCCTATTAAATGATATTTTATTAAAGACCATTTCAATACCAGAAAAATACTTTTTAAATTATTAAAATCGGACATTCCATTCAAAAGATATAACGAATTTAAAAATGCCAATCTAAAGAAAATAATGTTATAATATAATGTAGTAGTATAGCGATGGCCATATTCATTTTGTTTGTAATAAATTGACAATCGAAAAATTATAACTGTAATAAGAATAGTATTGGCAGAAGGAATTTAATAACAAGTTCAATGAGAATGAAAAGTAATAGGAAACAGGCACAGAGAAGCTGATATAGAAAGAAGTTAAACATAAAGTGATATAAAATCCAAAAATTAAGGATCACAAGAAAGGAAGATTAAATATTTAAGAGAATACACTCACTATTGTATTTATTCAAGGTAGGATCGAAGAAAAGACAACATATACGATACAAATTTTATTAAAAGAATTTAAATAACACTGAGATATTTGAAAGATGACGTTTTTGAAGTAATTTCGACAATGTGTCAAAAGCCAAGTGACAGGAACATTATTAAAATAGGGGGTTACATTGTTTATAAGATTATAAATTATGTTAAATTAGTAAATGGACTAAACAGATTTAATAAGCGATGAGCCACCACCAGAAAAACGCAAACGTCCAAATAACAGCAGATTTAATCATCGACTTTCGGCTTTAGAGGTGTGTGATGTTATTCTAAATTATGCAAAAGATCGATTTCATTTTAAAGAGCATCTAGTAGTGGCATCACTTTTTTTTCGGAATGCTTTGGAGAGTATTGCAGTAAATTTCCTGAGGACAAACTCACTTCCGCATGCTCCTATTATCCCACCCTTGATAAAGAAAGATTACGAACTGAATTGTCTATTATTTACTCAAGAACTGATTGTAGATCTTTAAAAGGCGCACTACCTCTTCTAAAATTTTTAATAAAAAACAATCTGGGAGATACGTTGAAGGAGACTAGAAAATTATTAGAAATTGTAATAACAACTCCCATGACAACATCAGAGGCCGAACGATGCTTTTCAACACTAAATCGAATTAAGACGTTTCTCAGAAATTCAATGACCGAAGATCGTTTAACATCTCTTTCCATGCTATCTATCGAAAAAAAGTTTATCTCCGAAATAGACAATTTTAATGACAAAGTGATAACAAAATTTACAAATCGAAAAGAACGTAGAATAGATTTAATTTATAAGAAATAATTTGTTAGTAAACTAAAGACAATTGACAATCGTTCCAGAAATACATTACTTCAGTGCGGAAGGCGAAGAAAGCACGATAAGATCGATGGGAGACAACCTCTTACTGCCCGTGCAAGGTAAATTTTTTTGTAAAACTTGCAGAACACCTTCAAATTTTTAGCACGAGCCGCCACTGCAAACACCTATATCAAATGTTAATTGTTCGCTGTATCGTTTGCCACGGATTGCAGAACAGTGTTTTATACTTTTTAGGTGGCGTTCACACTTCCACCTGCTGGTGCACGTCAAATAGTCGTCACAACTTACACATTTAATTCTATCGCCTTCGTATTCTAAATCCGGTATACGGCATACTCGCTACTACGTCTTCTAGTTTCTTCCAAATACGCCGTTTCCAAAACGTACCTAAATGCGACATTTTCGAAGTATGTGTGTACTGACATGTACTCACAACGACCAGTGAAATAATACTGAACAAGTGTGCTTTGATACGGACGCTTGAGTTTCCGAACCGCGCGCTTTTCCCCTCTTTGCCGAGTCTAGTTATTATCACCGATATATTTCGTATTCCCATGACCGCTGAATTTATATATTTCAAGTCGATTAAACGAAATTTTTGTCCGCAATATTTCATCGATACGACCGATCCATTCTTAATCCTTCTCGTAAGACCGATCAAAGAATCAGACTATCCGTGAATGAACGATAAATACGTTCATGAATTTTTCTTTCAGAAGTTATATGTGAAATAATATACAAGTTCTGTTCGATTCTGACACATAAAGTAATTTATATTCTAAGGCACAAGCCGTAAATAAAGAAATAAATCATACGAGCCTAACTCTAACTTAAATACTCATTATCTATTTTGATTGACATATTGGTGAATTCACAAGATATACTAGGAGATTTTCGTTAATAAACGAAAATCAACGAGACAGCATAATCTGTTTAAGTTCAAGGTTACTGTATACAATAAGAGTCTTGGACAGCTGTACAAAATATATATATATGTTTTATTTATATCAAATTGAATTTATTTCTAATACTTTACGGAGTATATAAGTACGTTACTACTTGGTAAAAGACAGCAAAGAAATGAAATTTCTGTTAAATCTTTCCATTTCTTTGTAAATAATAATATACAACACATGTTTCCCATTTCAAAACGAATGTATATATGTTATTCATTGTTTTCAAACACATGTTTCCCGTTTCCCAAACAATTTTCAAATTCAAATGAAGCATTTCTATTGGTTCTAGCATTTCTAATGAATAGAAACCGACCACGTATAGTTTATTTCAAATTATAAGAATATAACTTTGAACGGCTCTAATGCTTTTATTGCACCACCTTCTGTGATGATAATTATTATACCTGGTCTCCTTATTGAACGGGTACGGTTTACATACACTGCTCAACTTTTGAACTGGTACACTTATATAGCATGCAGTAAAAGTAAATAAACCTTCTTAGGCGTTAGGCATGACTTCCTATATGATCAGTACTGTGTTTCGGATGCAAACAAATGTCTATCGAATGACATTTGCGACTCCATTGTTGTTTGTTGTTATTATCTGTCATAAGTGCAGTTACTGAGCTCGCGGACGCTTATATTTTTATCAAGTTTTAAGAGAATTTTTGCTAGTTTCTCGAATAAGATTTAATGCAGAGTGGTTGATTGCATTTTAGAGATGCCATTAAGGCGTTTTAAGTATTGAAGAGATGAGCCAAGCTATGGGAATGCTTACGACTGGTGCATCGCTAAGAACTGTTGCTGCCCATTTCAATGTGAGCCACAATGTGATCAGAAGAGTTCGAATGCGTTTTAATGATGCTGGATCTGTTCAACATAAACACGGCGGAGGGCGAAACCGCAGTACAACAGTTAGGGAGGTCCGCTTTATTACGGTTCAGTGTCGAAGGAATAGATTTTCTACTGCAAGAACACTCCAAATTCAGTTATTGAATACAACAGGTACTCAAGTATCCACTCAAACAGTAAGAAGAAGGCTCCATGGGGTAAATTTAAGGTCCAAATCTTCTAAAAAAAGGCCCACTGTTGACCAGAGCCCACAAAAGAAGAAGGCTAGAGTGGACACATCAACATGCAAATTGAAATGTTGAAGATTGGGGTCGTTGTTTATTCAGTGACGAAACCAGAGTGCGTCTCCATAGCTCAGATGTAAGAGTTAGAGTTTGGAGAAACAGAGGAGAACGCTATATTGAGAACAACGTGACTTACCATCAAGCTTATGAAGATGGTTCAATTACTCTTTGGAGAGGTATTTCTGCGACTCGTCGTACTGAATTGGTTATGCTTGGAAATGCTACAATGAATAGTGTCAGGTATCTTAATGAGGTATTACAAACTGTAGTCTTGCCATTGGTAATGAAATAGGCGATGGTTTTGTGTTTGTTGATGATAACGCGCATCCTCATAGAACGAAACAAATCAATGCATTTTTTGAAGAGAACAATATTACGCACATGGATTGGCCAGCGAACTCTCCAGATCTTAATCCCATAGAGAACGTATGGGATTCCCTGAAGAGGTTGATAAGATCAAGAGGAGTGGATCCAAACAATCACCATCAGTTCCGTACTGCTGTTTTGGAAGAATGGCAAAATATTCCTCAGCACTACATTCGGAATTTTATTTCCAGCATGCCAAGGCGTTGCCAGGAGGTCATAAGACCTAGAGGAGGTCCCACGCATTATTAATCTTTAAGTGTTTGGTTATCTTTTCTTTCCAAAGCAAACTTTTCTGTAATACTAAAATGAAGATTTTGTTATTTTTCTATTAAAACATTTGAAATTCGTTATTTAAGTTTTATTCTTTTAATTCTTCAGCTTAAAAGTGTTTCACAGAACCATATACTATCAATTAAGCAAGAAAGTGTTGCTCAAAAAGTAGTAAATAGTTATTTATATATGTTCTCGTAAGTGTACCAGTTCAAAAGTTGAGCAGTGTATTTGCAACGTATGAATCTAGGGGCCGTATTGACTATAAATTAGGGCCCTATAATATAATAATAAAACGTTGTTAATTTCAAGTATATAATAAAAAATATCTGTACATTGGGTTTATATACAAAGAAAAAATTACAAATCGTGTGAGCATGTGTAGTGGATACATATAGATATATGAAGCTAATTTATTTGTAATACACAATAAAATTTTTACGAGTCACCGCATTTCATAAATCATCTGTGATTGAGTCGTCTTGCAAATCGGTGTCTGTGTCTGAATCGTATTGCAAATTTATAATCAAAGGTGCTACTATTTTGTCTATTCGCATATATTCGTCCTCTTTTGCTATTGCGTGTTTAACAGCATTTTTCCAATTTACAGCAGTTATATGTTCCATAGCCTTTGTTATGTGTGTTACACTGCTTTCACTAAATTTCGGTGTTTGATTTGTTCGTCTTATGGTATTTTTCAGTTGCGCCCATATCAATTCCATGAGATTGAAAATGCAATGGTAGGGTGGTAAACGCAAAATTGTATGTCCTGCTTCTTTGGCTCTGTTATCCACATAATAATCCTTTAAATATTCTCTTGTCTTCATCACCTCTATTAATTGGTTTTTTGTATACTGATCCTCAAAATATAAATCATTTGCTTCTAAAAATGTTTTAATATATTTCTTATTATTACATTTTGTAGGAACTTTGGTTTGCTGTCGAGAACGATACGGAGCGTTGTCCATCACTATCTTTTGGTAAATTTGGCAGCAAAGTGTCACAAAACCATCCTTCAAATAAAGATGAGGTCATATCTTCATGGTAATCTAAACTTGAGGATTTAACATTTTTTAGCAGATAATAGCGGCTGTCCGATCCATCCTTTTTCTGACCCAGCATGAAGAATGATTATTCTCTTCCCTCTCGAAACCGGCGCGTCCAACTGACACATACTTGAACTATCCACCCAACCTTTGCAAAATGTGTCATGGGTGTCATACCACGTCTCGTCTAAATAGCATATTAATCGTTCTTCCTGTCTACACTTTCTAATTTCCGTTAAGTATTCATATCGAAGTTTCTGTAACCTCGGGCTTTCCATAATTGTGCGACGTTTGTCTATAGTGCCAAACTTAAAACCAGCTTTCTTTAGCGTCCGCCACAAGGTTGCTTTAGAACACTGAATATTTATAGGCTCATCACTGATTCTTTTATGTAAGCAGTCAAGTGTAGACACAACATTTCCTCTGTAGAAGGAGTATACTTGCTGCCTAATAGTATCAATTTCATACTCTTCAATTTTTCTCGGTGCTCCTTTGTCACTTCTTTGCTTTCGAGGCCCTGCGTTATTCTTAATTATTTTATATATTGTTCCAAAAAGCACCTTGGTTAATTGCGACGTTCGTTGAATGTTCTGGGTTTGTAGTTCGTTATTTTCTTCCACCAGGGTATGATAGACATTGAAAATTATCTGTTTTGCATCTTCTGATATATGCTTTCTCTGTCGTGCTCCAACAGTATTATCACTATCCACATCATAATCACTAACACTTTCAGCAAAAGGTCGCCACATGTTCGTTAAGTAAAGAGAGAAAAATCAAATATTTATACAGCAGTAAAGATTAACAATAAATGATAAATAGACTCAATATTAGATGTAATATATACCAACCCTATATTTACTTAAATTTTGTTTAATAAATATAAGCACTTATTTCATGTAAATTGTAATTTAATGACTATTTAACTATATATAATAACTATATATTCAAATTAACAACTATTGGTACTTATATTATACAAAAGTATTTTTAATAATATAAAATATTATTAAAAATGGGGTGTGAAGAACACAATACAAGTTATATATTTGTGAATGTATCTCCTCTCCAGAGACGCAGATACGTATTTCACCTTTCTACAGGATCGTCGTTACGCCCCTGCTGGAGAAGAGATACATTCAACCAAACATAACTACCTTGCTATCAACCAGAAATTATTAAGACAGAGCGTGAAAGAATATTCAGCGCTGTCTACATAATAACTGCCGAACTAAGCAACGTGTTTCTATAGACGGTAACAACCATATCTACAAAAAACTGTATTATCGTTTCTTCACTACTTGTACTAATACAGTTTTTTGTAGATATGGTTGTTACCGTCTATAGAAACACGTTGCTTAGTTCGGCAGTTATTATGTAGACAGCGCTGAATATTCTTTCACGCTCTGTCTTAATAATTTCTGGTTGATAGCAAGGTAGTTATGTTTGGTTGAATGTATCTCTTCTCCAGCAGGGGCGTACCGACGATCCTGTAGAAAGGTGAAATACGTATCTGCGTCTCTGGAGAGGAGATACATTCACAAATATATAACTTGTATTGTGTTCTTCACACCCCATTTTTAATAATCTTTTATATTATTAAAAATACTTTTGTATTATACAAATTGGTGTGGTTTTTACCCACTCATGTATGTTTCAAATTATTTTGTTACTTATATTATTATTATATTTTATTTAATCTAAATTGCAGTAATTACAATTTACTTAAATTTTGTCATTACGGACCTCAGCAGTTTGTTTGCGTAAAAGATAATCGTATTGAGCGGCCAGGTAGTTATTGCCGCAGGTGGTGAAATAAAAGCATTAGAGCCGTTCAAAGTTATATTCTTATAATTTGAAATAAACTATACATCGCCCATTCTACCCGCTGAAGCGTTCGTATCGTATGTACGATGTAAAATTTCCAGAATACCGATTTGTTATTGTATACGATACGAATCATTCGATCACGTACTACGACCTGTCGTTCGAACGATTCGAGAATAGGATCCCCTGATCTCTCACATTTTGTTTATCATTTGTAATGCTTTTACTATAGTCTGTTTCACCCAAACTTCGAAGTATTGGGTCTTATGGAGAATAGCCTCTCTTATTAACTTATAGCGATGCTCGTATAACTATCTGTTTTTAACAGTACGACGTTGCATTTATTTTGGCGCACTTTGTCTCTAGGGGAAAATTTTTATTTTGTGTTTGTTATATACTCCCTGTCACTTGAAATTTTTGATCTGTCATCTTTTGTGTATATTTCGTTTTGTTTGATTTTCTTTGATTTTTTCCCTCTATTTGTATTAATTCTTCTTGTCGAAACGATTTTGTTTAATTTATGCACATCTACCTATTTTTGCATTAATGATTTTAACTAAATTGAACGTCTTGTAAATACAGATTTAAGACGAGAGTTTTCTAACCTAAAAGGTAAACAACATGCATTTTGAATGTCAAATCGATAAATCAATATCTTACGTATAGCCAATCTATAAATGAAATAACTCTATTGTTAGAAATTAGGCAAGAACAAATGCAATCTCCATAAGAGCAATACTTCGAAATTTAGGTGACATAGACTATAATATAAGTTTAATGTATGAATTTTTTTGTCGTATGCTGAACTTTTGAAATACAACCAATGTGTAAAAAATATAGCTGTTTGTTTTTTTATTTATCGCCCATTTATACATAAAACAGAAGAAATTTATTATTTATTACTTTATAATCTACATATATTTAACAACTAATTTTTATTCTTCTTCAATGTTTAATTTAACCAGATTTATTTATCATTTTATATTTATACTTATAACAAGAAGAATAAGAAACGTCACAAAAAATTCAAAATGTAGGTTGAGGTAGGTCAGTTTTATTTTAGTTCGCGGTTATGGATTCGAGATGGGGTTAAACGTCACAGTTATTTATCATGTTACTATTTTTTTGTGATTTGTTTATGGTTATACAACTTATTTGGCAATTATTGATTGTGTTGTTATATTGTTACCTTCTTTAGCATAATATGTCTTTAGAGTTAAAAATGTTTCAAGAAATTATTAAATTTGATACGAATAATGCAATATATTTCGAAAATTCAAGTGATGTAAAAGAAGAATTCGAAGATATATATTATCCAGATAATAAAGTATGGCTTTCTGAAACTACTATCACAGGTCCTGTTAATATAAGCAATAGTGAATTAAATGGGCATCTTAGGAATGATCAAATAATGAAATATGAAAATGGCTCTGTAGATCATATCAAAACAGACTTACCATCATCTGAAGTAAATAATATAGGAAGCAACAATGTTAAAATAGAAGATGGAATTATTCATGATATACGAATTGAATTCAGTAATGAACTACTGTGTAAGTAAAATGATAACAGTCATATTCCGACCACAACTGTAGAGCTTATTTCATCTAATGTACACATTTAAAGTATATTTTATTTTGCGAATAAAATGAAGGAGATTCTACTTTATCAGGAATATTTGTGTACTTTAATAATCCAATATAATCATAAACTTACTTAAAGATGTATTTTAAAGAACTTCTAATCTTCTTTTCTATCATTTTGTCTAAATTTGAAATGCCTTTTTCATTTTGAAAGATTGTAAGAATGAATTTGTTTAACAGTTTGTAACCATTGCCACGAAGTCTATCAGGATTATTGCACCAAATGCAGAGTGGTCTTACATATTTTGAACAAAAACTCTTCCCATGCTACATGTGACAGGGCAAGAGAATTGCCAAAATGTATGTTAGAGACTAGAGAGTCAATTGGACATTTGGGAATTTTCTCTTTAAAAGTTATACCTGAAAATGTAAGATTTGGTCCCTTCACTGGACTTATTTCTACAGGACTGCCTTTGAAACTAAGAGGAGGAAGGTTTGTGGTTTGCGATGATAAATTGGAGCATTTGAATTGGATGCAGTACGTCAATCCTGCCAGAAATATTTACGAACAAAACTTATTGCCATGTCAATATGAAGGCAAGCTATATTATTTTAGCACTCGTAAAATCCAGGAGGGTGAAGAGCTATTGGTGTATTTTGGTGAAGAATACGAAAATAATCTGTTTGAAAATGTGGAAATGGATTTGGTTCCCATCACAAAAGAGGATGTTGAAAATGTATTTGCCTGCACTTTCTGTTGCTTGGGATTCAGTTCGAAGGAATATTTAACTGAACACAAAGCTGTGTTCCATAGTGAAACTAATGAAATGTTATCTGTTGAAGGTAAGATGAATCATTTTAATTTTCCAAATTTATAGTTTTTGTATGTCTGTACTTTCCACTAATATACCTCATTAATAACACTAGGATGCTCGCTAGTTTTTTATGAAGTAATTCTAATGGAATTATAGTAATTGTTACTTTTCAGTTTATTTTCAAGGTCAATGTTGCTTGAGCAATCAATAATACAACTACATATAATGAGTTAAACTTTAATAAATATTATGCTTGTCTTTATGCAACAAATTAAGATTGAAACTGATTTATCTTGGTGTTATTAGGAATTAACTAAGATAACAATGGAATCGCACATGCTCGCACTTTTTAAGCTTTATGAATATACGTATTGACGAATATTCTCCCAGAGAAATAAAAGTACAGCACACCTAAGCACAACCTAGTCCTATTAACACACGCTCCACAAGAAGGTGACAGCGAGACCATTGAAACTTCGAAAAGTTAATGGTTCGGAAAAAAAACGAAAACTCAGATTTCTCATATATGGGTGTGTGCGTGTATATTAGGGCTGGGCGATACCGACGTTTTCGGTATCGGGTATCGAAACTTAGCGATGTATCGGGTCTGTGCACGGTATCGATTCTGAGTACTGGAATCGGTAAAGTATCGATAGGTATCGATGCTTTGGAATCGATACCTTAATTCGATACCTAGAAATCAATAATCATAACCCGTTTTCTAGGTGTCGATTGTTTGATATCGGTTTCAAAAGAAATAAATTAAATTAATCGATTCTACCATAACTACGGTATGAAATTTGCAATATTGAGATTTTTTTTTTGTAATAATTATAGTTATGTCATAATAAGGATATTTGCTACACACAATAATAACATCCTTTTAAGTATATATTATAACGAGCCATCGAAAAAATTCATAATTGGAGTAGACTGTGAAATTGGGTTGGTGCATTAGCCACTTCCACATAATGACACATTACTTGATGCTTGACAGTTTCATTTGGTTTCATAGTAAAAAAAGGTTATGGCATTGAAATGATACTACAACAAAAAAGAAAACAAATAATTTATTTAATATCGAAATCATAATCAAAATTTACATATAGCTACACAAGTTGTTGAAAATGTTGTCTATTTACAACTAAACAAATTTAATTTTCTTAATAAGAGTTTTGAAAAATTTGACGCAAACTTATAGTTTCAATGTCAAATAATAAATGTCATTATGTGGAAGTGGCTAAAGTACCAACCCAATTTCACAGTCTACTCCAATTATGAATTTTTTCGATGGCTCGTTATAATATATATAATGCATATGCTCAATGACATGGAAACTGCAACACCAAGAAGTGGTGCGAATTTTTTGACCAAACTTGGTAGAAACGTCTAACTAGTCAAACGTAATAATTGATTAAAATTTTGTTGCGATATATCAAGTGGTCATGGCACTTCTGACACTTCATTCAGTTTTCGCTGACATTAATGTGTGGTGTATTTATTGTTTGTTTCAAATTTATTTCAACGGTTTTGTCTTATTATACCTTTGTTTAACGTGTTTAGAGAGTTTTATTATGCCTAGAGTGCGGCAACGTGGAAATTATCGCCAATTAAGCGAATTCGACAGACGTCGAATTGTTGGTTTGCGAGAAGGTGGTTTTTCATACAGGGAAATTGCAAATCGCCTTAACCGGAACCAATCCACCATTATGCGCTGTTATCAATCATGGACTAGGGAGGGTCAGGAAAGACGCCGAAGAAGAACTAATGGGATACAGAACCGCCGCCTTCGCCTAATGGCACTAAGAGACAGGTTCTCCAGTACCAGATCAATTGCTGACGTGTGGTTAGGTAATCAAGGTCGTCCAGTAACCCTTCGAACCGTTTATCGCCGAATTAGGGGTTTCGGCTTACAATCTTATCGTCCACATCTTGTGTTACCACTTACGGCTCAATACCGACAGCAACGTTTGGAGTGGTGTAGATTGCGAATGCATTGGATCGTGGAGTGGCATAAGGTGGTGTTTAGTGATGAATCTCGATTTTGTCTAGGGATGCATGATGGCCGTATGAGGGTCAGACGAAGACGTGGGGAACGTAGTGATATTCAGTTTTCCGTTGAAAGGCATGTGCATCGAGCAGTGGGTGTTATGGTATGGGGTGCTATAGCATATGGGACTAGGTCTCAGTTGGTGTTCATCCAAGCCACCACGAACGCCCAGCGTTACATTGATGAGGTGGTAGAACCCCATATTCTTCCATATCTTCAAATGCTCGAAGACCCACTTTTCCAGCAGGATAATGCCCCTCCTCACGTAGCGAGAATTTCTATAAATCGCTTCGAAGAGGCTCATGTCAATATCTTGCCATGGCCACCCAAATCCCCCGACCTCTCGCCAATAGAACATGTGTGGGACATTATGGGACGAAAACTTATGAATTTAGCCAATCCCCCGCAGACACTAATAGCTCTCCGGCATGAATTACAGGTTGCTTGGGACTCCATACCCCAAGAGGATATCGACCACCTAGTCGAATCAATGCCACGAAGAGTAGGGAGTGTGTAACTAATAGGGGCGGCTCGACACATTATTAATAAAAATTATGTTAAATTGTGTGTCTTTTGTTTTTTTTCTTTGAAATTTTAATCAATTATTGCCTTTGAATAGTTATACGTTTCTACCAAGTTTGGTCAAAAAATTCGCACCGCTTCTTGGTGTTGCAGTTTCCATGTCATACAGTATATATACTTAAAAATTCTTTACTTAAAAAGTTATTGCATCCTTTATGTACATTTAAAAAATGCACAAAGGTAAGCTACCCGATACATTGATACTTTGCGAGTACTGGAACCGGTAAAGTATAGATAGGTATCGATGCTTTGTTATTATGTTTATGTTGTAATATGGATATTTGCTACGCATAATATAAAATTCAACAACATCCTTTGAAATATATACTATATAATATATATAATGTTATATATACTTAAAAATTCTTTACTTAAAAAGTTATTGCATCTTTTATGTACGTTTAAAAAAATGCACAAAGGTAAGCTACCCGATACATGGCTACCTGATACATCGCTACCCGATACATCGATACTTAGCGAGTACTGGAATCGGTAAAGTATCGATAGGTATCGATGCTTTGGAATCGATACCTTCGTTATATGAGGTATCGGGAAATCGATACCAGTTATGGTATCGGGTATTGGACGATGTATCGATACTTCGCCCAGCCCTACTGTATATATAATATATACCTACTGTATATATATATATATATATATATATATATATATATATATATATGTATATAAACAGTATATTATAAAGCCCACTATATTTAAGGGGCGCTGTTCCACCCATCCTTTAGCATGTATATAATACTTTTATGATATTAGAAATTGTTATAAATTACGCCCACAAAAAGAGGGGTAATGTTTTTCACCTCTGTTTAGCAAATTATTTGAATTTATAAGATCAGTATTTTGTCTAGCCACACGTACTTATTAATGTTTAGTTGTGCAGCCCGCTTATCTGATTCGTATATACATTTATATTACGCGGTTGATGTTGAGCCCTATGTTGTTGCCATATTTGATGGGGGTAAGTTACGAGTATTTCCCCAGTGTATATATTCCAAAACCATTATAATGTGCAAAATATGTTTCAATCGAAAATGGGTGATCATCATCACAAATGTATTATAATTAGAGACCGGACACATCGGGCTGAAATGGACGTCATTACGACGGACTATATGTGACCTTCTCCGAGAAAATGGACCTAGTGCGTCAAAAAAAACGGGTTTGGACTTAAGAGTGGATTCTGGTACCTAAAAGGGTGTAGAATAAGATGAAATGAGTTAGATTTCTGATAAAAATTTATTTACCCCATAAAAACTTGAGGAAATCGATTAAAATGAGAAAAACATTAAAATTTTATTTTTTTTTATTTTTCGGCACCCAATCATAACTAACCATCTCGGCACCCAATCATATCTCGGCACCCAATCATAACTAACCATACCAAATCGCATTTCCCAACTGAAGGTGTGTTCACAGTGATAATACGTTATGAAACTTTAAATGCGTTTTTCTCAAAACTTCATTTTCACACACTAGGTCCCTTTTCTCGGAGAAGGTCACATATAAATAGTCTACAACATCTGTAAGTACATCACGCAGTTGTTGAATAGCACTATTCATTCGTTTAACTGCACATCTATTTTTTGTGTGATTTTCTAAACGTGAGGTTTTTAGGGGTTATTTGATTATTTTGGTATCTTATAATTTCTAGTGATAGAATAATGTGTCTAATTTTAGAGCTTGTCCAGTGCCCATTTTGCAAAATATACTTGGAAGCGAAAGAATATTTGGAGCACCACATGGATTACTGTCGTGAAACAAATCCCGGGTAAGATTAGTTTGCCACATTTTTACTATATATTTAGTTAAAAGGTAATAAAAGTAATTCTAAAGATTTAATTCAATTGGAAAACGCAAATATATGCATTCAATTTCCCTTAAGATTCTCATGGAATTGCGTGATGTATCTGTGAGCATCAGAAAATTATTAATTCATCATTTCGAGCGACATCTGACGACACTTTACTAATGTTCGGTTTTTAGAAACCGCTACGGTTGATAACAAAAATAAATATCGCAAAAACTGGCTTTGGTAACCTGTCCAAGGACATACCTGTGCGGGAGGCTTGATATTAAAAATACATCTCAACTAACCAGTGTCCAGGCTAAAGTCTCAGTGAAGGCGACGTAACGTTGTTACGTAACTGACTAAATACAAGATAAATAGGGCGCCACCGTGAATTATTGCTGAGTTGACAAAGCGGATCAACGTTAAACGGAGGACGTATAAGTTATAACGCATCCACACAGTGTTGAAGCAAATATACACAAGGAAGCTACAGTTACAAATCAGTACTCACACAACTACCTAGGTACACTCAATGTAGACAACAATCCCACGCCAGGGCTATAGTTCGACACGAAACCGTAACAAAACGCCTGTTACATCTTTGTTAATGTTATATCTTCAGCCGTAACAGAGAACACAGACTCTGCCGTAGTAAATTGAATAAATTCAGGCAATTACGTGTATCATTGTCAAACCAAATCAAAACAATAACAATAAGGATTTATTGTAATCCAGAACATACACAATAACAAAAGGATAACTAACGTACCCAGAAGGTCACAATAAAATTTCTGAATGACTTAAAAAAAAAGAGTGACAGTTGAATGAATAAAAAAAACTATAGTTAAATATAACCAAAGCGATACTGACATTAAAATAGTGATATATATATATATACAAAATAAATTCTGGTTATGAGTAAAAGACTAAATATGAAGTTAAATTTGATGCACATAATGTGGTTTAGATAAATTAACAAAAAAAAATAAGATCAGATAGTATATACAAGTGTCCCGTATCGTTCCGTTCAAATTTTATTAGTGTAAAGTAGACTTCATTTCAAGTAACAAAAGCGCAAAATTTGTATATCCATTTTTATTTGTTTCAAAGTTACAGATCTATGAATGTGATTGTCAGATCATTAAAAAAATGTAATCCTAAAGTCAATACAAACTGATTTTATTTTAAAAAAGTTATACGATTCAATAACAGGCCTGTGATTGTTAACGTCGCACAATAAAATGTTATCCTAAAATAAATAAATACGTATCGTAGTGCATACAGTAATTTCTTGGAGATCTACAAAAAAGGGTACTGGAAATTGATTTATGATAAAGAAGGTTCTTACTTATTTCGTATGTGGTATGGTAAGTGCTGAACCATGAATATCATACAATAAACAAATGTTCAGATGACTGTTAACGTTGCATTTTTTAATAAAGGATTACATTACGTTTCAATTCATACAACAAAATATATTCAAAATACCTTACCGATTTTCTTCTCAAGAGTATGCGGACATGCATTTAGTGTATGGCTACTGTAACGGCAGTGCACGTCAAGCAGTTATTGCATACTGACATCGGTTTCTCGATAGGCGCATTCCTCATTACAGAACGTTTCTGGAAGTACACAGACAATTTCGGGAATGCGGACTGCATGATTATAGTTTCGATCGAGGAGTAAATTTGCCAGCAGACTTAGAGGAAGAATCAGTAGCTATTGTTACAAGGGAGCCAACTCCAAGTGTACGTCGAATCGCTAGACAACTAGGGGTGCCACGAACGACAGTTTGGCGAATTTTAAAACGTGAGGGCTTATATCTATATCACTATCGCAGGGGACACGGTTTGCTTGAGGCAGGCCACTATGCTCGTCTAGTTTATTCTATCTGGATATTAAGACAGTCACGACTTCATTTTAATTTCTGCAGAACAGCCCTCTGGACAGATGAATCTACGTTCACGAGAAATTGTGTTACAAATCTGAGAAACCTGCACAGGTGGTCATCAGAAAATCCCAAAGCTATACGCCCATCTAAATTTCAACATGAATTTTCTATTAACGTTTGGGCGGCCCTAATCGATGACTTGTTTATTGGTCCTGTCGTTCTTCCTGGGAGGTTAAATGCGGACAATTACCTTCAATTTCTTATTGACTAACTGCCATGTCTTTTAGAGGATGTCCCACTGAATGTTCGACGAGGCATGTGGTTTCACATGGATGGGGCACCATCATATATAACCGTTCCGGGACTTTATATTTCGACGTTATCGGGCTTACCTTTGCTGGAACCAGATACTGTCATTGGGCAGGTGTTCATTGTTTTCATGAGGATAGAGCGTAGCACAAGCAGGTATTATTTCATTTTGCAATAACTGCAAATACAGAGCCGAAGTTAAATTGCCATTGATGAAATAGGGACCGATAATATGACCGCCTAGAATGCCAACCCAAACATTAACCTTTTGGGGGTACTACGTATGGTGCTCCAAAAACCAAGAGGGATTTTCCGATGACCAGTATCTGCAGTTATGTCTGTTTACTTCACCGGTAAGGCAAAAAGTAGCTTCGTCAGAGAAAAGAATATTGTTGACAAATTTTTCATTATTATTGCAAATATTTAACATTTCTTCAGAAAATTGTAATCTCCTATCAAAATCATCTTCCGTTAACTCGTGTACAAGGTGTACCTTATAAGGTTTATACTTTTCACTTTTTAAAAATGACACGATCGATGACTGTGAAATATTGAAATTGGCCGCTATTGGTTGATAAATGGGGATATTCAGATACAGCCAATAAAATATCCAGTTTGTTATCATCGCTTTTTGCTGTTCTAGGTCTACCACTCCTTGGCAAATCTTTCTTGGCAAATCTTTAACGCTACCCGTTTGTTTAAAGCGTCTCAAAGTTTTACCAACAACGGATTTAGAAATTGGTTTTCTATTTGGATGCGTATCATTAAATAAATTACAAACGTCTTGTAAACTTCTGCGTCTATCTCCATAACCCAATATTACAAGTATTTCAATTCGTTCATGTTCACTTAAACTTGCCATTGTTAATATTAACAGCACCAAATTGCACAAATGAATTATTTCCTTCAAAGATTTGACGTACACAATAACCACTGATAAAATTATGTCGCTCAAGTTTGTTTATCGCTACGCTTCTGTCTATCTGTGATGTACCGAACATCTGTTAAACACATGAACCGGCCTTTTCTTATAAAAAAGTTATTAAAATGAATTTAAAAAAAACAAAAATATTATTGTAAAGGGGAAAAAATTCTCTATCGAATGGTAGAGTAAAATTTACTAGTTCCCATTAAAAAAAACTGCGCGGACAGGCGTAACTAAAAAACAATTGAAGAAAAAAAAATTCAAATATTCTCAAATGTAGATCAAAATATCCTAACAAACTTTTATATTGAACATAATTCCCTAAAATGAATATTAACGACAATAAATCGCCGTCTCCATACTTTTAACTAATCCTGTATGTAACTATATGTAGGAATATTTCTGCATAATTATATTGCGGATAACTGTGTATGACACAGGAGAAAGTCAGTAATTATTAGAGACGTCTTGTAGCCGCTCAGAAAAGCACCTGGTACAATTTTCACAGGCGCAGTTGTATATCAGTTCTCTCGCCCTGTTTGCTGAGTTTGAGTCCTTGTTGTTGAGTTTGTTGTTAAATGTGTAGGTGAAAATTCAATTTGAAAAGGGCGCTTGAAGTTAAAAAGTATATATCATCTGTCCGACGCCAGGGGAAAATCTTTAATAATTATCAACCCATTTGAACCCCAGCCAAACTCATGGCCTACAACGTTGGTACCATTTTCTTTACTGCAACACACCATTAATCCCTCATTAGTCATTACAATGTGATATTATCTAAGTCCGATTCCGCTTCTCAGAAATACAATAATAATGTTCATAACATGGATGCATGAGATACCTAAGGCCATGGCTGCAAATGACGATAATAAATGATCGACACTTGTAATTTAAAAATTTTTTAAATTTAATTCGAATTTATTTAATTTCAGATACTGCGTACTTCCTACATTGAAGGTTCACGAGGTAGACATAAAGAGACGTTCATCTGTAAGAAGCAAAGTCAAAAGATGGAAACGTAGAATATACAAATGTACCCAATGCAAGTTCAGAACAATGTACAACGCCGACTTCAGACACCACACTAACAAGCATTACGAGCTGAAAATGTTCAAATGTGGAATTTGTGACAGAAGATATAAGACGAAGGAATCTCTCAAGGCGCACGTGGTAATAAATCATATTGACAATAAAGGAAAAGATGACCAAGAATATTCTACTTGTGACTATTTCAAAGCTAATATTAAAACTATGAAAGAAAGACACTCACGTGATATAGAAAAACAATGTCAATCCTCGAAGTACAAACTTAAAACAAGGGACATATGTCATTTAAGATCACTTATAAGAGCAAACCATTTCAGCCGCAGCAAATATAAGTGCGCAAATTGTGAGTTTAAGACATATTACAGGACTTATTTGGAAAGGCACAAGAAAACAAAACATCTCATGGAATGCAATTTTAAATGTGCAGAGTGTGAATTTAAGACGAACTACAAGTTAAGTTTAAGAAGGCACATAAAGGCAAGACATCTTAAAGAAAATAATTATAAATGCATGGAGTGTGAATATCAAACGAATTTCAAGAGAGAGTTAGAAAGACACACGAAAACAAAACATCTTAAAATAACCGATTATAAATGCAAGGAGTGCGAATTCAAGACAAACTTTAAGTCATATTTGAAAATACACGTAATGGCAAAACATCTTAAATTAAACGATTATAAATGCATGGAGTGTGACTACCAGACGAACTTTAAGTCGTGTTTAGAAAGACACATTAAGAGAAAACATCTTAAATCAAACGATTATAAATGCATGGAGTGTGAATATCAGACGAACTTCAAGTCAAGTTTAGAAAAACACATAAAGACAAATCATCTTAAATTAAGCGATTATAAATGCATGGAGTGTGAATATCAGACGAACTTCAAGCCAAATTTAAATAGACACGTAAAGACAAAACATCTTAAATTAAGAGATTATAAATGCATAGAGTGTGAATACCAGACGAACTTCAAGTCACGTTTGAAACTGCACATAAAGTCAAAACATCTTAAATTAAACGATTATAAATGCTTGCAGTGTGAATACCAGACGAACTTAAAGTCATGTTTAGAAAGGCACGTAAAATCAAAACATCTCAAATTATGTGATTATAAATGCATGGAGTGTGAATACCAGACGAACTTCAAGTCAAGTTTAGAAAGACACGTAAAGTCAAAACATCTTAAATTAGGAGATTATAAGTGTATGGAGTGTGAATTCCAAACGAACTTCAAGTCATATTTAGGAAAACATATGAAGACAAAACATCTTAAATCAAACGATTATAAATGCATGGAGTGTGAATACCAGACAAATTTCAAGGGAGGTTTAAAAAGACACATAAAGACAAAACATCTTAAAGTAAGTGATTATAAATGCATGAAGTGTGAATACCAGACGAACTTCAAGTCAAATTTAGAAAAACACATAAAGACAAAACATCTTAATGTAAAGGATTATAAATGCATGGAGTGTGAATACCAGACGAACTTCAAGTCAAGTTTAGAAATTCACATAAAGACAAAACATCTTAAGTTAAACGATTATAAGTGCGTGCAGTGTGAATACCAGACGAACTTCAAGTCCAGTTTAAAAAATCACGTAAAGACAAAACATCTTAAATTAAGCGATTATAAATGCGCGGAGTGTGAATACCGAACGAACTTAAAGTCAAATTTAGAAAGACACATAAAGACAAATCATCTTAAATCAAAAGATTATAAATGTATGGAGTGTGAGTACCAGACGAACTTCAAGTCAAGTTTAGAAACGCACATAAAGACAAAAAGTTTTCAAATACACATAAAGTTAAAACATCTTAAAGCAGTTGTGTCACAAACGTAATCTTCGGTTTTGGAGCGGACGTATCACAGTAACTTTATAATTTTCTAAATAAGACTAACAGCATCATTCTAATGAGAAAAGGATTCGTAAAGCTAGAGATAAATAAATATATACTTGCATGGTGTACAGGTAATACATAACAATAGGACATATTAAATAATGTGCCTGTTGGGGCAACTCGTGATTTTTCGTCGCTCCTGTGTTGACTCACCGCGCACGGGTTGTAAGGCCGTATACGCACTAATTTTTTACTCTTCGGTGACAGTTTTTAATGAAATGCGGCACATCCAATATAACACCTTTTTTTACATATTTACATTACTTCATACATAAAATTTGTTGTATAATGAAAGACGGTTGTCTTTTGATAACATATGAGACTGGTGTCTCTTGATAAATGTCGATTGCTGTCTTGAACGTTGTTCTTACGACTGTTGTCTAGAACGTTGTTACGTTAAGACTCTCGACTGTTAATAATTAATATAGACAGTTGTCTTGAACATTGTTCTTACGACTGTTGTAAGAACGTTGTTCTGTGGCGAATTGCTACTGGCGACTTGCTACTGTTGTCATCGCGCGCTGAGCTATTTAAAAACCTTTTAAGCATTGTAGGCAAAAGAATACCTGAAGAATGGAAGAACAGCGTAACAATACCCATCTTCAAAAAAGGAGACAAAACCGACCCAGCAAACTACCGTGGGATAACATTGTTGAGCACCTCGCTAAAACTCCTAACTAAGATCATTGCGGACAAAATAACCCCAACAATGCCAATAAGCGAAGAACAACAAGGATTTCGAAGAAGTCGATCCACCACTGACGCTCTATTCATACTCAGACAACTGATAGAAAAATCATTAGAGTACAACACCCCTGCCTATATTTGCTTTGTAGATCTAAGTAAGGCCTTCGACAGAGTACAACTAAAAGACGTCATCACGATCCTGGAAAACAATAATACGAAGAAAGAATACGTAGAACTCATTAAGGACCTAAACACGAACACAAGAACGCAAATACGCACAAACCTCACCCTAACGCAACACCTACGAACCACAACAGGCATCCGTCAAGGCGATAGTCTCAGTCCTTTATTATTCAACGCAATCATGGATGAGCTGGTGAAAGCTGTAAAGAACACCGGATTAGGATATCGGATGGGCATACACAACATAAATATAATATGCTATGCTGATGACGCAGTACTTATTGCGGAATCAGAGGACGACCTACAAAGAATGTTACATGCTTTCAACAAACAGGCAGGAAAACACAACATGGAAATTTCCATAGACAAGACCAAATGCATGACCATAGCAAAAGAACCGGTACGCTGCAAATTGGTAATAGAAAATAAGACCGTCGACCAAACCATGTCAATCGAATACCTTGGGTGCAAAATTACAAGCGCAGGGTTTTTGGGTGATGAGGTGAGGAAACAAGTAAACAAAGCAGCAGCAATATCGGGACATCTTAGGTATCCAATCTGGAGAAACAAACACCTAAGTACGGAGTGCAAATCAAGGATATACAAAACATGCGTACGACCGGTGATGACATATGGTGCGGAGACGAGAGCGGAAACGACGATAACAAAGAGGATACTAAGAACAACCGAAATGAAGACTCTAAGAACGATAACAGGATACACATTACATGATAGGCAAAGAAATACAGATATAAGGGAGAAGTGTCAAACGGATGACGTAGTCAGATGGATACGGAAAAGAAGAAGAGAATGGAACCACCATGTCAGCCGAATGACTCCCGACAGAATGGCCAGAATAGTACGAAACAACATACCTCACGGAAGAAGACCCATAGGACGACCACCAAAACGCTGGCGAGACAGCTGGCAATCAAATTCACAAGAACTGCCGCCACAAAGAAACCGGAACTAAACAGGCGATACGCCTATTGAAAGAAGAAGAAGAAGAAGGCAAAATTAACCCTTCCCTTAAATTAACCTTGGGACAATTAACAAAATAGGCCACATGCGGCTAAATGACGAAACAAAAGGTCGGCAAAGTTACAAAGAACCGCCTTGATTGTAAATTGTGCCTACTAAACTAACAAACGTTGCAGATGGTTTTTGATTCTAACTGTATACATGGCACGGCACGTTCACTGCTAAAATAACATAATTTGAAACGTATCTAAAGAATGCGGCAATAAATAAGTGCCGGCATGAATAACGGTTGACAAATATGTAACACGCAGCATCCTAAATTTAGTGAAACGTTTGCATCTTAATGCAATAAGAAAATATAATTATACAAAGGTTTTAATTTTGTTTCTGACTCTTAGATTTAAATACTATAATCTATGATTTCTTATATTGTGTAATATTAAAATGAATAATACTTATTTTTAATATATAATACAAAATGAATAATATTTATATTTACTGTACATTATACAAATTGGTTTCGCTTATAAGACGAAACAGTACCTAAATAAAAATTTTAAAAATATTAATAAGTAACCTAAATATTTATTTTATTAAAATTACACCCAACCTTTTCCTATTAGCTAAAAAGATAATTCTTACTTCCTTACTATGCTTTCTAACTATTAAAGATATCAATGTTTAAGCATTCAAATGGAAATTATTTATTATTATTATAGATTGTCATACAGAATGTACATGAAACTCTTTAAATCTATTACGGAACTGTTTGTTTTATCATAAGTAAAAACACAAGAGCTTTTTTTTTATCGGATAAATTTCTCTTTGTAACGAAATTATTTTGCCAATCAGTAATTTGACGAGAAAAACTTACATGAAAAAATCGCGAGACCGAAAGGTCGAGCGATTTTTTCTAATGCAAGTTTTTCGAGCGAAATTACTGATTGGAAAAATATTGAGTTAAAAAGAAATTTATCCGATTGAAAGAAAAGCTCGAGTGTTTTTTGGCAAGATAAATTAACGACATGAATAAAACTTTTTAAATTGTCTCCATATTGATGATTTTGTATTTCTTGTGTATTGCGGTATTGATCTTTTGATATTTGTTGAAATTTCCCTAAACCGACTCGTACATTTTACGTTAAACGATACTTAATAGTAATTACCTGTCAGCTGCCAAAATAAATTAAGTGATGCAGGGCTACTAGATATGTAACAGGAAGAAGCATTTTTATCGGAGGAAGAAGCATTTTTATCGGTGATAAAAAGCTATGTAGGTTTTTATCGCTGTCAAAGTGACAAAAATGTCACCCGCAAACAAATGGACATTTTTATATAGGAGTTAATTTATCAGTAAAAAATATTTTATTTAGAATTTCTTCGTTTTCATTTAATAAATTAAACATTATATCACAAAAATCAATTCGTTTTACTTCATCTTCCTCGAAAAGCTCTTGCTGGTTTGATATCTTGTATGGCTTATATTTGAATTCTTTCAACGTTTTGAACACCGAACTGTACATCTACATTTAAAAGCGATCCTACAGACCGTTCTTCGACATAACACGGGATATTCAGCTTCATGTGTTCTATTAACCGCGATTGGTTTTATTAACTAAATTTTGTGCGAGAGTATTACGGTCATCCGATAATACACGAAATCAACATTTCTCAGCGTCAAAAAAAGCGATAGACGCAATAAATGCATTTAAATGTTTATTGGCCAGGAAATGTATCAAATTTTCTCTAGTCGCAAAGGAAAATCTAATATTGTAATAATAATTGCCATCTTGCATACATGAACCTACAACACATTCCATTCCACAATTCCAGCACATAACTTATCTACGAGGGATATACAGTATTTATTGTCTCTAGCATATAAGGCGTTGAAATGTAATTTCCATCACAACGCAACATGTTCGTTATTTATCTGTCAAACGAAGTGCCAAACCTGGTTTTTGTAGTTTTATAAGTTAAGAAGTCACAGTAAGCTAAAATAGATGTTTCGCATAGATTTAGAAGAATAGAGAAAACTTTATTTCATGCTATTATCTAATATTTGCAAAGCAAAGGTCTAACAGCAAAACAAATTCATGAAGATATGGTTAGTGTACTTGGAGATAATGCTCCAACGTATCAAAGGTCGGCTGCAAACTGTTTATACACAAGAAAATGTTGATTGTGGATGTGACTTGATTAGACAAGATCGTCAGTTAACTACTGAACGTTACCAGAGATAATGAGCATTTCAAATGGTATAATTGGAGTCATAATGAACGACTATTTGGGACTTTATTCGGTCTCTGCACGATGAGAAGTGAGTTTGGCGTTGTTTAAGGGCAATACGAAAATTTTTGTGGCTCGCTATGTTACAGTTGATGAAACATGGATTCCGATCCCGAGTTTAAACTCGAAAGTAAAGAATGGCGACATAGAGGATCTGTCCCCACCACCTCGCAAACTTAGAGTTCACCTCTCAGCTGGTAACATTATGGTTACAATTCTTTTGGGATACTTAGAGAATACTATTAATTGACTACTTACACAATCTTCGTGACTGCATTGAAGAAAAAAGAAAAGGTCTTGTGGAATTCTCTTTCATCAGGATAACGCTCCGGTGCATAAAACCCTTGTTTCCTTGCAAGCAATCTACTTACTAATATATACATCATATTCACCTGACTTAGCACCAAATGATTTTTATTTATTTCCGAAATTAAAAAGAAAGGTTTAGAGGAACTAGATTTGAGAGCTACGATGATGTGACGGCAGTTCGAAAATTCTTCTGTAACAAAGACTTGGAATTCTTTGAAAAACGGTGTCTCTGTGCTAGAACATAGGTGAACATAGGCGCGAAATATGGTTAAGTTGGTACTAAAGCGGTGAGATTTGACAGTTAGCATTGTGAAGTCTTGACATTTCAAGAATGCAGCGCTATACAAACGAAGAACGTGTACTTATTGTGAAAACCTATGACCAAAATGGAGAATCTATCGTGGGTACAATTCGCAATTTACGTGATCATTTTGGTATTCATAATCGCCCAAGTAAGACCGCGATTAAGAAATTAATTGAAAAGTTTGAACGCACTGGTTCTGTGGCAGACGTAAAAACACCTCTGCGTCCTCGCAGCGGTCGTTCGGCTGAAAACATAGCCGCGGTGGAAGAAACTGTGGCCAGTGATGCGCGCACCTCGATTCGTCGTCGTGCACAGCAATTAGACCTTTCCAGAAGTACTGTGTAGCGTATTTTGACCAAGGATTTGCACTTACACGCATACAAGATCAAATTGACGCAGACATTGAAACCAGCCGACCATGGACAGCGCCGTGAGTTCTGCAATTGGGTGTTAGCGATGCAACCAGAGATGTAAAATTACCGTAATATATATTTTTGGTAAATTACCGTGGTAAATTACTGCTCTTTTTTTACCAAGATTTATTCTTGCGTAATTTACCATTTTTTGAGTAAATTACCATGGTAATTTACCACACTTTTTTATTGTTTAAATAAAACCCCTACAACAAAAAAAGTCTTATACATTTTATTAAAGGAAAAAAATAAAGAGTACAATATTAACATATTTTAAAATTAAACAATATTCTGAAAATAGAACTAAACAATGATTTTTCATTATTACCATTATGTAATATGTAATGTTATTTACATAACTATGCCAGATCAGTCTCAGTATTGCAATTCGTATCAGAACATTCCAACTCTTCTGTTGGGAGTTCTTTCAGTGCCGGATTTTCTTTCAGTTTTAAATTTAAATTCACATATACCAACTTAGCAGCTCTTTCATTAGTTAATCTATTTCGTTTTTTACTGTGTATAATGCTAAACATTGAAAAACTTCTCCCCGTCGCACATGTTGTTGGTGGGCTGTTCAAAATTTCTATTGCGACTTTACTTAAAGCTGTAGTACAACAAAGTAATTTCCACTATAATACAGAATTCAATTTGCCTGTCTCTAATGCTTGCCATATAAAATCTTTTGAAAACAATTGTTCTTTCTATTTGTAATAAGCAACCTCAGTCATAATTTCTGCTATATCAGATCCACTAACTAGATGCGTTGATAGTTTCTTAATATATGTCAGTGCTATGATATATTCCTCGCTATTGAGATTTTTGCCTATAAATTTTGGATCTAGTAAATTGGCAGCCAAATGTATAGGTGTTATAGCCATTTCTCTCCGTGATTTTAAATGTGATAGGACAGCATTTAGTTCTGAAACTGGGCATGCAGCAATCAGTTGATCTTTCAGGTCTTGAAAATATTCAACAACATGAGATATGCAAGGTGGAGAGGTTTGTATGTTCTTTAAAATTACGGAGACTGGGTGTAAAATTGTATGTAATGTATCAACTCTTTCCCAAAACAGATCATCTAAAATATTATTTTTTATTCTTTTGTCTAAAGTATTAGCTATAGTTTCTGTTATAGCCAATTCTTTTAAATTTTTTTTATTTATCCTTAAGCTTTCTAAACAGAAAATATTAGAGCACCATCTAGTTTGGCCAGGTAGTTTAAGAGATTTTAGTGTGTTTGATTTTTGTAATGCTCGCTGTTCATCTTGTATATTTTTAAATGTAGCTTTCAAAATATGCGATTTTTTAATAGTTTTTACTATGACTTTACAATCAGTAATTAAACATGCAAATACTTCCAATTTTAAAATATCTTGTGCAAATAAATTCAAAATATGAGCACTACATCCATAACAAGAAAACAATTAGACGGGTACATATCACTAATTAATTTCCAAGTTGATTTCATATTGCTAGCGTTATCAGTCACTATGCTTATAACTTTATTAATACCTAAGTCGTCAATAACAGAACTAAGTAAAGAACAAAGATATGCAGCATCGTGGCGATTTTCCTTGCAGTCAATTACTTTAAATAAAACTGGTTCTAGACATGTAATTATTATATTTATAATGGATTCGTTTCTAATATTACTCCCCCCATCAACTTGAATTCCAATTGTTTTAGCCTTTGCTATTTTTTCATTAACTAACTGATTTATTTGAGGGTATTGTTTATCTAAAAGCGCATTGGATAACTGATATCTAGTCGGCAATCGTAAAGATGGTTTAATTTTTTTAAACAATTTTTGCCAATGAACATTTTCCGTAAAATTTAAAGGGGTATCACTAGCAAAGCATGCTCTTGCTAAGAGATCCCAAATTTCCTCTTCTGATTTATTCATTACATCCACAAAAAAATCCAAATTTTCACTGTAAGCGGATTTAGTGGTGCTTGCAGCAGATTGTGGGCGAGAATCGCTTGAAATCATCTCTCCATCGTCGTCTTCTAAATCTGTTTGCGAAGAACTTTTTCTTTCCGGAATCTCTAAAATGTTAAATACTTTTCGATAAAACCCAATAGGAATCAATCAAAATTACTCACCTTTATTTATTGCTTTAATTTTCTTAACACTTAATGCTTTTGATTTTGATTGTATTTCATTCTTTATTTTACGAGGACAACGAATGCAATTATTCTGTAAGTGGCTGGACATTCTGGTTACGTTTAAAACATAACTTTGCGAACAGAAGTTACACGAATATAATTTCGAATGTTCTGTGGATTTTGAAAATGCTGTTAAAATAACTTTTTTTATTTTATCTTTTCGCCCCATCCCAGCGCACTGCACTACGAGTTGTATATTCACAAACTTTATATAGTTCAACTTATACACCGAAATCTTTTGAAAGACTACTTCATTCGTTATATAAACGGATGATTCACGAGCATTTACATCTGCTAGAAAGGGACTTTCCCAATCACCGAGTGTGCAATGTCATACGTGTACATAGATGATGTTTTACTTTGTTTGTAATTTACGGAAATTTTATGTGGTAATTTACCGTAAATGACGGTAATTAATTCGGTAATATACGGGGTAATTTACCGACTTACATCACTGGATGCAACAGGATAATCCCGATTTTGCGACATAAATCATCTTCAGTGATGAAGCGCATTTTCAACTTAACGGTTACGTTAACAAATAAAATTGCAGAATTTGGGGCACTGAGAATCCTCATGTGATTGAAGAGCAACCTATGCACCCACCACGAGTCACTGTTTGGTGCGGATTTTGGGCCGGTGGTGTAATGGGACCATTTTTTTTTTAAAACGATGCTGGTGCCGCGGTAACCGTCACTGGTGATCGTTATCGTGACATGATAGCCCATTATTTGTGGGCTGAGTTGGATGGTATGGATGTGGATAACTTCTGGTTTCAGCAAGATGGTGCCACCAGCCACACAGCGAACCAAACAATTAAGTTATTGCGCACAAGGTTTCCACAGGCCGTGTAATTTCTCGTCATGGCGATTAAAATTGGCCACCAAGATCGTGCGATATCACGCCGATGGACTTTTTTCTTTGGGGATTTTTGAAAGGAAAGGTTTATGGTAACAATCTTCAAACAGCTGAAAGACGCGATTCGAAACGCGATTGCTGAGATGGTGCCGCAAATGTGTGCAAGAGTCATACAAAATTTCGTCAACAGAATGGACATCTGTCAACGTAGTCGCGGCGGCCACTTGTCAGATATTGTGTTCCACATGTAATGTCCATGTCTGTACTTTAGTAGGGACAATAAATACTTTACATCCCTCGTATCGATTACTATAGGCGATAATAGATCACTCACTCGTTCGTTATATATTACATACTTTAAGAACATAAATTTAAGAAAATGAGAAAATTAAAATAAAACTGAATTATCTAAAAAAATAAAATATATTTATTTAAACCTAATTCCTTATGCTAAGACTCCAATTGAAAACATTCCTTTAGTACAAATCTCAATTTTTACATATAGGATTATTCAGAATAAGTGTCATTAATTTAATTATTAAATTATACTGCTAAAATATATGCTAATTGTGTTATTTTTAATTTTTTTAAATGCGAAAAAAATTAATTTAAACAGATCAAATTTGAATGCCGCTGGTTTTCCTGACTCAGCTAATAATATGTACTGTATGTATATTCCGTGTCGCTTGCAGATATGCAGACGTATTTGTTTACATACAGTTTGTTTACAACGAATAGATTTATACATAAGTAAGTTATGAATGAATCTCGAAAAAGCAATGGGAAAAGTTGTTACAGTTTGCCTGCATAAATAAATGGAAAGAAGTGCTCTTCATGTTTTGAAATAAGTTATCCAATTATCAAAACAACGATACATTGACAAATTGAAAACAAGGCAATAGATAAGGCGACAGTAATTTTATTACATGATACATTTCTTTAAATTACACACACGAAGTTGTAACGAACCCCGTTACAAAGTTTAGAAATTTAAGCCGGATTTGCGATTTGAACGTTGAAACCGTCGCCGCACGCAAAACACTTAAAAAACTTTTGTATATGATTATATATCCTGTATTTTTGTAATATATTTAAATTTGTAAGTATGTTAGCGTGTAGGTATGCAAAGCGAGGGTCCCCACTTCTTCCACATATTTTAATATACAAACCCAGAAAACTAGTGTGCTGGCCCCTCTCTCGAATTTTAGTTTTTCTTAGGAACTAGGATCTATATAAAGGGCACCTTTTCCCTGTTAAAAACATTTATTATCTGCCGGATATTCTGGCATATAATTAAGCTTAATGAGAGTTCCTCTTCCCTGAATTTTCGTCGGCAAATCTAACTGACGTGATTCTTTTCCCAAAAATTTCGCCGGGTATTCCTACTGACAAGTTTTTTTAACCGTTATCTTCAAAAGCAGGTTCCACGCCATTGATGTCCATCGAACGACTTATTATTCCGTATATCCGAGTGCGTACGTTCAACTACGGGCTGTTGCGGAATGCTGTGGAACAATAAAGTAAATTATTAACACTGTGCTATTAAATATGGTCTTTATTACGTTAAGAACAAAATACTAAAAGAAGCTGACACACACGTTCCTAAACCAACTTCTCTTACTTACTACTTCTTTTTTATACTTGTACAGATGGCAGCACATGTTGTGATTTAAATAATTTTCTTTTATCTCATTTCCAACACGGGCAAGGCGATTCAGGCTTGACGGGGGACGCCTGGGTTGGTAAAATAAGACGTTTTCCTGCTCCGATTCCCCAGCATCGTACTGTGGTTGCGCACCGTCCAACTTAACTAACCATAGTTATTTTCTCCGTAAAATCAATCACATCAGTCATTTCCGTTTCGCGATAGCAATAATTTAATTAATGATTTTAATCCCTATATTTTCTTAGTAACCGAATAAAATCCGCAGCGACCCGAAACACATTCTTTATTAAAACTCATTTGACAAACATAATTTGATATTAACTTGCCCACATAAATTTTATATATGTTTATTTTGATTTAAAGAATATAGAAACACTTACGTGAATTGTATATAAAAATAAAAAACTCACAAGGCATGGACAGCTGTTGAGCCGAATTTGTATTACCCAGAACAGCCGATCTAAGATTTTCTTTTTGTGTAAATATATAATTTATTTGATTTCAACGTCATTTTGTTTGCTATATTATTTACAGCGGAACGTTTATACATAAAATCTTTACTTCTGTTTTTTCAATATACTATGTTTATTTTGTTTTATATTATTATATTTATATATTTTGTGTGTAAGTAAAAAAAAACTATGTAAAGTGTAAAAAGTGCGTATCAATATTAATTGAAATCTATTATTTTATATGCGTTCAATAAATACCTTGTATGTCGACGTTTCTTGTTTCTTTTTTTAAACCTGGGTCACAGACAAATTTGCCAATAACAATTATTTAAGAAAATGAGATATATTGTGCCTCGTTCCAAACAAAAAATGTGAATAATAAAAAGCTAACGCAAAATAAGTACGTACGACTATGGCTAGAGTTGTTAAACACCAATTGACAATAACTATAATTCTCAGTGTGGAAAATACACAACAAAGAAATCTACAAAATTTAAACGTTAGGTTATTTATTTGCGACACCCTATACAAAAAAGTTCGAAATAAGTTAAGGTAGGCTATTTTAGTTCGTGTCCATGGATTCGAGATGGTGCTAAACGCTGTCTCGATTATTAATAAATCCATAGCTTAGTTACGGGTTAACATTTTTTAACATAATTTATCTTTACAGTTAAAAATGTTTCACAAAATTATTAAATTTGCCGAGAATCATGCAATATCTTTGGAAAATTCGAATCCTATAAAAGAAGAAGTCCAGGATGTATATTATCCAGATAATGTATGCCTTTCTGAAACCACTATCACAGATACTGTTAATATGAGCACTATTGAATTAAATCGGCCTCTTAGGAATGACAAAATAAGGAAATACAAAACAGTTTTTGTAAATCATATCAACACAGACTTATCTTCATCCGAGATAAATGATACGGAAAGCAATAATGTTAAAATAGAAGATGTGTATTATCCTGATAATAAAGTATGGCTCTCTGAAACTACTATCACAGATACTATTAATATAAGCAATGATGAGCTAAATGGGTATCTTAGGAATGATAAAATAAGGAAATATGTAACTCTCCCTGTAGATAAAATTAAAACAGACTTACCTTCATCTGAAGTAAATGATACCATAACCAACAGTGTTAAAATTGAAGATGAAATAAGTCCTGTTGATAAACAAATTGAATTCTGCAGTGAAATGCTATGTAAGTACATTTGTGTTCTTATCATAGCAGTAATTATATTCTGACCACAGCTATAAAGCTTATTTCATCTAATGTACACACGTCAAAATTCTGTATTATTAATTATAGATATTTTATATTTGAATATATATATTTATTATGATTATTGTAATGTATTATTGCAGTATAGGTATTTAATAATAATGCTGTTTACAAATAGAACAAAATAGTTGGTGTTAAAAGGATTTTTGCATTTTATTTTGCATACAAAATGGAAAAGATTTTAGTTCATCAGGAATGTTTGTCGTTAATAATGCAATGCCCCATGGCTTATACAAAATAGAGTGCTCATTAAACTTGTTTAAAATTCTATTTTAAACAACTTCCTATTTTTTTCTTCTATCGTCTTTTCCTAAATTAGAAATTCCTTTTTTATTTGATAAGATTGTAGCAATAAATTTGTTTATAGTTTGTAACCATTGCCAGGAAGTCTATCAGGATTATTGCACCAAATGCAGAGTGCTTGTGCATATTTTAAACAAAAACCCTTCCCATAATACATATGACAGAGCAAGAGAATTACCAAAATATATGTTGGAGACTAGAGAATCATTCGGACATTTGGGAATTTTCTCTTTAAAAGTTGTACCTGAAAATGTAAGATTTGGCCCTTTCATTCGACTTACTTCAACAGAACCGCCTTTGAGAATAAGAGAAGGACGGCTCATGGTTAGCGATAATAAATTGGAGCATCTGAATTGGATGCAATACATCAATCCTGCCAGAAATATTTATGAACAAAATTTATTACCATTTCAATATGAAGACAAGCTATACTATTGTAGCACTCGTAGAATCCAAGTGGGTGAAGAGCTGTTGGTGTATTTTGGTGAAAAATATGAGGATAGGTTGCTTGAAAACGTGGAAATGGATTTTGTTCCCATAGCAAAAGAAGATGTTGAAAATGTATATGCTTGCACTTTCTGTTGCTTGGGATTCAGTTCCAAAGAATATTTAGCTGAACACAAAGCTGTGTATCATAGTGAAACTAATGAAGTATTTTCTATTGAAGGTAGGATGAATTATTTTAATTTTCCAAAGTAATAGTTTTTGTATTTCTTAGTTTTTTCTTTGGTAATTCTAATGGAGTTATAGTAATTGTAACTTTTAGTTGACTTTCAAGGTAGATACTGCTTGTCCAATAAATAATACAACTACACGTAATGAGTTAAACTTTATTAAATATTTTGCTTGTCTTTATGCAACAAATCTAAGATTCAAACTGATTTGTCTTGATGGTATTAGGAATGAAATAAAATGATAATAGAATCACACATACTTTTCAATTTTTTGTTTTTATTACAACATAGTTAAAACTACTTGTAACTTTTCAGTTGCTTTCAAAGTAAATGCTTTGTTACGTGGTCGTAACGCTCAACGTTTTATTACTTTATTTTGTAATTTATTTAATGATATCTTCAATATATTTCGCTCCATTTCAAACGAACCTACCTGTATAGGTATCGTTATTCGTTATTCTAATGTATATCTAATTTCTTTCAAGTTTTTTTTCCTTTTTTCTCGAACCTGAGTGCTCGCTTTTTTTCTTCGAAAAGAAAAGTGCAATACTCGCTCTCGACACACTTCGTCGTTAGCTATCGATCTATGAACGTAGTTACGTTCTTTTACCAACACCGATATCGATCGATGTAGCCTTTTTGTAATCATTGTAATTACGGCCCCGTGAGGGGTTTAAGCGATCAGCATATCAAAAATTATTCGCTAAATGCGATATCTCCCTGGGAGGATTTAAAGTGTTGGGAAGGAAAAAACTTGTAACACGTTAAACAATATTGCTTCAATTTAACTACCATCGAACGCAATATCCGATGGTGTACCCGACGGGCAAGCAATCCCGAAACATCACCTGATCGTTCCTGCCAGTGACGCTTCTTTTTCCTGGAGAGAGAAGGACACGAGTGCAGTTCTTCCGTCAGATAAGCTCTCGTTTCGCTAATTTTATTCTATTTCAATTGTCATTCGTAACTTTCTCATTTCTTTCATATATAAATTTTATTATTATTAATTAATAGATCGTCGTCAAATAGTCCCAGGTGTTTTCCAAATGGAAAAACCTGTGTGGCCTGACCTTTTTTGTAGGTAATTTCTTATACCTTTTTCGTTCGCTTCACGAACAATTGTAGCCGTTTCAATTTAACCTTGCGTTATACATAAATATTATTTGAACACTTTTATTGCATACATTACCTATTTTTGCTAATTGATTTGAATACTGTAATTATAGGCATTACATATTTTTTACTAACTAATTTGTATACTTTTATTATGCCTACAGATTTTTGTTAACCCATTCAGGACGAGCGCCGTACTTGTACGGCATTCGATACTCCACCCTGCCGGCCGAGCGCCGTACTGTTGCATTTTGAGCTGCACGAGTTTCTCGGCCTGTTCACGTTCATGTACGACATTCCTAACGTTATTGTCGGCCGAGAGCCGTACATTTCTTCATGCGTCTGTTTATTTTTTTTATGGCTAACAAGTAAATGAAATACTTTATTGACAAAATAAATAAGCGTTTATTAGTAGAAGTACATTTATTTCGAATAAAGAGTAGTGTACTCACTAAAAATGTAAATCGTAAAACACAAAACTTAAAAAAATCAAAGAACCTAATTCTGTTCTATAGAAAGAAAAACTCAACTAATTCGATATAACTAAAACACTACACTTAGCCTTAGTATTTTTTCTTTGTATGAAATTGTTCAAAGCAGGGATAGACGCAAAGAGCAACGCTACATTCTTTACACATGAACTTCACATCTTTTCTCTTTCGTTTTGCAAGTTTGGTGTTGGAACAGACATGGCATCTTCGTTGCGTCTTTTTTCCTTGTGCTTCTGTTTGTGGAATCGGTGCAGGAAAATGCCTCTCTATCAGCCGCAGGGGGTTATCAACTGTTGGAGGTCTTGCTCTCCGAGTTGTCAGAGTGTGAAATTCACCAATCATCTGAGATACAATTTCTAACCGAAAACTACTGAACGACGGTTTTCTACCTGATTTGATTTGGTATAAAATGTAAGAATTGTACAGGCACAGATCTATCATGTGTAAGTATACCTTCTTGTACCACTTTAGTGTTTTTCTGGCGCATTCTACGAAGCTTACTTGCATATCCACTTTATCGATTGCACCCATTTTGCTGTTGTATTGTATGATGCACGCATGTTTCATAACTTTGTCACCAGTTTTGAAGTCGGTTTTGCCAGTTTCTGTCATATTTGCGTTGTCCACAGATGTTAGCATATGAACTACACGTTTGTCGTACCACTTCAAAGCCAATATTTTGTCAGTATGAGCTATTTTACAGTCTCCTTTTCCTACTGGTCCAAAATCAGGCATACCCCTTCTGTTTGACCTAACAGTTCCACAAGCTTCAGTATTATTGTCGTGAAGGTAGTGAAACAACGCAGGACTTGTGTACCAATTATCGACATAGAGGCTATGTCCATTATTCATATATGGTTCCATAAGGGTAAGAACTATATTTTCGGAAATTCCGAATTCTTCATTTCGTTGAATATTTGTAGAGGCGCCGGTGTAAATTATAAGATCTAATATATAGCCTGTTTCTGCGTCGCATATCTCAAAGAGCTTAACTCCAAACCTATGGCGTTTGGAAGGTATATACTGTTTGAAAGCTAAACGACCTTTCCAAAGAATGAGGCTTTCGTCAATTGCTAAATCTTCGAATGGATACAGAGATCTACCAAAACTTTCCTTGATTGAAGAGAGAATAGGCCTTATTTTTCTTAGAGCATCATTTTTGTCTAGGTTTGCATTATCGATAAAATGTAGAGCATACAGAATTTGCAGGAACCTATCTCGTGAGCAGACTTTTGCAAAAAATGGAGTTTCAATAACTGGGTTTGTTGACCAATAATCCTTTAGAGTTGGTTTCTCTATAAATCCCATCAAAATAGATAATGCCGTGAATGTATACATCTCTGCAATATTCACGTTTACCCACTTAGAAAAAGATGGCATGTTTTTGTTTTTCATTGTTTCTGCGTATCTGTTTGTTTCTTCAGTAATAACAGCAACTAACCCTTCATTCAGAAAATGTCTGAAATATGTCAGTTCTGGGGAATCTACTTGAACTTTTAGATTGTCTGTTATACCAGAACTACTACGATCGAAACCGAAATCTTTCGGCGTGAAGTTGTTATCAAACTTCCAAGGTATACCGCCGGGCAATGATTTACTATTATTTATTCTCATTCTCTTCGAAGGTCCTGGCTGATCCACATCGTCTTCAATATGCTGTACTTCGGCAACACTAATACTCTGTTCTTCAGAACTACTCGTACTTTGTTCGCCCAAATCCAGAATTTCATCTTCGCCACTAGAATAATCTACATCTTCGCTTTCATTTAACACGTAATCACTGTCACTTTCGTACAGTAATTTTTCGAGTTCTTCATCCGTTAAATATTTCTTCGCCATTTCACAGACGTAAAATCACCGTTGTATTGAAATATAAACAGCTGATAGCTGTAACTAACGCGCAAGACAAGTAACCTTAAGCGACTAGTTAGTACATTCGGCGGCCGCTTCCCGAGCTCGGCCGGCAGACTGGCGCGCCATCTCCCGGCGCTCGTCCGGAATGGGTTAACGCATTTGAACACGTTAATTGTATGTATTTCATATTTTTGGCTAATTAATTAGAATACTCTCATTATACGCAAGTACATATTTTGCGGAATCTTATTTGAGTTTAGATCTTTCTAGCTAAAGGTCGTTTTATTTCAACTAATTGCTGAATTTGTATACACTGTGAACCGACAAGAAAGAAAGAATACATATTGTTTTTTTTTAGGGCGTACTAAGGCCTTCAGCCGTTCTGTAAATTATTATACTTAACGTTTTATTAGAATTACATAATATTGTTGTTAATTAATTAATCTTTTCTTTACTTTTGCCTGGCCTTCAGCCGCAAAATTATAATCCTATATTTCAACTTAAAATTTAATTCCTTTTTTTTTGTCTCTAAATATACACTGGTTGACAATAAATAAGATTTGTTTGGCTGGAAACATGCTACCCCTAAAACGGTTCGGGCAGCAATACCACAGATGGAATTAGGACACGTCCTAATTCCGCCCCTGGTCTTTAAAGGCCCCTCGAATGACTTGCCGACTAGCTCAGTATGAGATAAAGCGAAAGCGTCGTGGGCCAACACAACGCTAGATCTTAGAAGGGCACCACTGCGTTTGGTCTGGCAAGTTCCTGGGCTAACGCAGAACACCCGCGGCCTTAAGGGCAAATGAACACAATAGGGGGGTGTTCGGCTGCCTGGTATTTTACTCCTTACACTTTTGCTCGTTGGAGAAAGGCAAACAAATGCAAACACAAATTCAAACATAAACAATAAAATATATTTAGAGATTTAATCCAAAACAATATTCAACTAGCAAATTTTATGCAAAAATATAAATAAGTATTAAATATATCCAAAATATTAATTAGAAATACATAAATCCAAAAAAATATTAATTAGTATAAGTGAATCCAATAAAGTTCACCAACAACTAATATACCCTAAAATAAACTTCAACAATAAATATGCATAATTAGCAGGAAAATAAATTTAAGGTACTAAAAATTCGTAAAAAAAAATGATGCTACACTAAGTATTCATAAATTTGGAAAATTTACAAAATTTCCAGGCTCAGCCTGTATATGTAAAGCTAATGAAAAGTAAAGTTACCAACAAAGATAAATTAATTACTGTAAAAGTAGAAATTGCCTTTGATTGTGGCCAAAAAGATGGAATATATAATACTTAAAATTGAAATTTATTGAAAGCAAAACACAAAAAAATAGTCAAAATACGTTTCTAAAAGAAACACTAAAAGAATTAATCCTACGCCGATTACGTAAGAAAAGTTTGTGTAATTAATGTGACAAAAAAAATAATATTACAGTTATGCAGTGAAAATTAATTTATATGTTCGTAAAGGTGGTTTGCTCACCACGATATTGGTCTCCACGCGGTTTTTTTTTTAAATTAATAAAATTGGAACTACTACATCAATTATTGTTCGTGATCGTAGTCACAAAAAAAAATTAATTAACGACAAATAGATGTTCTAATCACACTACCTTGAGTGTTATAGGGTTTGAGAACCCAAAAACGTGGTTTACGAGATCCCGGTAGTTCGATGACAATGGATGTGCCTTCCTGGCGGTTTGCTGCCTTGGTTCAATTTCCCGAACCGAATAAATGGAAATTCATTAGAATTAAAAGAAATCGGAGAACGATGCTGCCGAAAATTACAGTCGTCCCCATGTCTAAAAACTCACCTGAAGCACGCGGTCGTGAAAAGAAACTCTCCCAGATCCAGGGAAAACGTCCCCGAATATTACACTTCATAAGTGAAATAATTATACAATATAGCCAAGTAGACCAAAACCTGCATCAGCAGACAAACTATATAAAATTTCAAACTTGACTAAAAGTTTCTTTAACACTACTGAACACTTCAGAGCAGTACGGAAAACCAAGAGAAGGATCTTAAAAATGAGCCACAGCTTTATATATTCGAAAGAAAACTACGTCATAGTCTCAAAAAAACGATAACGGAGTATCAGAAAGAATGGGAAGTAATTAACCAAAACCCATACAAAGTTAAAAAAGTGTATAAGGAAGCTAACAAACTAAAATTCGGAAGTTAAACGCAGCAGAACAAAGGTAATTAACCAATAAGAAATAATATTAAATGAAAAGCAATCTATAATCGGTAGATAACTTAAATACCGCGTAGAGGGCGTTCAAAGCTAATGACATGGAAAACCCAAAATAAAACTTAAAATAAAAGTTAAACCAACAAATAAATCGTCCTGAAAGGATTACCAAAATTCCATAATTAAAATAATGTCACTTTCAATAAGTAATAATCGTTTAAAAGAAACGAAACTCGCATAAAGTATTAAATAAAAAAAAGCATGAATCGCATATATTTCACCACGAGGCGACTGCGCAGAGAAGGCATAAAAATACTCCGGGCACATATCGGATATACGGTCAGCCAAAACATTTGAACATAAGAAATTTTTATAATAATAACGAAGTTTGAAGAAGCCTAAATGGTTCGATATTTAGGGTATACGACAAATAAAATATTAATTAGCGGAAGGGAAAAGTTTGAAAAGGCTACGAAGGTTTAAAGTAAACAAATAAAGTAACTACACGTTCAAAACTTAACATAAGGTAGGAGAATGATTTTGAAAACGTAACAAACAACGTATTTCATTTCCTTTTTTTTTACCTCGTCTCTCGATCGTCGAGAGTGGAACGAGTCTCGGTCGCGGAGCCGGCCTTCTGCCCCACGCAACCTCCCTTTTTTTTAAATATATTTTTATCAAGTTTCCGAGTTTGCGACGTCCAGCGGCAGAAATTCGGTGGCGCCCTTATCCATCTATTTTTCTAATTATTTACGTACCTCTGGGTCTCCCCACCCGCTGGACTGAGGTAGCCTCAGAAGCAGGGTGGGCCGTTGGACGTTGGCAAGAACGGGCAGAGGCAGTTTTAGTAGACCGAGACCGGGTCTGCTCCGGGGAGCGTTTTTTTTTTTTTTTGTATATATTTTAAGCTCGACGTGTGATCGTAGCAGCTTCTTAAAACGTAAATATCAATGTGTAACTAAGTTAAGATTTCGCATGTGTACTAGTTGCAACGACCACTACTAAACAAATATTTTTTTTAAATTTCGACGATAAAAATTTTACTTGTAAATTGTTGGAAACAAAGGAAAAAGTTTTTAAATTTACCTTGCATATTAATTGTTAGGTAATACTCTCCATTCTGTATATTAAAGGGCTCCATAAAATGTGCCCCACTTACAAAAACTTTGTTCCATAAAACATTGTTGAAATAACAACAAATATTTGCACAATTCTCTGAAACCATATTTCTTTGACATCTTCAACATGAATAGAAATTCGATCCTAGATATCTAAGAAATAATAACAAGAGACCTTTTTACATACCTCCTTGACATCACATTGTTATAATTAGTTACCGTACATTTTCAATGCTAATGAGGAATATTTCATACCTACCTGCTTATCTTCCATTGTAAAACTTTTGATCTACATATTTTGTCACGCACACACACACATACACTCATATACCGGATGTTCTTGATATAAAAACAACGCATGAAAAAATGTAAAGATTGAATTATATAGAATATAAGCGACAAAAAAAATAACGAAGATATATCAATATATATCTGAATATGTCATAAATACTATCGGAGACGGTATCTTAAAGCTGACCCCGCAATAGCAAAAGGAATAACTTTGTTATTGTAACGAGCCATCGAAAAAATTCATAATTGGAGTAGACTGTGAAATTGGGTTGGTACTTTAACCACTTCACCCAATTTCACAGTCTACTCCAATTATGAATTTTTTCGATGGCTCGTTATATCTCTCTTTAAGTTTCGTTCTGTTTTCGATCGTTACGTACGTTCGATACAATTTTTCCATGAACGATAATAGATTGTAACTTAAATGCCCGTAAAGCACACATCCTGCACGTTCTTTCAATATATCAGCTTTAAAAATTTACAAGTATAAATTTTTAACGGCTGACTCAGGTTATCGAACCCTTATCATAACAAAACTTATCGGTTTTATAAATATAAACATTTCCGTCTTTGAATACAATGGGACATTCTGAATCCGACATTCGTACTTTATATTTTTTACATCAAACAAAAAAAAAGCATTTTCGTAATACAGATGAAGTTTAGTATGATTTTTATTACTAACACCCTGGTTGTTGGTGCTAATAATAAAAGGAATTATTTATAATAAATAATTGGTGTTATGAAGTTGCATCAAAGGTCCAAGGCGTGTATAACAAGTGCTGACATAAATATATTACAACTAACTAAATAAAACAACAAAGTTGTCCTTAAAGTTCGTATTTATTATTTACATAGGAAATTGAGCAATCTCAATTTCCTATGTAATATATACAAGGAACAGTAAATAAGTAATTAAAAATTAACACACAAAAATAGACTGAAAAGAACGTTAAATTAGGCAGTAAATTAAATGTCAATTTTTTTGAATGGAGGGTTTTTAGGGGTTAAGAACTAGTGCTGAGTTTTATTATTTTTGTATCTTATAATGTCTAGTCGTAGAGTAATATTATATCTATTTCAGAGCTTACCCAGTGCCCATTTTGTAAAATATATTTGGAAGCGAAGGAATATTTGGAGCACCACATGGATTACTGTCGTGAGACAAGTGCCAGGTAAAATTAGTTTTGAATTGATTCGGCTTTTACTTGATAAATATCCATAATTAAAAAATAGAATTATACAAGTGTCCCATATCGTTATGTTAAAATTTTAGGAGTGTAAAGTAGACTTCATTTCAAGTAACAAAAACGCAAAACTTGTATATCCATTTTTATTTGATTCAAAGTTACAGATCTATGAATGTGATTGTCAGATCATGAAAAAAAATGTAATCCCAAAGTCAATAAAAACTGATTTTATTTAAAAAAGTTCAATTAATAATATTTTCGAAATGTACACCCCCTTGTTGAATGCAGGCTTGTGCCCATAAGCCAACAGAAGAAATACTTATCCGAATTTCATACTTGTTTTGTCGGATTTGCTCGGCAGCCAGCTGAATACGATCCAACAACTCTTCTCTTGTGTTCGAAACTTGCTCGTAGACTAAATTTTTCATGTACCCCTATAAATAAAAGTCAAGAGGATTAAGATCGGGTGATCTGGTTGGCCATGCAACAGGACCACCTCGATCAATCCATCTTGGATAATTAAGGTAATTGTACGCATTTAACCTCCCAGGAAGAACGACAATTAGAAACCATATAGTCTAATCCCTGGATCCCGGGATTACGCTTCAAAAATCCCGTAATCCCGGGATTGAAGAACATGCTCAAGATTGTATTCTCTAGTTATCAATTAATTCAATATAATAAATTACTACCAACTTTAATACAATATTCAAGCTAACCAGAATTCTGACATTTTAAATTAATCACATTTGACAGACAAGTAAATTAAATTAAGACATACGTTTTTGAAATACATATACAGTATGACTGAAGTTTCCTTTTGTTAACTTAAATAACATAAAACAAACTTAAAAACAATAACATTTTTTAATTTAAAAATTTAAAATAAAAATATAAATAAATTATAGTAACAAAAACGATATTTTTAGGATAGTTAATACGTACTTTACATGTCTACAACAGGTGTTCGAAGTTTCCCCCACCGACTCGCACACACAACTCCAAACGTCGAATGAGTGATTCGTTGACACGCTGAAGGACATTTTGCTCCCGTATTAAAGTACTTGCTTCATTCACACGATTTTGCAATTCATCGATGGTATCTATTTCATTCACATACACCAGTTGTTTTCAATAGCCCCAGAAGAAAAAGTCCAGCGGATTTAAGTCAGGAGAACACGGTGGCCATGCGACAGTACCCCCGCGTCCAATCCAATGATCTTGATACACGATATTTAAATGTCTACGAACAGTGTGTGTAAAATGTGCCGGAGCACCATCATGTTGAAACCACATCCGATATCTAATATTAAGGGGGACATCTTCTAACAGCGGTTGTAAATTATGTTGTAAGAATTCTAAATAAGTTTGGCCATTAACAGGAGCAGGGAGAATAAACGGGCCGACGATAAAGTTATCTATTATTCCTGCCCATAAATTTAGCGAAAATCGCTGTTGATTATGCACACGAAGGACCGCACGAGGATTGTCTATTGCCCATTGATGCAGAATATAAGTCCCTTCACGTGTAAAAGTAGCTTCGTCTGTAAAGAGAATATTAAATAAAAAATTTTCGTCCTCGCGATTTCTTTGAAGCAACCATTTACAAAATTGTACCCGAGCCGGATAATCACGAGGGTTTAATGTTTGCACTCGTCGGTAGTGAAAAGGATAAAGTTGAGCTTCTCTTAAGGTTCGCCAAACAACAAACTGTGATACGTTAAACCGATTAGCAAGGTGTCGTGTGTTTAACGTTGAATCTTTTCTATTGCCTCCAAAATCTCTTCTTCAGCAGCTAAAACGTTTTCAGCACGTCCTGGACCAGTATCTCGGCGTCGAGGTTGTAATTCTCCGGTATCGCGAGCCCGTTGAACAACTGCTATAAATGTAGGTGCCGACGGTAAATGTCGATTCGGAAATAATTCAGAATATCTACGACGCGCTGCATGACTATTCTGTTGACATTCACCGTAAATCAAAATAATATCAACTAACTCACTATTGGTAAAGTGGTATGCCATTTTATGTTCATACAAAAATATTTTTCAACTAGCAATAAAGTAAAACTAACGTCTTATTACTACGAAAAATAACGTTGAACTAATATTTTATCTGCGAAACATTGCACGCATTGTTTAGGTTGACGTCACTAAGTATACAAATAAACCGGGCATTTCATTCTAACACATGTTCCAAGTAAACTGCAGTCTCACATATTAAACTTGACCCTGACACAGTTTGATATGGTGGATATGGGACCTATTATGTATGAAATTTGTACAGTGAAACTTGAAAACATTGGGCTGTTATAAATCATTTTTTTTGGCGTTACTAGACAACTTTTATTAGAAAAAATTTTTACTATTTTATTTGTTGAATTTTTTGGAATATATCCCCCAAAAAAAAACAAAAGGAAACTTCAGTCATACTGTATGTAATCCACAACCACCACTTATAAAAAGTGTTTTGAATCATATAGTAGTTATGTCTGTTCTTATGGTAAATGTCAAACTCTAATTTATTGTTGATTTTTTTAATAGTCAATGCTATTGTTTACTTCTTGTTCCATGGTAAATTCAATATTGTTATGAATAGAACTGCCGAATTCCAGTAGCAAATTTAATTGTCTTTGTGTTCCGGTGAAACAAGGTACAATATCGTCTACTGATCGACTTTTGATATTTAAAAGTTTTTAAATTTAATTAGAATTTATTTAATTTTAGATACTGCGTACTTCCCGCATTGAAGGTTCACGAGGTGGACGTAGAAAGACGTTCATCGATAAGAAGCGAAGTCAAAGGATGGAAGCCTGAATTATACAAATGTACCCAATGCAAGTTCAGAACAAAGTACAACGCCGACTTCAAGCAACACACTAACAAGCATTACGAGCTGAAAATGTTCAAATGTGGAAATCGTGACAGAAGATACAAGGCGAAGGAATCTCTCAAGGCGCACGTGGTAAAAATTCATATTGATAATGAAGGAAAAGATGTCCAAACATACTCTACTTGTGATTATTTCAAAGCTAATGTTAATACTATGAAAAAAAGATATCCACAGTTACGTGATGGCGAAGAACAATGTCAATCCACGAAATGCAAGTTTCAAGCAGGGAACAAGTGTCACTTAAAATCACTTATGAGAGTAAACCATTTGAACAGAGGCAAATATAAGTGCGTAAATTGCGAATTTAAAACTTATTACAGGACTTATTTAGAAATGCACATGAAAACGAAACATCTCATGGAATGCAATTATAAATGTGCAGAGTGTGAATTTAAGACAAACTGCAAATTAAGTTTAGGAAGACACATAAAGGCAAAACATCTTAAAACAAATAATTATAAGTGTGTGGAGTGTGAATACCACACGAACTTGAAGTCAAGTTTAAAAAGACACGAGAAAACAAAGCATCTTAAATTACGTGATTATAAATGCATGGAATGTGAATACCAGACGAACTTCAAGTCACGTTTGAAACTACACATAAAGTCAAAACATCTTAAATTAAACGATTATAAATGCATAGACTGTGAATACCAGACGAACTTGAAGTCAAGTTTCGAAAGACACGTGAAAACAAAACATCTTAAATTATGTGATTATAAGTGCATGGAGTGTGAATATGAGACGAACTTCAAGTCAAGTTTAGAAAGACACGTAAAATCAAAACATCTTAAATCAAGAGATTATAAATGCATGGAGTGCGAATACCAAACGAACATCAAGTCAGATTTAGGAAAACACGTAAAGACAAAACATCTTAAATCAAGCGACTATAAATGCGTGGAGTGTGAATACCAGACGAATTTCAAGGGAGGTTTAAAAAGACACATAAAGACAAAACATCTTAAAGTAAGTGATTATAAATGCATGGAGTGTGAATACCAGACGAACTTCAAGTCAAATTTAGAAAGACACATAAAGACAAATCATCTTAGATCAAGCGATTATAAATGCATGGAGTGTGAATACCAGACGAACTTCAAGTCTAGTTTAGAAAAGCACATGAAGGCAAAACATCTTAAATCAAGCGATTATAAATGTATGGAGTGTGAATTCAAGACCAACTATAAATTAAATTTGGAACTACACATCAAGAGAAAACATCTTAAATCAAGCGATTATAAATGCATAGAGTGTGAATACCAGACGAACTTGAAGTCAAGTTTAGTAAAACACATAAAGACAAGACATCTTAAATCAAGCGATTATAAATGCATGGAGTGTGAATACCAGACGAACTTAAAGTCAAGTTTAAAAAATCACATAAAGACAAAACATCTTAAATTAAGCGATTATAAATGCATGGAGTGTGAATACCAGACAAACTTAAAGTCAAATTTAGAAAGACACGTAAAGACAAATCATCTTAGATCAAGGGATTATAAATGCACGGAGTGTGAATACCAGACGAACTTCAAGTCAAGTTTAGAAAAACATATAAAGACAAAACATCTTAAATCAAGTGATTATAAATGCATGGAGTGTGAATTCAAGACCAACTACAAATCAAATTTGGAACTACACATAAAGAGAAAACATCTTAAAACAAGCGATTATAAATGCATGAAGTGTGAATACCAGACGAACTTGAAGTCAAGTTTAAAAAATCACATAAAGACAAAACATCTTAAATCAAGCGATTATAAATGCATGGAGTGTGAATACCAGACGAACTTAAAGTCAAGTTTAAAAAATCACATAAAGACAAAACATCTTAAATTAAGCGATTATAAATGCATGGAGTGTGAATACCGGACAAACTTAAAGTCAAATTTAGAAAGACACGTAAAGACAAATCATCTTAGATCAAGGGATTATAAATGCACGGAGTGTGAATACCAGACGAACTTCAAGTCAAGTTTAGAAAAACATATAAAGACAAAACATCTTAAATCAAGTGATTATAAATGCATGGAGTGTGAATTCAAGACCAACTACAAATCAAATTTGGAACTACACATAAAGAGAAAACATCTTAAAACAAGCGATTATAAATGCATGAAGTGTGAATACATGACAAATTACAAGTCAGACTTAGGAAGACACATAAAGACAAAACATCTTTAAGAAAATATTTACACCCATACCTCGCTTTAAGGCCGCTCTTTATACGGCATTTCGCTATAACGGCCTTTTTTAATGGGGAACAATTCGACTTTTTTTTTATTACATATTTCGATAAATCATCTTTAAAAAAGGCAAGTTTAATTGATTATTTTTTAAAAAATCAACTTTTTCGCTTGTAATTAAATAAATAAAATGCTTGTGACGTCACTACACTTTCATTCATAAAACTCGATCTTCGTAGTATGTGGCAACACTGTGTAGAAGAATGGTTCACCCAGAATTCACGTCGTTGTTTGTTTCCTATCAGCGATCGTATCATAAACACGTTGACATTTGTTTGATTTTGAGGTTAGTGTATTTTAATTCGTTGCAAGTTTAAAAACATTGCAGCTGATCTATCAAAAAAGAAATGCTATTTGGCTCGGCCACCAAGTGTTATTCAAGGAACAAGGCTAACCAAAGAAGAAGTCAGAATGAGCAAGCGAGTTTCTGTTCGCGTTCATATAGAGAGTCATAAGTCGGATTAGAGAGTTTACAATGCTAACTCCTCATGGAACTGTAGACAAAAATCTTATTAATTTACTTGATTTTATAGCTGTAATTGCTTGTGCTGTTATAAATATGCAAGGTACACTAATAAAACATTAAGACAAATATACTTTAACTATTTTTTTATTTATTGTATAACAATACATTCATAAGATAGATAAACAGGTAGGTGTAAGTATTAAGTTTTTGATATAAAGCAATACAGAAATATAATTAAATAACTTCTATTATTATACAGAATAAAATTTTATTAATTAAAAAATAAACATAAATGGAAGAAAACAATGCAACTGCACAAAATATGCAGTTAGAAAAGTCAGTAGATAAATATAAATGCTCAAACAAAATAATAATCATGTTTTTATTTATATAATAAACTAAATAATTCTTTTAAAAAACAAAATAACATTTTAATTAAAATTTTATGTTTTGAATGTGTGGAAAGTTTGCCTTTTTCCAAAATTCTATTGCCTCTTTAATTATTTGCTTGCAATAATTTGGATCATACTTACAACTTAAATATTTAAATTGCCATGTTGTTTCAAAGTTTGGGCAAGCTACAACAACAGCCCATAATACCTTTTAGTAACATGAAGTTGAATTTTAAGCTGAGCATAATATTTTGGTGCAATGGTCTTTTCATCAAGTAAGTAATTTTCAATATTTCTTTTCTTTGGATGGACATTTAATCTCTAAACAGTATACCATGCTAATTCCATCTGGAGATGCTGCAATAATCGGATTTTTTAAATCTATGTGCAAGCCACTTTTTTCAAATTTTATTCCGAAACGTCTACACACTTCCTTAAAAACTTGATTCTAGTTTTCTACCTCTTTCTATAGCAACTGTTGCTGGCAATTTAGTGCCTCCCAATATCAATTCTGTTAAAGTTCCATCCATAGTAATACATTTTGATGCTTCATATATTTTAGAAGCAGTAATACGAGCATACCTCAGCTCATACCACAAAGGCTCATCAGACTGTTGACGAATTAATTTTTCTGCCTTTGCACATATATGAGCTTGTGTACTATGTATACAATATTGCAGAAAAGTGTCTGCATCTGCCACCAAATTATTTAATTCCTTAAAATAATTGATATACATTTGATGAATAGATAACAAACGTTCATTGTCTACTACTTTATAACATTGTAGTAGTACACTATATGCATTCAATAATTTTCCTTCACTAATTATATTTTGCAAAAAGTTATTGGTTATAATAGGCACTTCGACAGCAGGTTCCATATCCATCACACGGATAAATTTTTTTAAACTTCCAACCTTTGATAGCTCTGATTTTTTCCAATAACATTTTACACTGTAGTTGTTGAAGGCTCTTCTGATCGTCTTAGCAACCAAAATAATAATGCTAATATGTGTTTACAACCACCTGGAAAACAGTAAATATAAATTATTACTGTAACGGTAATAGTATATAGGTAACAGTGTTACGCCTAAAGATAAGATCCTTCCAACAGACCGTAAAATTTTTAAAACTTTATAAATCATTAAAGGACCTCCAAGGAACTAATTTATCATATAAACTAAGGGTTGGAAACGTACCCTTAGGTCAAATAAAAAAAAACTAACCTTACATTGTGTATATTTTTAATACGTCCAGAACACGTTCAAAACAGGATAATCGTGTAAATTGTGTGTGCTACTGTTCAAATAAAATGTCACTTTTAACTATTTATGCTATACCAATCTAGGTTTTGTTTAAATAATCTCGTAAAACGATGTTCCTTTTAGGGTCCATTTTCGCATAAAAATTGACATTCTGAAATGACATGAAAATTGACGGTCTGTTGGAAGGATCTTAACTTTAGCCCAGTGTTACCTATATACTGATATATTTTATTAATTGTGATTTTTTTATTTTAATATTTAAATATCATTATATCTTACCTGCAGCAGCAGCACAGTCCAGACATTGAGATTTCACAATAATTCGTTCAGTTTCATCAATTTCGGCCATAACTGTATAAGGTTTAGATGTAACTTTATGTTCGGGTGTAATATTGGCTTGTATCTTACATACATTATTCTCTCTTTTCAATTGTACAAAACCAACAGCATTATCCCCATATATTTCTCTACTTGACCTTAAAATACGCTTTTTTAATACAGAACATCCAATTAGTTTACAGAAAAAATTATTACTTTGTATTTTTTGCTCCACGAGTTTCACTACTAATAAAATTTAATGTATTATTGTAATATTCATCAATCATAGAATAATCTACAACAGATAAATTATTTGAAATTGCATTTTCAAACCCAGGATTCATGTTGCGAATTAAAAATAAATATTTATTACAACTTAACCCCACTAACCAAACAAAACTGTTTAGTAAACAAATAATAAGCGGAAGCGCCGATCGATTCCATTCATAAGTGTGACGACGGTGTTGTCACATTGTGATTTTAACTTACGAGAGCCTTGTGACGTCACGAGATTTTATTTATTTAATTTTTTAAAAACTAATAGGTTTTAAACCGTAAAATTTTATGTGTAATTATATTTTGATATGTAGTTTAAGATAATATAGTTTTTAACAAAAAATAAAAAGTTGTGTTGTTCCCCATAAATGTTTCATTATGCGGCCAATAGCTTGGTTGTATTTGTTTTATTTTTGTATGTATGTACATATTATTAGTAATTGGGCAAAACGTAGCGCGCACGACGAAAGACTGAACGTTCATACACGTTTATAAACCGGGAAACCCTAAAATAACGTTTTCATAAAACAAAAAGCAAAAGCACAAGAACGCACGCATTTGATGGAAATTGCGCATGGTAGTGACCAGCATAGTTATTAATTGCTGAATTAAAAACACAGTTGGTATGTTTTGTAATTAATTCAATAATTCTTTTAAATATAAACGTCCCTTTTTTAGTAAAAAATGCTACCGAAACGTTCATTCAATTTGGAGATTGATGCTGCTAATAATAAAAAGAGAAACCGAAAATCTGTCATCCTAGAGACCAAAATAGAAGTTTTACGTCGTATTGAAGCTGGTGAGAAAAATTTGTAATGCATTGGGTCTGGCGAAGTCTATTGTTTAAACTAGTCGTGATAGAAAAAATAAATTGAAATACATTCGCTGTCTGCTACACCTTCAAGTGTTTCAAAATTAACTCGCCAAAGAAGCAGTGTTATGGAAAAAATGGAAAAAATATTAGTTATGCGGATTGAAGACAATAATGAACGAAGGCTGCCAATGAACCAGATGACTATCCAAAAAAAGGCCAAAAGTATTTTCTAAAATTTAAAGAGAGATGATAATGATTCAGTCCGCTCTCTGGTTTGATAACCAGAGAGCGGTAAAACGGAGTAAAAGTGATCTTTTACTTAATTAATTAAATTAAAAATGCTTATGACTACTATATATAAATAAAGAAACTTTGGAGATGTTACATATTGCTGTGAATTGTGATTTTAATTGCTTATTGACTTCTGTTCACAATCCACAGTAGTTTGGCCGGACTATCTCAGTTGGGTCACCTTCCTAGAGCTTCTTTATCTTCAGGGTTTATTCTCACGAATATCGTGGTATAGAAGAGAATAATAGGTATAAGTCATTTAAACAAACATTTCCCAATTTACATATTTAATAAAAAAAAATAAAAATAAACTTAATTTTACAAAGTGTAAAATTGAACTGACACAATTTTCAGCAAAGAGGATAAAAAAGACTTTGATACCATATGAAGATAAAAGTTTTAAAAAAAACCTCAAATTGAATTTCCGCGAGCAAATATTTAAAATTAAAATATACACAAAATTTATCAGATGTCAACAACTACGTTACCCTCACAAAATCAAACGTCAAAATAGAACACTATCTATTTTCGCACGCATCTAAAATTTAAATTCATGCCTACGAATAACATGAAGCAAAAAACTAACCCCACCTTCTATCGTTCTAGAACATTTTATTTAACCAAAAACCAAAAAAAAACATCTGATAAGTTTTTTAGATATTTTCTGATTACAAAAATATTATAAACTAAAATTAAGAATTTTAGAAGCTTCTGATTGTAATAGAATTATCGCTAACGACATAAATATAATATTAAAAATACATACATTCAGTTTTGTATACGTCACGTCACAAAAACTATTATGAGAGAGACTCCAGATAGGTCATTTAATTCAAATTACAAGTTTAAAATACTCGTAATAACACGTAAATGAATTTTAATTACATCAAAACACCTCAAAATACAAAACGAAGTTATCCAAAATACATTGAACAAAATTAAGTTCTGTTCAATATTAATAAAAAAAAAACACCACCTATCTGTTAAAGAACTATGAAATCTCTAAGGTATGATGAAGCAGGAAACAGCAAGCTACCCCTACCTAAATATAAAATAAAATCAAAATAGCGACAAGGTATATATATCTATATATTATTACAACTTCCTGCTTGGCGCGAACTCCGAACATCTCACTGGCCCCTACACCTACAGTCATGGACCAAAATACACATTATAATAAATTGTTATATAAAATTTTAAATTTTTATAGTTATTTCTCTGGAATAAAATATACATAAATTCAATAATTTTCATATCTTCTTTTGTTTCTTTCTTCAAGGAAAAATCCACGACAATATGCTCTTTATTTTTCCCCCTTAATATAGACAATTTTCTTTATATTACTTTATATTACTAAAATGTAATCTTATTAATGATAAGTTAGATTAATTACATACAAATAAATGCACTGCTTAATAAATGTTTACATACATTGAAAGCAAATTATATAGATAGATAAGACAAACAGGTAAGATATTTAATGTTAATTTAAGCATTTATAAATCGATTTGTTCGAATTGTGTGCTGAATTAACACTTAGATTTATGCTGTTTATTCTAGCTGATATAAATTGACTTTAAGGTAAGTCATGTGAAGATGCCAGACTGCAATAGTTCGGCCGCTAACTAGTGGTGTGAAAAACGGTTACTCATTTGGAACGTTCCACACTGTTCCGTTCCAAAAAAAATAACGTTCCAGAAGAACGTTATTTTGTAACGACGTTATTTTAGTAAGTCAGGAGTACATAACATATGATGGTTGTATGTTATTTTGTTTACGTTACTTTACGTATGAAAGGAGAAGCGCTCTATATACGCCGGTGTTTCTACCTTTGTCTCATGTTTATAAATTCATAAATATACTAAAATTTATTGTCGAATTAAAGATCCAATAACGCATGTGTACAATTTTTATTTTATTGTTGAATGACCATTTATAGAGATTGTTTGTTTTCAGAATGAAATATTAGGTACGTTGATCCAGTCCAATGTATTCACTTCTATTTCTATTGAAAAAGAAACTATAACAGATCTATTCTTTTTCTTTATGAATACATAAATATAAACATCCAAATCAATGCCGAAAAGTAACACAGACATTACGTATCACAGAAGTTACTTATGTCAGTATAAAAGTTAACTTTTATATAAGCGCACGCATTTTCTGTAAACGAAATAATCAGTTCTCTTTTACTATATTATTTAGCCTTATAAATCAATTTTTTCACTTCAATTTTTGATATTAACCATGAAAAGGAGCAAAATTCACATAAAGACGTCAGCTATCTGGAACTATTTTACCGAAGTTCCACATCAAGTAATTTGAAAAAACACATATCTAGAAAGCATCCGTTCGTCAATTTCAATGATAACAGGAATAGTGAAAACGCGAACACAGTAGAACCAGTGAGTAAAGCCGTCGCATCCACTTCCTCCCAACAACAAATTGTAGCTACAAGTGAAGATGTATTGCTAAGCGAGTCATTATGCTCGGCGCAACAAGCTAGACAAGCTGTGAAACAAACAGTAGAAACTTTCTTACGAAGAAAAATGGGAGTTAGTGCAAGAAAGAAAATTGACGATACCTTGATTCTTCTATTTACTATGGATTTTCAACCTTTTTCTATAGTCGAGGATATTGGATTTAGAAAATTTGTGGAGGCGTTAAACCCTTCCTATCAACTACCTTCAAGGAAAACCATAACACAGTCGATGTTATCCGCAGCTTATGAAGAAGCTTACAATAATACTAAGCATTCAATAGCAAATACAAAGTCCATTACATTAACTATGGATTCCTGGACTTCTAGGAACACTGAGAACTTTTTTGCGGTTACCGGTCACTATATAACGGAAGATTTTCAACTGAAATCTGTTCTACTAGATTGCATACATTTTACGGAATCTTATACAAGTGAAAATCTGTCTAACACGATGAATAAAATAATTACAGAATGGCATTTGGAGAAGAAAGTTCTATTGGCCGTGACAGATAATGCAGCTAATATAGTAAAGGCCGTAAAGGACAATATGAAATTGAAACATCTTGGCTGTTTTGCCCACACTATAAATTTAATAGCAAAAGACGCACTTGATTTTCCACTGTTACATAATTTGTTCGAGAAGGTAAAACATATTATTGGTCATTTTAAACGTAGTACTTCTTCAATGGCAAAACTATTGGAACACCAAAGATTGACAGAGACAAAAAAATTAATTCAGTGTGTTTCAACTAGGTGGAACTCAACGTTCTATATGTTGGATAGATTCATAGATCTAGAAGAATCTCTGCGGACCACAATCGCGTTGCTTAGTAAGGATCTTCCAGTGATACTTGTTGAAGAGTGGGAATTTATGAAAGAAATGGTAAAAATTCTAAAACCTCTAGAAACCGCAACGAAATTTATATGTGGCGAAAGTTATGTAACAGCTTCAACAATTATTGTAATAACTGACGGCTTAATTCATGTTTATTCAGATTTATCTGCAAAAGAATATTCTCATTTGCCTAAAACAACAACCGAATTACTCTTAGAAATAATTAAGGTTATTTTAAAAGGAATTGAAAGAAGATTGCATGGCCTGGAAAATAGTAATACGCTAATTCTATGTACACTTTTGGATCCCAGGTATAAAACCCTTGGGTTTTCCAGAGAAGAAACACTTGAAAAGGCAAAAAAGCACGCAACTTCATTACTTAGTGAAATTATTCACCGTAAAAGTATTTCTAAGAATAAGGATGCACTAGAAATAAAAAATCAGAACATTGATAATGTTCAAGAAGAAAATAATATTTGGGCAAATTTCGACAAAAAAAAGGATACTACGGTTCCTGTTGGCACAGCATATTCTAAGGCGTTAATAGAAATTCAACGTTATTTAGAGCAACCAACAATTCCAAGAACAGATGATCCCAAGTTATGGTGGAAACGAAATTATTACAATTTTCTAAATTTGCGAGAGCTAATTAAAGAAAAATTTGTAACCGTCGCAACATCGGTACCCTGTGAGAGACTATTTTCGAAATCAGGACATATTTTGTCCGAAAGAAGAAACAAACTCAGCCCAAACCATGTGAAATATTTACTTTTTCTTAATACCAATAGTAGTGAGTGAAATATTTATTTTGTGTATTATCTGTAAGTATTTAATAAGTTGTTAGTTTTTTGTAAATATATATTTTAATTTATTCAATTATTTTATTTATTATGTAATATGTATATACGATATAACTAACACAAATGCGTTTATCGCGACTACGTTTCTCGTTTCTGAGTAAAATGCAATAACGTATAACGATTCCATAGATTCTACGTTTCATGTTTCCCAAAGTACAAGAAAGAACATACGTTCTTTCGTTCTCGCAATCTACCGCTAACGCGTCTCTAAACCGTTCCAATGTAACAAGTTATTTTGTAAGCACGTAACGTTCCAAGACAGTACCGTTCCAAAATAACGTTACAGAAATAACGACCCACCACTACCGCTAACCTAACCCTCAAATGGTGTATTGGACGCTATGCTATGAATGCTGTATTACGACGAGAGTAGGTGAGCCGGGAAGTCCGGATGTTTTCGAGGAAGTGAAGTGATTTTATAGGTGAATTTGTGTTTAGAACGGGTAAATAAATATTTTCAATGCTCTGCAATTGACGTAACCAACTAGTTATCTTAGTACTTTATAATCGGTTTAAAGAAATAATAGCAAAAAGTAATGGTTAGTGTTGATGTTTGTTATTACCGCCTGGGAGTTGCCGCGAAATTTGATTTTATAATTTAGTTTGAAGTCTTCGCCCAGCTATAGGGGTAAGATGCCATATACATTTTTTTTTCCATTTTTCTTTCGATATGCCACGTAAGTACACAAGAATATACAATAGGTTCGAGTGGTTTAAAGATCTTTCCAGGGCAGTTGCGTTATTAAAGGAGGGTGGTCGTAGTGTTAATTCCATTTCAAAAGAATAAAAATTCCACTGCGTACACTTTTGAGGCGTTCAAGAAGTGGAAATCTTACAAAATGCAGTTTAAGTCCACCAGGCTGGCTAGGGAAAGAAAACGAAGAAAATTTGGTACAGTACATCAAACCGTTAGAACAATCCCGCTATACAGTTACCTCTACAGAAATTAGACGTCTAGCATTCACTTTTGCAGATGCAAACAAGATTAAACACAATTTTAATAGAGAGAAAGGTACAGCTGGATATGATTGGTTCTCTCTATTTATGAAAAGACGCCCGAGGACCGCTCGGGATCGGTCAATTGCTAGATCATTAGGAATGTCGAATGAAGTCGAGGCATATTTATTATGTACTTTGGAATGTACTCGAAAAATACAACTTCCATACCGAGCCGCGTAAAATCTATAACATGGACGAAACTGGGTTACAGTTAAATCACAAACCCGGGAAAGTGGTAGCCACAAGAGGAGCTGAGATATTCAGAGGTTTACTAGCAGTGAAAAAGGGGAAACCAAAAGCATTATCGCCTGCTGCAATGCGTATGTAAAGGCTATTATGGTGAAAAAAATGGCCCAAAAGTAGACTGGATCTGCTGCATTATTTGTAAGAACTGGTTGCATGAAATATACACAACTAGGGAAAATACGTGCGATGATTGTGCAGCAATCTAATATTTTTATGTACTACTTGGCGTCTTTACCCAATAGCAAGTAATACAGTACTGAAATATTCGGTGCAGATGGCTCAATCCCTTATGGAAGTTAGCTTGTTCACTTTGGCATCTTACCCCTATACCTCAGGGTAAGATGCCAATCGTAAGGTTTCAGTTTAATGTTTTTGTATTAATCATTTTGCCATTTAAATAAAATTTGTTTCTATGATAACATTCTAAACATTATATCCTTTGAATATATGTATTTGAAATTTCCAAAATATACATACTTTTTGAATTATTCTGAATTATAAAACTATATCTTTCCCCGACTTACCTTATACGAAATTTTTAATACTTGCTATTAAAATAGCGTGGACTGGATTGTTCAGATGGAAAGGCGGTTTTTTTTTCTTGAACTGAATCATATAACGGGTGTTCAGAAACATTCGAAGTCAAAGTAGTCCTTGAAAATATGAAGTCATGTCTGGTATAGATTGATACATTTACTTAATACAATTTTATAGGTTATCATACACGCAAATGTTAGTTTATGTCGAAATATATTACTTTAATATGCCATATTAATTAATATAAACTAGTCAAGTAATGATTTTAGAAGGTAACAGTAATTAATTTGCAAATTTCAAAGTAAGTATTTTGATATTTCAGAGAATTCTTGCTGAACAATAAGCACCTCTTCATGCGATAATTGGAAAAAATTACATAATCCAATTAATATGCTGTTCATTCTTGTGTAATAAAGCTCATCTAATCTGTAGTAACATGTAAAAAGACAATGCAGAATTAAGAGGATATAACCTTACAAGTAAAGGTTTTATTCATCTTTTAGTGACAATAGTATCTAGATATCGTACTATTACTAGTTTAATATATTAACATTCAACAAATTATTGTAAGAAATGGCTTAAAATAAGTTTGAAACAAATAAATTGTTTGTAGAGTCCTTAGATTACAACCTTATAATAAATATCATAAATTGTAGTTGTATAAATTACCAACAATAATGACCATAATTATAAAAGATGTTGAAAATGTCCACCACCTTCTTCCAAGCATTTTACGCACCTCCTCCGAATGCTACTAAATACATTTTGCAGTATGGGACTATTTCTAATTTCACTAATTTTATTTATAATTCTGTCTTGGAGACCTATATAATCTTGCACTGGTACTTGATAAATTGAATTTTTTAAAAAAGGCCATAAATAGTAATCACACGGTGTAAGATCACAAGATCTTGGAGGAAATTCATGATCGCTGTTCAAACTAATTAAACGATTTCCAAACACTTCTTGTAACATATTCATTGCTTCCCCCGCTGTGTGAGCGCTAGCACCATCTTGTTGAAAGTATCCCAAAGCTAGTTCATCATCGCGAAGTTGATTAAAGAAAGGCAATAGTATTTCCTGTCGATATCTTTCTGCAGTCAAGGTACCATTAAAAAAAATAGGACCAATAATCCTTCTTCTACTTATAGCGCATCAAACACCAACTTTCTGAGGATGTAAAGAAGCTTCAACATAAAAATTATTGGGCTTTGTATCACTCCACATTCTCATGTTTTGCGAGTTAACATATCCACTAACATGAAACCATGCTTCGTCTGAAAAGAAAGTTTTGTCTAGGACATCATCATTAAAATTATTTGTAAACCATTCGCAAAATAGGTACTACTCGTCGCGGAAAATCAATATCGAGGATTTCTTGCAAACAAGTTATACGATATGGGAATAACTGTAAATCTTCTTTTAAAACTTTATGGCAAGAACCAACTGACAACCCGGTTTGTTGAGCAAGAGTTCTTACTGAAGTTTTAGGGGCATCAGTCATTATTTCTCTAACATTCCCAATCACTTCTTCTGTCCGGACTTTTGGTCTCCCACCACCCTCTTGGCGTCCCACACTACCAGTTTGTCGAAAAACTGGAACAATTCTGATTAGTGTACACTGAAAAGTATTATAATCAAAAGCAAGGTTGGGAAATTCATCTCGAAATTCTTCCAAACAAGCTTGAATTGAATACTTCCACTGGCCATCAATCTTTTGACCATTTCGAAAATATGATTCAACCATGAACGCTGAATGCTGTGTACGTTAGTAAATACCATTTTGAAAATTAAAAAATATAAATTAGTATCTTCGATATTAGATTCTGACAATTTTTGACAGACAACAGTTGACATTTAATAATTATTACAAATCAGATATAGCAAACGCCAAATAAGTTGGCGTGATGAGGGGTAAATTCGCGCAGGATTAAAAGTAGTGGGGAGATTTGTATTTAGTTTTACATCAAATTAGTGATGTAAATATTCGGATTAATCTGATATTCGAGTATTCGGAATCGGATGGTTTATATACTCGGCATATTCAACCGATTTCGAAAAAATTTTATTTCTTAATACTTGTTTTTAAATTTAATTTTTGCTTATATGAGTATAGTTAATTCTGTGGTGCAATTACTTTTTTTTTTAATTTTTGATTGTAAACAGTATCCGTCACTGTAAACATGGACAAACACCTCGTATTTTTAGCGTGTTTGTCCATGTTTACAGTGACGGATATGTATTTTGCATATCTGTTTCATTATATAACAACTGCGTAATACGGCAAAAACGTATTGATAAATATCCCTTTTTTGTATGTAAACAGTACGTTATTCCCTAATGAAACCCATTATCGGTGATAAGTATTGTTTTCTTTTATTTAAAGAATATTTAATATTGTCATTATTACTCATTATATTTATTTAACTTGATTAATTATTAGAAAATAAAACACTTGGCTTAGTTTCACGACTTCTTTAATTAGATATACTAACAATTGTTTCGGATATTAGGCCATTATCAAAGAGCTATCTAAAACTAAACTTACTCTACTTAAGGTTAACTTATATACCTGTGTTCATTATGGGTGGGAGAATGAGGGTAATTGATATTTAAAATTGCATCGATATAGGGGTATTTATGAATTCTAATTGTGTGTTTGTGATAACTCGATTTTGTTTTTGGGCTTTTTTAATTTCAAAAATCTCTAATATATTTAACTTTTTACTTTTTACTACATTATGAATGAGGTTACAGCTCTTTATATCGGGTAAGTGGTTCTGGTCTATACAATGTTCTGCGAACCCTGTGTGTTTAACACTATATTTTATATCTCTAATATGTTCTGTTAACCGTTTATTAATACATCTGCATATATATATATATAAAGATAAAATAGATAACTTAGATAAATCAGGAGTATATTCCATAAAATGCCAGAATTGTGAAGCTATTTATATCGGACAGAGTGGCAGATGTATTAATAAACGGTTAACAGAACATATTAGAGATATAAAATATAGTGTTAAACACACAGGGTTCGCAGAACATTGTATAGACCAGAACCACTTACCCGATATAAAGAGCTGTAACCTCATTCATAATGTAGTAAAAAGTAAAAAGTTAAATATATTAGAGATTTTTGAAATTAAAAAAGCCCAAAAACAAAATCGAGTTATCACAAACACACAATTAGAATTCATAAATACCCCCTATATCAATGCAATTTTAAATATCAATTACCCTCATTCTCCCAACCATAATGAACACAGGTATATAAGTTAACCTTAAGTAGAGTAAGTTTAGTTTTAGATAGCTCTTTGATAATGGCCTAATAGCCGAAACAATTGTTAGTATATCTAATTAAAGAAGTCGTGAAACTAAGCCAAGTGTTTTATTTTCTAATAATTAATCAAGTTATTACAAGAATGTTTCACCAAGAAATATCTGCGAAGTCAACCAATGAAATTATATTTATTTATTACGTATGTTTTATTATATATTTGTTATTCTTTTAGTAAGTTTATAAATTTTGTTTTATGTACTTAGTCTTTTTATAGAAATAAAGATTAAGTTAAGTTTTATAATTATTATTTATTAATTTATTCCAAATTTTATTTATTAAGGTACATATATTGATATATGGACGATATAGTATATTAAAAAACAAGTTTCATAAGGCACCATTTTGCCGCACGAGATCAGTTTAGAAAACGAGCCGCGATAGCGGCGAGTTTTCTAAAGAGCGAGTGCGGCAAAAGGCCTTATGAAACGAGTTTTTTATACTATTTTTTCTATTTTGCGTTTTTTACATTAATAAATTGCTTAAATTGGAATTATTTAATTTGAAAGTTCAGAGTTTAATTTTTAAATAAAGCATGCAGTTGGTCACATTGATACTTGACATTTTCAAATTTAAATCTTGCTATCCGCGAAGTATATTATATTACATATTATGTATTAATTTTCGTTAACATTACTTGATATTTCATTTAAAAATATAAACATGAGGGACATAGAAACATATATATGTTGTTGTCATTGTATACAACATACGTTGTTTGTGTAAAATACGGACATATATCATATCTGTCAAATGTACATAAATTCTTAAAATCAAATGACAGCAATGATATTTATTTCTGTATTCGAACAACGCCAACATTGAAAAATGAAAAAAAGCGTATCGAAATGAAGCTCATTTCGATACTGTTTTGGGTTTCATAATGAGTTCATTTCGAACGCAAAATAGAAAAAATATATTAAAAACTATTAATAGATATGCAGAATACAAAACAACGTTCGATGCCGTCTAGATTAATCCGTTGATTCCGTTGCATTGAAATATTGACCGAAGTTGGAACACAATATCGTTGCCGAGTATGAATTCGGATTAATTTTAAATACTCGGAATCATCCGAGTAGTTCGATATTCGGCATCACCGAGTATTTTCATTCGGCTTATTCCATCCCTACATCAAATCATAGCATCAAATCGTTAGATACTGTGGCGCCATTGTCAGATAATTCTAACCTCTTCAAAAAAAAACAATAATTAAACAGATTACAAAAACATAAAACACAAAATTTGATATCATTATTGAGATTGTAATGTATATAAACAGATTTTTAAGAATATTTTTATTAGCATCGTAACAAAATCTGTAAGCCTCGTAAGTCGGGAAAGTATAAAATGCAATTCTGAAGTCGCGCGTAGCTTACGATTTCCTATAAACTCTAAGAATGTATCGTAATGAATCGTACAATTAATCCTTTTGAATTATGTGAAATACACTTCCAGCAGTTATTTGGTTTAGACAAAAGGTCTGATACCAATTTAAATAATACTTTGGGAGCAGTTATGAACTTGCGTGTACATATTCCACTGCGTCTGAAGGTGGTTATTAATGTATTTATAATTTTAGAAATTTGTTGTATATATCTGTCTTAAATTGTAGGTTTTAACATTACATTTTACAGCTCAAAATCCAGTAGGTTGTAATTCTTTCATAGCACTAAGCCAAACATCAGTATGTCAAATTTAAAATGAAATTTGTTCTGTGATAGCCGAACATTTGTTTCCTAATTATGTACAGTTTCCAACAACAGCAGATATGAAAAAGAAAATAAAAAGAAGGTAAAAAATTAGTTGACATATAATGTTTTGTAAAATATATATCTCTTGTAGTTTCTATGAAAAATGGGGTGCTCGAGGAGTTGTGGGTGTAATTGAAGGCAATCACGCTGAGATACTATGTATATACTAACAGAAAAAGAAGATATTCTATAAATGTAACACTTGTAAATAAACATTATGTGTATAACATGTATTGATATAGTGAAGAGTAAAATATTACATTAAGGGCTAATTCTAAATATATTTCATCTTTAGATTGCAGATTCCAATTTTAAGATAATTGGATGTAGTGCACGAAATCAAGGATTAGTGCATGATGCTGCTATATGGCAAACAAATAATATTAGAAATTACTTAAAAGAGCAATACGAACATGGGGATACCTTGACACATTTAATAGTTAAACAGTTACATATATGCACATATACTGAACTGTGTACTTATTTTCAATGCCAAACAGGGGATAGTGGTTATCCTCTTGAGCCGTGGCTTTTCACACTGTTTGCTAATGTACAAGAAGGCACAATCGAAGCAAATTTCAAATAAACACTTAAACAAAACCAGAAACGTTATAGGGAGAACAAATGGTGTGCTATAGGCAGATTTAGGTGTCTTTCTCTAGACATAGGATTTTGTTATGCCATCCAACTAGAGCAGCAAAAATTATTCATATATATTGTGTAATTCATAATATTGCAATAAATGCTGGAATACCAATACAAGGTCACGAATTTAATACAGAAAAAATGAAGTTAATAATGGTAAGTCCATTGTAGGTAAAGAAAAAAGTCACTGTATGCAGTAACAATGAATGTAACTAATGCTTTACTTCTTTGCAGATGCTGCTGCTATTAATAATTTAAATAACTCGCCTTTGTTAAATTTATTCACCTAAAATCTGTTTAGACGATAATAGAAATGTATATTTAGTTTACTAAACAAATTTTATGCATAAACATGTTTATTATCCTATAATATAACAGTTAGGGCCAACCAGATGTGCTACATTTTCACACTACCGACAATACTTGTATAAATTCATATATTTCTTTAAAAACGTAAAATAATACCAACCTTCTTGATTTTATATATGTATATTTTTTTAATTTAGTTTGTAACATACTCTTTAGATGTAAGTACCTGAGAAAGCCACTGTGCTGGCGAAAGAATTGTCGTGTTACGATTAAATATTAAAAAGTGAAGATTTGAACCATAGTTTTATTTCTATTTTATTAATAATGTGTTACAAGTAGGACAAGCTGCACGAAAGTCATATATTGAAAATAATTTACTTTGATTATGTTATAGGCACTCCGTTAAATGTACAGACAAATATAAACTCATTAATCTTATATACATGGTAATTTTATTTTATCCCTATTATAGTACAATGTATTTCTCATGTATAAGTTTTCTATGCAGACATCACACTGCTTGATAATTTTATTTATTCTTTTGGAGACAAAACCAGTCACGTAAGTAGCAATATTTTCTTCTAATTTTGTGGTAGAGAGATTCATAGGTGATGGTGATATTTGGATCTTTTTTGTTTCCTTCACATCTTTGCTAACTGCCTTAAAACAATAAACTGATTATTATTTACATGTAATTAAAATATCATCGAAAAGTACTATCATTATTATTGTTATAAGATACTAACCTACTTGAACAAATTTTTCCAGAGTTATCATTTTCGCAGTTGCTGCCCACTGAGTGTTTTAGGGTAAAATTTTTAACCAACAGGTCTAAAAAAATAAAATGGTGTAAATGCTGCAGCTGCAGGGTTCGTAAATCGTACTCCTCTTTGACGAATAGAACCAAAGAAGTTCTCTAAGCAGTCCTGGTTAAAATGTCTAGGAACTATACTTCTAAAACCCATTTCTTGCATGTTATGGTAAAGATAAATACAATTCTTTATTGTACGAATTGTATTGTCTATTGATAGAGGTACAAATGTATTATCACAGTATTGAATGCTTGACAAAATTTGATGGCTTGTTTTCAAAAATTAATATGTTCTGTACTGTTGGTGACTTGGCAATATAATTCTTATCCTCCAGTTGCAGTTATTCTGGCACCATTCAAACTATCAAACAATTTATCGCAAAATTCAATGAATTTTGCTGTTTCTGCAGCTTCAGGTGGCACAAAGATTTTCTCACCATTAATAACCATTGATGTACATAAAAATGTTTTTATCAATTTGAAAAATATAATAAAACAATTCTTCACCAAGTCGCGCATAACTGATTTTGGTTTCGTTCACAGCATTTTTATGGCTAACACATTATTGACGCCCTTAGCGATTATTTCTAAACCAGCTTCTCTTATCGCTCGTACAATTTCTTTAATAGCTCGAACTATCTCTACATTTTTTTGCAGCCCATTAACAAAACGAAAATAAATTGGTTGCTTCCATTTTTTATTTACATTGCACAACATAAACACCTGCAACAAACATAAGATGAGAAGTTGCTGTAATATTTAATTAAGCATTATACCTGCACATGACTTGCTATTAAATTTTTAGCTATATTATGAGATGTTTCAAATCCCACTACTTCATCTTTGCTTCTGTACCACAGTAAGTTCTGCACGCAAAACATCTAAAGCTGTTGTGTTTAAGCTTGGCTCTATAGGGATTTGTCGCAATAATCATTTTATAGTTTTGGGAGATGGAAGTATAAACAGTCTTGATAATAAATTATATCCAGCACCACACTGCTTATTCAATGCTAATGCAAGTATTTTATTTATTAATGTAAATCGTCTACCTGTAGGTGTTTTCTTGTCATTATCTAGATTACTCTTAAAAAATTGCATTTTTTACTTGTTCTAGAGAAGATGCTAATTTGGTAAAATTTTCTGAAGCAGCGTATTTTGTTGCATTTTTTAACCTTCTTCTTAATGAAACATTGCAGTTTTTCTTTAGAGCACTTCTGTTTGTATTTTAGTTGCTGGTACAAAAATTTTGCTTTTGGACTTAATTCGGAACTTCTGGTCAGATTTATCTTTGAAAGAAGCCCTGAAAATTGTTTGAATGTTGTATCTTACATCACCTACTTACCAAAAAAAAAAAACCAGGGTCTCTTTTCTTACTAATTTCCATATGCATTACTGGCAAAGGATTTTCTATGTTTATAGCAAAAGAGGATATTTCTGAAATAAATGTAAAAACATACATTCATATAATAAAGGCAATTTGTATTATACTGGATATGATTACCTTGTTTGCTTATTATTGCCGTTCCAGATGAGGATGGTTCAATATCACATTCCAAATCAATTGTGCATATATTATTGAAGAAGGAGTTTTAAGCAATTCAGGGTTTGATTTGGTATCGGAGGAAGTTGGTTCGTCAACTGATTGACCTTGATACCTACATCAAACCACGTTCATCCTTAACAGCATTATCTTTATTAATTAATATACTCGAACAAACAATGTTTGATAACACGTGGAATTCATCATCCATATTGTGAATGCCATTATTATTTATTTCAGTTCCATCATATGTATTTATGTTAACGTTTCCTGTCACTACGACCTGACCCCATACTCCCAGGGCCCTCTCTTTTAGAGCAGACATTTTGGTTTGAGAATCTGGTCCCGAACCTTTTTTTTTCCTATGTTCTGCTAATTTCCTATTTTTCCTATATTTTGAGCGAATAGCGTATTTCCAATCTGTGAATTTAAACTGTAAATTTGCATGCATAAATTAAAATTCATAAACAAACCTTCTACCAATATTTAATTTATAAATGGTTTATTCCTTTATTACTAACAGTACAATAGATTCAACAAATTAATCTCCTTCGGAACTAAAGTTGTCATCATCACTGTCACTCTCATTATATACATTAATAATTAAACTTTCTGTTGTTTCATCAATTAATATTTCTGACTCTAAATATTTATCTTCGATATTAACAACATGTTTACACCGTTGTTGCCAATCTTCCTGCGAAATTCTCGAAAATTCTTCTTCCGCAATTTTGCGAACATCTATCTTAAAATTTACATTTCTTGCAGCGACATTATTTTTGACGGTGGCCCAGATCAACTCTATTGGATTTAGGTCGGGGTGATACGGTGGTAGTCTCAAAACTGTGTGTCCACTGCGTTGTAGAATTTCGTCGAATTTGTATGTTATATATTGACCGTTATAGTGTTTGATTAGCTGGTATAGTTGTGACTTTAACATTCTAGCATCAAAAGGAATATTTTTTTAACGTCAACCATTCAATCATTTAATTTTTTTTACTAATACTTGTTGGAGCACGATTTGTTTGTGTATTGTGATACGGCGCATTATCAATTACAACAACGGAGTTTGTGGGCAAGTTTGGAATAAGCTTCTGTTCTATCAATCTGCCATAATTTTCTGCGTTCATATCCAAATGGTAATCACCAGTTTTCACGCCGGACTTAAAAATCAATAGGGCGTTAGGTATAAAGCCCATGTTGCCTCCTGCGTGCACTATTATTAGTCTGGGTCCTTTAGATATGTTCTTGAAAAAACCTTTTGTACTTTCATCACTCCACATCTTGGAAGACGTATGACTACTGTGAATGTAAGTCTCATCTATATATACAATGGGTCGATTTGTCTCACGAAAATGTTTTATCTTTTGTAAATAATCGATTCTTGATGCTCGTATATTTAATCGTTCTATCAATACTTTTCTATTATTCTGTGTACATCGAAACTTGAATCCAGAATCTGTTAAAATTCTTCTTAATGATGTGTTTGATCCTTCCCATTCCAATTCATCGTGCATCTTTTGGCGTAGTGCTGAAACCGTAACTAGTCGCTCGTCTGTTCTATGAAAATCATATATCATATCCCGCATTATTCTTATTTGATACTCCGGCAAACTTCTGTGATGTTAGCCTGGTCCTGAGGGCTACATCGGTGAGTCTTCACGCAGATATCGTTGTCCCGTTAAATAATACACAAGTATGTTAGGTTTAACATAGTTTAATAAACCAACACTTATAACTATTTAACAAGATGGTAATTACATGATTAACAATGTAGACGATAGTCGAAAAGAGACTCTAACTGTGTCTCTACTGACTCTGTCTTGACTCTGCTATTCACTCCGATTGACTCTGATAAGACTCCGGATGGGATGTCTTATATATCGTTAGAGTGATCTACTTTTCGACTATATGTCCTTACTCTAAATAAACAAGTGTTGAAAGTGTGTAACGTACCTTGCGAATGCTTGTGTATGTACTTTATCTCGGGCGAGGTCATGTTTGGACATAACATGCATTACACACGAGCCCGCGCCTTGACTTCGATAAATGGTACACTGCATTGCTTAATTAGGTTATCACACTTCCGCCACTCTTTGTTCTTTGTCTCTTCTTACCAGGACTTGTAATTTTTTTTTCATCACTATTTGATGCTGTATTTCCCTCTTGAATAATTCTTTGTATTGTTCGCACTGACACACCTGTTGCTTCATGAACACATTCGTTTATTTCATTTGATAGTAATACTGTACTTTTATGTTTACAAAAATAATTGTAAACATTAAAAACTACTTCACGCGTTTGAGCGTGTATCACTTTATGATCGCCTAGCAAAGACATTATTATGTTCTGTCAAACGTCAATGACAAATGTATTCTGACAATTATTTGAGTAGTGGGGGTAGACGTTTTTAAACACGACTTCTGCGCACCCCCTCCTCGCGCCAACTTAATTGGCGTTTGCTATAAGTAGGTATTAAAGAAACTAACCAATAGGTGAAGCCACGGTATAGAAGAAATTTAATGATGAAATATATAATTAAAAGATAAGTTCGTACCTAAAAATTAAGACAATAACGGACGAAGAATATCAATTAAGTACGTACTAATTATTGAATGAATTATTAATCGAAAACCCTAGGCTAAAAAGAATGACCACGACGTGTAACGACAGCGTTATTGTCGTTACACTACCCGAGGAGATCTTCAATGACAATACTGAGGACTATTCTATCTGAATTTGCTACAGACAAGCCGTAAAATATTCTAATGAATTTTTTTAAAAAGATCCGCACTAAAGCTGTTATATTTTATCCCAATTAACAATTAATTGCTCAACATTGACTAACTCGATCATATTATTGCGAATTTCAACGCCTAACCCGCGTACACTATGAACTAAATAAACCATACTGAAAATATAGTTGCCTACATCAACGCGCAGATATATAGTAAATTTGAATTAAATTCAAATCGTTTTAGAGAATTTGCTATGATAAAATTTCAATTTTAACTAACACTAGAATAATTATTCGCAAAAGAAAAACGTTAATACAAATTTGAAATATCGAAATTTACAAAATATAATCGAAAATCGATGATATACAGGTTCCTGCAAAAATATCGCATAAATGACAAAAAATATGAACAGGAGGCGATTTGACAACGTTACAGTTGGTAATACTTTTAGAACAAAATATGCGATTTAGCACATTTGAACTGTTTGTGCCTAGCTTCGCTTGGGCTTGTATTTTGGTGTTAATTCAAAATTAAGAGCAGATCTTTAATATTGTTATATGTTTTCTTAGAATTAAATTTTAGTTGTAAAACGTAATGGTTTTTAATGGATGTATAGCAAGCGCCAAATAAGATGGAGAGCGGTGGGAGTAACTTCGCCCAGCATTAGAAGTAGTGGGGAGATTTGTATTTGGTTTTACATAAATACCATAGGCGGCGTAAACTACACATCTATCACTTAAAAAATTAATAATTTATTAGAGTAAAATATAAACAAACTTATTTTTTTAACAGTATAGATTTATTGTGAAATCAATTAGACGTTACAGAAACAATTAAACGTATTTATAATGACATATTTGCAAATACGTTCATTACCAAACGAAATGATGTTAATAATGAAATTGTACTGTCAACAACAAAAAAAATGGGAAATCTCAAATTTGATCGTGTGCTATTAATTGTCAGTTTTATTCGTGTCAAACGTTACTATTGGTTTTAGTTTTAAATTTTAAGTATGTCAAAAGCCCGAATCTTAACCCAATTGAAAATGTGTGGGGCACATGGAAAAAACAATGCGTCGTAATAATTTTAGACAGACAGAAATTGATTAATGGCATAAACGAGTGTTGGCAAAATTTTACTGCACAATATTGTGAAGCTCTAATTAGATTTGTGCCTAGAAGGATTAATTTAGTGATAGAAGGTAAAGGCAATGCAACAAAATACTAAAGTATTATATTTCTGTTAATAACTACCTAATAAAAAATACGACCTTCAGTTTCTTGCCGCATACTATTTTACGTCTAATTAAATTATTTTGATTAATCATTCGGATGGCAATGTCAGATAGTTCTAACCTTTTGGAAAAAAGCAATAATTAAACAGATTAAAAAAACATAAAACACAAATTTCTGTGTACGTCATTTCCCATTTTTTTTAACAGTCACATCAATATATTAGAAATTAAAGCAATTAATATTAAACAGAAAATATAAAGCCTATAATGTACAGCTAGAGACATGAAAATTAGGCACCTTTAAGATTTTTCAATATAGCGGTATTAACAGACAAATAGTCTTTACCTGCTTCTTGAAAATTCCCGTAGTATAAATAGAAGGGTGACTGGGAAAAATACCGTTCTTAATCCATTTATTGCTGTATTTCGAGGAATTAATTGTATTTTACCTTTAATATAGTTCAGTAGAGTGACTAGCGAACATCAATATTTTTATTTAAAATTATATGTGCGTTATTGGTGCATAATTACATTACATACCGAGGGATTATCCCAAGTTAAGACGGCTTTGCACGGTCAAAGAAATTCATGAATTTATTGAAAATGCATCCTTGTATTACAAAATCAAATATTTTATTGAAGTTAACCAGTTGATGCCAACTATAAAATAGTGATTTTTTTTTACTTCCAATCTGTTTGTGTTCGTAAAAGTTGAGTAGGTTATGTCAAATGTATGTTGATTTTTCTACAATTTTTGTATCCAAAGTTGACAAAAAGTTTAAAACCAAAATGTAACCATAATTCACCAAAAAATTGATGAAAAATTAAAGCTGGTTCTAATTCCTGAATTTCTTCATGAATTTATTGTCGTCAAGAAATTCAGGACAATTTTATGTATTACACGTAGAGCATACAATCCCGGGATCTAGTCCGGGTTTTGATCCCGTAAATCCCGGGACTGTACTCGGCTAATCTCGGGATTGCCAGTTTGCATTCCGTAATCCGTTGCGCCTTGACAATGACCTTACCTAGATTATATTAAGGGCACTTATTACATAAAGACAAAAATCAACCTTAGGTACGCCGTACGATAAAAGAACTACACAGGTACAGCCCAAATAATATGTAACTTAGAAGGGACTTCCCCGCCCGGCATATTTCAATAGAATACTGTTAAAGTAATTCCCCAACGGGCCAACAGGGGAGTCACCCGATCACCTCATATGATATATCATAATATTGTTGCGAGGGATTCCCCGTCGGGGATTCTCTGTACGAAAGTAGGCTGTACGCTTATTAGGATTTACTTTTTTCATTTATTATTCTACCCACGACAAGGTTACGCAGATTACGTCAATTGCGGGAGACTTTTTTCAACATAAAAAAAACAGTGATGCGTCGTCAGCGTGGAGTTATTTTTTAGTTGCGAAAGACGGGAATAGTCCTAAATGTAAGCGATGCCCTGCCATTCTCAAGACTTTGGGTGGATCGACTAAGGGATTACATACACATTTGTCATCAAAACATAACATTAAGATTTTAGCTGACGTTAATCGTTTAACAGCTTCAACAAGTCAAGATTCTGAAAATCTGAACACAGCACCGCCGCCAGCTAAACGAAAGTTAGAAAATTATTTTATTAAAAGTGCCGACGATAGCCTGGATGATGTTTTGGCAAGAATGATTGCATTAGATGGATTTCTATTTAGTGTATTCATAACTTCAGAGGATTTGAGAAAATTGCTCTTAGCGAAATACACGGATTTGCCAAAATCAGCCGTCACAATTCGAAAGTGTGTTATGAATTACAGTGAAAAAAATCAGAAAGCAAGTAACTGCAGAATTAAAACATTTGAAAAGTGCAGGTGAAAGATTCAGTCTATCTTTCGACGATTGGACATCAACGTTCAATAAACGATACATGCCTGTCAACGTTCATTCACATAAAAAATTTGGAGCTTAGAACTCGTTCCTATTCATGGAAGTATGACGGCTGAAAATTGTCTTCGTATATTGAAAGAGCGTCTAAGTAAATTTGATATTTCCCTGGAAACTGATATCGTGGCTACTGTAACCACCGATGGACCGAACGTTATGATAAAGGTGGGACAGCTTGTTTGCAATGAGCAACAACTGTGTTTCGCACATGGTATCAACTTGGCCGTCTGTGATGTGCTTTATAAAATAAAGAATTATTTTCAAGACAGGCAAGACAGCCCTACCTCAGACTCATCAGATGATACTATAAATGAACCAGTTGTGACTGCTGATTATATGAACGATAGTGATGATGATGACAATTTAGAAGACTTAGACTGTCCAGAATCAGGTTTAATCTTAATGTCACAAAATGAACTGGCGCGAGAACAAATACCCGAGTTAACAAAAGATGAAAACATTAATGAGCTGATAAAGAAAATCCGCAAAGTTGTAGTGTATTTCAAAAGATCATCATTGAAAAATGAAACAGTACTTCAAAAATATGTGAAAATGAAACATGAAAAAGAGCTGTCACTTCCTTTGGACTGTAAACCAGGTGGAATAGTCTTTTAACCATGTTGGAACGATTTTCTCTTTTAAAAACCTGCATTCAAAAAGCTCTTATAGATCTCAATCATCCAATCCGCTTAGAAGATGCTGATTTTGACTTGGTAAATGAAGTTGCTGATGTGCTGATCCCAATTAAACTAACAGTAGAAGCAATCTGTCGACAAGATGCTAATTTATGCACAGCTGATGCCGCTTTGAAATTTCTTATAAAACAATTGTCTAGCAAAAAGTAAGCACTCGCCAATAAAATGAAAACATCCTTAGTGGAACGTATAAAGCAACGACGAAATGATGATTTAACTGGTGTGTTGAATTATTTACAAAATCCACGAAAAGATGATGAAAATCAGTTATTGTCTGATTTGGAATGGCTTGACTTACTTCCAGTTCCTACGAGGTCGCAAATAAAGAATATTGTTAAAAGACTAAATAGTTGAGATGACACGGAAGAGGAAGAAAGGTCAGGATCACAAACAGATGATGATCCAAGGCAACAAACCTCCCAACGCCAATTGACACTAAAGGAAAAGTTACAGCTGCAAATTGATAAGAGCATGGAATCCCAAGATCCTGAAGTACAAAATGAATCGGGGTTGGTAAATAGTATTAGACGTGAAATGAGCCTGTTCGAAAATGGAGGAGTTCGTGGATATATCACTTAGAATTAGCATATAAATATCTATTGTCTATTCCTCCAACCAATATAAAACCTGAGCGAGCGTTTTCAGCTGCTGCTTATGTTGGCAATAAACTACGAAGCAGGCTTGGAAGTCAAACATTGGATGCTTTCATATTTCTGCGATTGTATTTTCGAAATTCTAAATAGTTTTTTGTATTGTCTTTTTTGTTCCTTATTTTAGTATCTTATGATCTGCAACAATATTATTAATAAATTTTTAAGAAATTACTTTCTTTTTCATTGAGCCCAATTAGAAATCACATAGTCTAATCCCGGGATTACGCATTAAAAATCCCGTAATTCCGGGATTGAAAAACATGCTCGGGCTTGTATTCTCTAATTACACGTTTCAATAAATTCAAGGTCAAATAAATTCATGAATTTATTTGACCGTGTAAAGCCACCATTAGGATTACTAAAAAATTAATGTTCTCGGTGTGCCGTACATACAACACTAAAGCGTTACTATGAAACCAGGGATACTAAATCAAGACCTGGAAGAGGTCCGAAACGTAAAATGACAGAAAGGATGGTTACAACTCTCTAAAAAATCGACGTCTTAACAGCTAATGATTTCCTGATTTCCCCGGTTTCAGTTTCTTCTTCATGATCGTCTATACTTTTTATATCGTCAATTATGTCTTGGTCAGTAGGGAGATCTGTGGTGCCAACATCATTGTCGATTTCTAAGAAATCTTCAAGTAATAAATCTGCGTCGACTGTAGCAGTTTTTTTTGTAGAATACCCCATTGTTTTCTTAAGGTAGGAGATCCATTTCGTCTTCTTCTTCCCATTCGTCAATTTTTTCAGTAAAACCTTTAGAAAAGCAGTTTTTGATTGTTTTCTGAGAAACATGACTTCGGTTATACACTCTTTAAGGGTAATCAATTTCTGGACTGGAAGGTTGTTATCAATCGCTTTAACAATTTTGTAGACAATTCTGTTTCGGTAATGATGTTTCATGTTTTTTATAATACCCTGGTCCATAGGTTGCAATTTAGAGGTCGTGTTTGTTGGAAAAAAGATCAGTTCAATATTCGTTAAGTTTTTACTTACAGTAACTGGATGTGCAGGACAATTGTCTATAAACATCGCAATCTTTTGCTTTTGGCTTTTCAATTTCGTGTCCAGTTCTTTGATCCATCTTTCGAAAATCTCAGAAGTCATCCATGCCTTGTTATTACTGGCGTAATCTAACTCCAGAGATTTAACTCCTTTTAAACAACGGGGATTTTTGCTTTTACCTATCAGCAGTAATTTCATGTTTGCTCCAACCATCAGTGCCACCCTTTCTTTACTTGTTTTAACACCAAAATATTTATCACTTTTACAAGCAAAAGTTTTGTTTGGCAAACATTTAAAAAACAAACCGGTTTCATCACAATTGAAAACGTTTTTTGGCTCGTACTTTTTCAATACACTTTTTAAAACAGTTTCAGTCCAAATGTCACAGTCCTCCTGACTAACGCTTGCACTCTCGTCGGACACCGTCTTGAAAACAATTGTATTGCGAGTCTTCCAGGCACTCAACCACCCTTCACTAGCTTGAAAATTAACGCAGTTAAATTCTTTAGCAAATTGTAGAATCTTATGCTTTATTACATTTCCCGATATTGGTACGTTTTGATGCGTACGGGCCACTTGAAACCATCGTAAAACTGGTTCATTTACAGTTTCGTAAGAACATACCCGTACTCATTTTCGACTGCTTGGAACATTCGTTTTCTTGATGATACTTTCGCGACTTTTTATTATTAGAGACGCAACTTGGCGAAACACCGAATTTTGCAGCAACATTAATTTGTTTGCACCTTTATCAACTTCTTCCAAAACTTTTATTTTCTCAGCTAAACTTAAACACACTCGCTTGGACATCTTAACTGATTCTTAAACAAAAACAAACTGAACCTGTTTGCGAATTGCATATGTAATCTAGGCCTCGACTACATACATATAAAATTTCCCCGGTTTCCCCGGGATTCTCACAGAAATCTATTGTACCTGATTTAGCGTTATGAACGCCTTAAGAACCTTTTCAAAACAGTGCGTCATAAAAATGGAGTTCGTGCTAATGTTAGGTAGAAATGGGAAACCCGAAGTGGCCACTATATGCAGGGATTTTTACATGAAATTTCATTAAAATATTCTAGGGCTTGAAAAAATTGCACTTTAAGGAGTTTTTCACTATATCGAGTTTCACTATAAACAGTGTTGACTGTATTTGCTTTATTTGTTCATTGTTTATCTTAAAGATAATAGAAAAAATTGGAGGTGCCTAATAAATGTGTCCCTGGCTGTAAGTACACATAAGTTTCGAGGTTATGTAAGTATATCTGAGTACAGAAGTGGTTATATACCAGCAGATTACAAACATGCATATAATGTGCCTTCAAATACTTTCCTCATTAGATTTAAAACTATACGTTTGCATAAATTTGTGCATAACGTTGTGCATAAATACGCATGCGTTAATTCTCATTTAATACTTGAATAGGTAAATTTGAGGATTTAAGTTTAAAGGCGTGTTTAGAGTTCAATCTTCCTTTAAACATGTTGATATAACACTTGCGCTACTTTTAAATGCCATTTAATATAAATGGCCTTTATGTTGGATAATACCGGCCGTAAATCTTCCAGACGTAGAGGAAGGTTTTGTAAACAAATTGTGGATGACAGACGAGGCACATTTTCACCTATGCGGCTTTGTTAACAAGCAAAATTCGCGGTATTGCAGTACACCGCCTTTAGGTTACTTTTTTTTATAATTTATATTTAATGAATTCCATAGAAGTTCCTTCTGCTTATATAATTCAATGAGCAATAGGGATTTTTCTTCATCCCATGATTCTGATAATGAGTTTTGTGGAGATATTGACATTTCTAATAGTATATCTAGACAAATTTATACAAATTCGATGCTGTACGTGCGCGCAATAAGTACACATTCACCAAGTATTCATATGCTCGTCCAAACTGCAACCGAGAATCCCTTTGTGTTCGCACGAAAAACCGACAACTGACGGAACAGCTGGGCGCAATAACTACAACGCGAGTTGTAACATGCACGCATGTCCACACAAGTTGCATTATTTGCTGCTTTACACGTTGCACTGCATGTGTGTACAAATTGCTAAATTGCTCTTTAAGTTCGTCTGGTATTCACACTCCATGCATTTATAATCGCATAATTTAAGATGTTTTGATTTTATGTGTGGCTCCAAATTTGATTGTGGACTTGTCTGTTATTCATACTCCATGCTTTTAAAATCCCATAATTTAAGATGTGCTGATATGATGTGATTTTTTAATCGAGTTCGTTTGGTATTCACAATCAATGCATTTATAATCCCTTAATTTAAGATTCTTTGTTTTCATGTGTCTTTCTAAATTTGACCTCAAGTTCCTTTGCTATTCACACTTCATGCATTTTCAATCCCGTAATTTAAGATGTACTGACTTTACGTGACTTTCTAAATGTGACTTCTGGCTCGTTTGGTATTCACACTCCATGCACTTATAATCGGATAATTTAAGATGTATTGCTTTCACGTGTCTTTCTAAATGTGACTTCCGGCTCGTTTGGTATTCACACTCCATGCATTTATAATCGTATAATTTAAGATGTACCGACTTTACGTGGCTTTCTAAATATGACTTCCGGCTCGTTTGGTATTCACACTCCATGCATTTATAATCCCGTAATTTAAGATGTACTGACTTTACGTGACTTTCTAAATTTGCCTTTAAGTGCGTTTGGTATTCACACTCCATGCACTTATAATCGCGTAATTTAAGATGTATTGCTTTCACGTGTCTTTCTAAATTTGCCTTTAAGTGCGTTTGGTATTCACACTCCATGCACTTATAATCGGATAATTTAAGATGTATTGCTTTCACGTGTCTTTCTAAATGTGACTTCCGGCTCGTTTGGTATTCACACTCCATGCATTTATAATCGTGTACTTTAAGATGTACTGACTTTACGTGACTTTCTAAATATGACTTCCGGCTCGTTTGGTATTCACACACCATGCATTTATAATCCCGTAATTTAAGATGTACTGACTTTACGTGACTTTCTAAATATGACTTCTGGCTCGTTTGGTATTCACACTCCATGCATTTATAATCGCGTAATTTAAGATGTACTGACTTTATGTGTTTTCCTAAATCGCTCTTGAAGCTCGTTTGGTATTCACAATCCATGCATTTATAATCCCGTAATTTAAGATGTTTTGACTTTATGTGACTTTCTAAATTGGTCTTTTGGTTCGTTTGGTATTCACACTCCGTGCATTTATAATCGTGTACTTTAAGATGTACTGACTTTACGTGACATTCTAAATATGACTTCCGGCTCGTTTGGTATTCACACTCCATGCATTTATTATCCCGTAATTGAAGATGTACTGACTTTATGTGACTTTCTAAATTTAGCTTCCAGTTCGTTTGGTATCCACACGCCATGCATTTATAATCGTGTACTTTAAGATGTACTGACTTTATGTGACTTTCCAAATTTAGCTTCCAGTTCGTTTCGTATCCACACTCCATGCATTTATAATCGTGTACTTTAAGATGTACTGACTTTATGTGTTTTTCTAATTGGCTCTTGAAGCTCGTCTGGTATTCACAATCCATGCATTTATAATCCCGTAATTTAAGATGTTTTGACTTTATGTGGCTTTTTATATATAACTTGCGATTTGCCTTGTATGTCCACTCCATGCAATTATAATTACTTAATTTAAGATGTTTTGTTTTAATGTGCCTTTCGAAATAAGTCCTGTAATATGTCTTAAAATCGCAATTCTCGCACTTATATTTGCCTCTGTTCGGATGTTTGATTTTTGTAAGTAAGTTTTTTAAGTGACTTTTGCGCCTTGTTTGAAACTTGTGTTTCGAGCATTGACATAGCTTTTCACCATGATATGAGTGTGAAAATCGCTCCTTTATATTTTTAATAATAGGTTTGGGATAGTCAAACGTAGAGTCTTTTTGGACAGGTCTTCTTTCATTGTAAATATGAATTTTTTCCACGTGCGCCTTGAGAGATTCCTTCGCCTTGTATCTTCTGCGACAAATTCCACATTGGTACATTTTCACTTTGTAATGCTCGTTAGTGTGGTTTCTGAAGTCGGCGTTGTACATTGTTCTGAATTTGCATTGCGTACATTTGTATATTCCGCGCATTCTTCTTAGAGATGGACGCCTTTCTACGTCTCGCTTGTGATCCTCCTGTAAGGGCAGTACGCAGTGTCTGAAATTAAAGGAATCAGAGTTATATTTAAAAAGACCTTTTAAATAAAGGGTGGAGCGAAGGGAACGCATGTTTTTCACTACTGAATAACTTCCGCTGTTTTAATTATAGAACAAATTTGACATTAAATCATGTTTATTGCATTTTTGAAATGTACACTCAAAACGCCTTGCAAGTTACCAACCTGAATAGACCGACAGTTCTACGTTTTTAAGCAACGGTAGTATAGCAGAAGCGAAAGAGTTAGCGAGTCCAATAAGAAGGAAAAAAGAATGAATAGCTGTCTATGCCAAATCAAATAGAATTGCTTTAAAATACTTATTTGTGGGATAACACAAATATTATTGTTTGTGCAAATGCATTTGTAATGGGAAAATAATACAGACCGAGCCAATAAGTTTGAGGACAAGTTGATTTTAGTGCTGTTTTTTTGTTATCTTAAGTTGGTCAAAGTGACTGTAAATCTTCGAAAAACATATTTCGGCATATTGCCTAGTTGGCTCGTGTTTGGCGTCGTTACAAATATCAATTTATTCTGCTTTTCCTTCAGTTTCTGCATAAGTTTTTTTGTTAGATTTTATTAGAACTGTTTTCTTTAAAACAAGCAGGGAAGTTGTGACGAAAAAAAGGTAAAAATTCAGAATAAAACAGTAGAGGTTATATTGTACTTCCTTATTGTCCTTTTATTTGTTATAGACAACATGCCTTTATCCGAGGAGCAAAAGGCATTCATTTTAAAAGCTCATTATCGAAGCGGTGTGCGTAACGAGGATGGAACATGGTTACACCGATACAATCATGTATTCAACAGTTTGAAGAAGCATTTCCTGATTTACATGTTCCATATAAAATGTTTGTCCAGAACAAGGATCGAATTGTTTTGCACTTTGAAAATAATAATTGTGTTTGCAAAAAGAAATCAACCGGTCGACCAAAAGTTCTTGTCGAAGAAACTGTAAATGATTTACGACAGACAATAGAACAAAGTCCAACTAAATCATTGAGAAAATTAAGTGCTCAATCAGGTAACCTTCACTAAACTTTCATTTAATATTACTACATTAAAGACAATTTTAGTAAAGTTGAAGATGTGTCTTTCAATATCACTAACATCTTTAATTATATTTTACTGTATACCAAATTTGTTCTATAGGTGTGGCTTATTCAACTTGTCGTAGAGCTTTGATAAAGAATCTACGTATGCACCCCTACTAAGCGACAGCTGTGCAGCAGTTATTACCCATTGATCATGGACTGTGTATTCAATATTGTGAATGGCTTAACAATCACCTGAATAATGACGATACTTTAAATCTAACATTTATGTCTGATGAAGCATGGTTCCATTTGTCAGGCTACATAAATAGTCAGATAATCCACACACCTATGTCGAACATAGTCTGCATCCATTGAAGATAGGCGTATGGGTTGCATTGTCACGGCGCAGAATAATTGGACCATATTTTTCAAAATATAACAATTACATCAAATATGCAAAAGAAATATGAAAACTTACAGCTGCTTTTGAAAGCCGATTCAGTAATTTAGAGTTAGACAAATAAAACAAAATTTTTAAAATATATTCATCTCCCTTTCATGTTGAAATCGAGTCGGCCCTAGAATATCTCCAAATGGAACTGGTTGACTTACAATGCAATGTTGAATTAAAACACATTTTTGAAAAATCAGAATCAAAAATAGATTTTTATAATACTTATGGCACAAAAGAGAAATTTCCCAATTTAGGAAATTTGGCACAAAAAGTTGTTAGCGCTTTTGGTTCAACTTACACCTGCGAATCGTTTTTTTTTCGAAAATGAAATTGACCAAGCACGCTCAAACATAACGGACACTAACCTGCAACACCAATTACAATGTGCAAATACCAAAATTGAGATCGAAAAACAAATATCGCACCAGTAAAATAAATATTTTTTAATGATTTCATTTATTTTTATCTATTTTTTATATTTCATTTTTAGTGTTATATATTTCTTTACAATATGCGTTTAGTATAATTATTATTATATTATCTATGTTTACATGTAAGAATAATAGTAAACACAATACCTAATTATTAAAGGCCGGATTATATTATTTTTTGTATATTATTTTTATTTATTTACTAAATCGAATTTATTATAGGCATTACTAAAAATATGTCGTGCACCTAACAAACAAACAAAAATTAAACAGCTCTCTTTAAATTAAAAATAGCATTTTATTAAGCCTCTTCCCGTTACTTTTCCGATAAGCGTCTCCAAGAATTTATTAATACTCTACCCATACATCCAGGCCGAGTACAAAATTCCAGGAAAAGCTAATACCTTAAAACTTCTAAATAAATACAAAAATATATTTTACCAAAAAATTAGGAGTATATGTGTTTCTTTGCTATTCGAAGAAATTTATTCCCATATTCGAAAGTAATTTTATTTTAAACGTCATTTTAAGTTGGCTTTTCGAAGTGTAAACTTGTGAGTTGTGATATATAATAGCAAAAATGCCGAAAATAGCGACTGTGCTTGGATGAATTGCACCTCCTGTCTGAAATTGGGTTAACGTCAATTATCCCAAGATGGATTGGTCGAGGTGGTCCTGTTGCATGGCCACTCAGATCAATCACCCGATCTTAATCCCCTTGACTTTTATTTATGGGTGTACATGAAAAATTTAGTCTACGCGCAAGTTCGAACACAAGAGAAGAGTTGTTGGATCGTATTCACCTGGCTGCCGAGCAAATCCGACAAAACAAGTATGAAATTCGGATAAGTACTTCTTCAGTTGGCGTTTTTGTTACTTGAAATGAAGTCTACTTTACACTCCTAAAATTTGAACATTTGGACACTTGTATATATATATATATATATATATATATATATATATATATAAATGTAAATATTCTCTGACTAGGCATAAGATTTACATACTATATTTTATTAAAATTTGATGACATTTTAAACATATAAAAATTAATGTATAATTTAACAAAGTGTGAATAATAAATGTATTAAACTCAACATGCTGTAATATTATTTCTCTCCTTATTATAGTCTATTTTTAAAATAGAGAGACGAATTTCTGAACGTACGCCTGGCCCAAAGTACATGCACGAAAATCTTGAAAACAATTTGTACGCGGCAAAATTCAAATAATTTTTACATTTGTGACACGCATATATTAAGTTTAGACCTATGCAGAAATCAACAACAGGAATTTATCTAGGATTACAGAAGAGGAAAGAAATTAAGTAAATATTAGAAAGTGTAAACGGAGAATAGATAAGATACATAACATTTATTTATTATAATACAAAATATACATTAATAATACATTTATTGTAAACTTACTGGTTCAGCAAAAGTTACATTCAAATATTTATTTACAGAAATGCAAATGTAATAAAAATATTTATCATAAACTTATGAGCTGCTCATAACTATTAGAAGTAAATTAATATATCTCTAAATTATGATGATGATATCGAACTATAATCAAAATCTTCACTGTCACTATCCTCTTCAACTCTAATGATGAATGGTTCTACTACTTCGTCAATTATTGCATCAAGATCTTTCATACGGGATTCTTCTTTTATAACATGGTTTATGCATTTTAGCCAAGTAGTAGCTGTTACATTTCCCAAGGTGTCAAGTAATAATTGTCTCACTTCAGATAATTTAAAGGTTTTGATTTTGGCAGCCACTTCATTCTTTATTTGGGCCCAAACAAGCTCGATAGGGTTCAGTTCGCAGTGGTAAGGAGGTAATCGTAACACAGTTTTATTTTGTGATTTTGCTAGTTCATCAATAACATAGGAATTATAAATATTCTTATGAATTTTAACCAAGCTTAACAGTTCAGCTCTGACCATATCCTCATCATATTGTATTTCCTTACTTGTTAGCCAATTTTGAATATCCACCTTTCTCCATGATGATGATGGTGGCTTTTCAATTTTTCGACTATGATATGATGCATTATCTATATCTATAAAAGCATTGTCAGGTAAATAGTTTAATATTTGAGAGAACCATTCTTCAAAAACAGTAGCATTCATTTCATGGTGGTAATCAGTGGTTTTCTTTCCTTCAAATAATAATAAGCCATCTTTTACAAAGCCATTACAACTTCCAATGTGCAACAAAATAAGACGACGTCCCTTTCCTGCTGGGTTTTTTAATCCAGTTGTAAGCCCTTCGATAAAGGCTTGTCTACGACTGTGAATACTTGTGTCTGTCCACACTTTCTGTACTGTATGACCCTCATTCACCCAAGTTTCATCCAAATAGAAAATTGATCTGTCCTGAGCTCTATATTGTGAAATATCTCTGAGATATTGTCGCCTCCATCTTACAATGTCATCTCTTTCGGTCATAATACTATTTCTGCTCCTTTTTAAGTATCCAGAGGACATAGCACAATTTTATACATGTATTTCTATATAATAAATATTTCTTACTTAAAATTCATTTGCTTTATTAGCAAATACAATGTTGATCAACTCATGTTTGGCAAATCTTCGTCATTTCTTACTTGCACCAGCACCTTATCTAATGTCGGAGGTTCATTTTGTCGAAACATATTATGAACTACTTGGCGTATAGCAGTTTTCACAGTCTCATCAAAGGATTTCAGTAAAGAAGGCCTACCACTAATCTTTTTAGGATCTGCACATTTTCCAGAGGCTTTATACTCCTTAACCACCCGATACACTGTTGCTCTTGAAATTCCTGTAAGCATACTCTGTAAAATATAGATCATATGTAATAAATTGTATTCACTTGCCTACTACGTCAGAAATTTGTTTTATCATGTCAAGTTTCTTGATATTGGGTGTATCGGCTATAATTTTCTTGTAAGCCTTGATCAGGGTCTGCTTTTCGGTACTACGCAAATGATTCGTATTTTCACGTTTTTTCGGAGAACAAGCATGTACACGGCCAGCGGCACTTGTACTTGGTTATGCATCCATATTGAAGACAACTATAAAACTCTTTTAATTGTATTTATTTCAATATATTGCTTATATATTACTTACGAGTGTATCTGATAACTATTACTGTCGAACTCCGAAAAGAACTGGTAAAGTATATAATGAAATAACGGAGAAATAATAGAAACAAGGCTTAATTATAAACAATGTCAGTTGATCAGAATCTGAGCAAGATTTGTACGGTGTCATTTGGCCTTGCTTTCAACCAATGAGATTTCACTGTCAAAGTGGTCTGTTCAGAAATTCGTCTCTCTACTTTAAAAATAGAGTATACATTAGATGCTAGGCCAAGTTGCAAGGAACCCTTTTTGTAAAACAAAAAATTCTGCGAGAAATTCTAAGAGTCTAAAACAAAATATTTGTGTATGATGATTCACGTTTAATAATTGACAATTAATATTTAATATATTGACGTCCATTTTGGAAATCAAAGTAGAGCAAGCGCCAATTAATTTGGCGCGAGGAGGGGGTGCGCAAAAGCCGTTTTTAAAAACGTCCACCCCCACTACTCAAGTAATTGTCAGAATACATTTGTCATTGACGTTTGACGAAACATAATGTCTTTGCTAGAGGATCATAAAGTGACCCACGCTCAGAGGTTAGAATTATCTGACATTTGATGTAAAACCAAGTACAAATCTCCCCACTACTTTTAATCTTGCGCGAACTTACCCCTCCTTGTTAATATTTAGGGATAAAATGTGAGAGTAAAACACACACACTGTTACTATACAGCTACTCGTAATAGACTGCTTGTTTAATAGATGTATTGCAAATACAATAGCATACATTAATCGGTAGATGGCACCAGTCCAATATAAATTAGATACAATTTAACACTCCCACTTATCTAATTAATATTAACTCTAATGAAACCTAGCTCACTACTAAATTTTGAATGTTTGGATAAACACAAACCTTTAGTCAGTACGTCTGCCACCATTTCATTGGTTGGTAAAAACTTTAATTCAACTAATTTATTCGAAATAACTTCTCGAATAAAATGGTAACGCACGTCTATGTGCTTTGTCCTCTTATGACATATAGGATTTAATGCTAGTTTTTGAGCACTTTGATTGTCATTAAAAACAGTAATAACCTTAGAAGAACCCAAAAAATCATATAATACATTCTTAAAATAAATAGCCTCTCTCGAAGCTTCAGTGACAGCCATATATTCAGCTTCTGTGCTACTTAAAGCAACCGTCTTTTGTTTACTGCATTCCCATGAAACAGCACCACCTGCTAATTTAAAAATGAAGCCTGTATATGACCTCCTGTCATGACTATTACTAGCATAATCTGCATCAACAAAACCTGTCAAATCTAAATTATCCTTTTCATATTTTAGGCAAAACGATTTAGTACCTTGTAAATATCTGAGAATTCGTTTAGCAGCCTTCCAATGCTGATCATTGTAACAATTATTAAACTGACTTAAAAAATTTACTGCAAAAGTAATATCAGGTCTTGTTAACACAGACAAATACATTAAACTTCCTAATAGTTGTTGATAAGGCAGTTCTTTTTTACAAATGCTGGAATCTGCCTGATCAAATACAATATTTTTATCTATGGGCGTACCTACAGGTTTACAATCGCTCATGTCAAATCTTTTTAAAATCTGATTAATATACTCTTCCTGATCTAAGAAAGTCTTATTTTTACATGGATCCTTTCTCACTCTCATGCCCAGGCATTGCTTGATTTCACCTAAATCTTTAATTTTAAATTTTGAAGCCAATTGCTCCTTCAAAAAAACTGTTTCCTGGCTAGAGTTAGAAAAGATAAAAAAATCGTCAACATATAAAGCAATTATAGTTATGAAACCATCCTCCCGTCTGACAAATATACAAGGTTCGTAATCGCATTTTTTATACTTTAAACTTAATAGTAAAATTTCAACTTCCTTATACCAAACCCGTGAAGACTGTTTCAAGCCATAAATTGCTCTATTTAATTTTAAAACTTTTGTTTCTTGATTGCCACAGGCACCACCGTTGAAACCCTCTGGTATTTCCATGAATACAGTTTCCTCCAGTTTACCATTTAAAAAAGCTGTGACTACATCCAAATGATGCGTATTCAAATTAAGCTGCACAGATAATGCCAAAAGCAGCCTCAACGATGAATGTTTTACTACTGGGGAAAAAGTTTCACCGAAGTCTATACCTGGTCTCTGGCTAAAGCCCTTAGCAACCAATCTCGCTCTATAAGTAACACTGCCATCACTGTTGTATTTTCTTTTAAAAACCCACTTGCACTTCACTGGTAACTGACCTTCAGGAAGATCTACTAGGTCCCATGCATGATTTTCATTAAAACTTTTCATTTCTCTTGTCATGGCACTTATCCATTTCTGATGTTCGGGTGATGAAAGTACTTCTTTCACTGAATCGGGGTCTCCCACTGAAACTGATATATCTTCTTGAATATTCTTACATTCTGGGGTAAAGTAAGTAACAAAATCTCTAAGAATCTTTGGTTTTCTTTCTCGTTGTGATCTTCTGACATCTTCTGTAATACCAATACTGTCTGTATCATCAGGTATATACATTTCATCAGATTGTTCACTTTCGGAAAGTGTTTGATCTGCTATATCCCACTCCGGACATAAATCTTCAATTACTGAATTTAGTTCTTGTTCTTGATTTGGTTCATTTTATTCAATACCTTCATTGTCTATCTTTTCTTCTACATAAAAGTTCATGTCTTCATACCTTTTAGCTTCTTTTTCCATGATATGTACATCTCTACTTGTACACATTTGACCCGTTTCAGGATTATACAACTTATAACCCTTTGTTGTTTCTGAAAATCCCACTAAAATTAGTTTTGCAGATTTTTTATCCCATTTTTTTCTTCTTTCTTTAGGAATGTGTGTCATAGCTCTACTACCAAATATTTTAACATGACTCAAATCTGGTTTTTGATTAAAAAATATTTCATATGGTGTTTTTGAACTATTACACACTACGGATCTATTTCTCAAGTAACAAGCTGTGTTTACAGCTTCTGCCCAGAAGCGTTTTTCTAAACCTGCTTCGAATAATAAACACCTAGCTTTTTCGATAAGAGATCTGTTTAGCCTTTCAGCAAATCCATTTTGTTCAGGGCAATAGGGGTTTGTAGTTTGATGAACTATACCCTGTTTTCTTAAATAATTTTCGAAATTTACACTTACATATTCTCCGCCATTGTCCGTTCGTAATACTTTTATTTTTCTTCCAGTCTGTTTCTCAACTAAACACTGAAATTGCTTAAATTTATCAAATGTTTCATCTTTTGTTTTAGCAAAATAAATAAATGACATACGACTACAGTCATCTTGGAATTGTACAAAATACTTGGAACCTCCTATAGATGTTGTCTCCATAGGTCCTGCTACGTCACTGTGCACTACATCTAATAAGCCAATTGCTCTTGTACCTGAATGTCCAAAAGGTTGTCGCGATTGCTTTCCTTCACAGCATACTTCACAACTATTCTTATCAATTTTCAACTGACCACTGTAGTTTACACCATTTACAAGACCATCCCTCATTTTGTTTAGGTAGTTCGAGTTGATGTGACCCAACCTTTTGTGCCAAGTTTCACCTGTAACCACTGCCTGTCCAGCAAACAAGCACTTTTCACTGGCATCGAGTCTATAAACACCATCCATTAGAAAAGCTTTAGCTACCAAAACTTTTTCAGCACTGTAGATTCTGCATTCAGCTTTGTCAAAATCAACAAAATTCCCATTTTTTAAAAGCTCACTCACAGATAATAAATTCGTAGTCAAACCTGGTACGTACTGCACATTTTTAATTTCTATTTCAATATTTGTTCTACCAACTTTGGTGAGTATTTCAACTTCACCACAACTTTGCACTGGAATTTTTGTACTGTCAGGAATCATAATCTCATTTAGAGTTGGTTCTCTCTGATTTAAGTGAACACTCGCTCCAGAGTCTAAATACCAATCTTGGTTGTTAAACTTTGAGCTAAGAAAAACAACATTGAAAGCACCTTTAATTTGACTACTTTCACCATTCTTGTTTGAATTATTATTTGCTTGAGGGCATTTTGACATGTAATGACCGGGTTTCTTGCATTTAAAGCAAATTATTTCTTTATGTTTGTTGTTATTTCTTTGATATTTGTTAGTGTTTTTGTTGTTATGCCACTTCTGGTTTCCTGCCTTACCGACGAAAGCACCAGCTGTTGAAGTAGAATGGGTACCGCCCTCTAACTGCATATCGAGCAACTTCGTTTTTATTGAATCGCTGGTAATGTCGATTCCGCTATGTTCTATAGCCAACACCATTGGTGCAAAACGATCCGATAATCCCGCCAAAAGTAAACTTCCTACCAACATTGAATCAAGTTTTAACCCTGTCCTGTCAAGCTTCTGGGAAATCTCGATTACTTGGTTAACGTATTCTTCCATGGATGAACAATTTTCTAACCTCATTGAAATTAAACTCCGAAGAAGACCAATCTTTCTAGTAAACCCTTTATTTTCATAAAGGTCCTTGAGCTTGTCCCAAACCTCTTTTGCCGTGGTAGCGTCCTTAACATGGATGTACAGAGAAGGATCGAGAGACAATACAATCTTCGCTTTGGCTTTTGCTATCTGTGCTGTATCTGTTTCTTCACCAGTTACACATTTGCTTAGGCCTTCAAGTACGAGAAAATTTTCTATGGCAAACGACCATTCTTCATAATTTTTACGACCTTGTAACTTTGAGATACCCGCAAGATGGTTGACGGCCATTTTGTTATTTCCACTTCGCGTACCGTACACTATTCACAAAAGAATTTACGATTGCGAGAGTCTAACTTTACGTAATAACAGTACCAACGCGTGTATAAGCAATTAAGCTTTCACAATAGAACGCCCTGGGCCCATAACCTGTTAATATTTAGGGATAAAATGTGAGAGTAAAACACACACACTGTTACTATACAGCTACTCGTAATAGACTGCTTGTTTAATAGATGTATTGCAAATACAATAGCATACATTAATCGGTAGATGGCACCAGTCTAATATAAATTAGATACAATTTAACACTCCTCGCGCCAACTTAATTGGCGTTTGCTATACACAGTTTGTTTTTAGTGTTGCAATATATTAGGTTTTGTCTATGCCATTTATTTATAAAGTTATTATTTTCTTTTTGTCGTCTAATTTATCGTCTAATAGTTTTTCTATTGTTTGTTCATACTCCTCTTTAAGAATGATGATTTTATTTGATTTATTTGTTGTTGTTATTATAATCTGAGGATTGCCTTGGACATTTTTTTTTGTTTCTTTAATGAACTTATTCATACATAGACTTGATATATATTTTTTTATTATCTATTTTCTTAAGTTTATGGTTAATGATTATGTGCGTTTATCAATTTTTTATTACCTTTTTACGAAACATATAGTAAAAACTTAAAAATTTAATCTTACCTGACATTTGACTCACGACAATAATCCATGTGGTGCTCGAAATATTCCTTCGCTTCGAAATATACTTTGCAAAATGAGCACTGGGCAAGCTCTAAAATTAAATACATTATTCTACGATTAGAAATTAAAAGATACAAAAAATGATTAAATTTAAAGCTAATTGTAAACCCCTGAAAACTTCCTTTTAGAGAAAAAAGTAGGAACGTAACTTTGACAAATTGACAAGTCTTATATATCTAATAAAATTTATCAAGTGTATTGTAGCACAAGTCTGTTAGATGACTGGCATTACTAAGTAATAATTCTGATTAATGTACTAAATCAACACCGTTATGAAACAAATTGAGTTCACCACGGATACGGCACACGATCCAAGGACGCGCTAGCGACCTCAAGAAGGGGTAAGCAGCTCCTGTTTTCACATTCTTTGTATGCAGTTAAGGAGTATCTTGAGTCTATTTTTTTCGTGTCGGCATTTTTTTAATGTGAATGACGCTATCTAAACTAGCATGCAAGAAATTAAGTATTAAATACCAAACTCCAGAAACATGGTTGATACAGAAACTATTAAATTCAAAAATTAAACTTATTTTTCCTACCTTCAACAGAAAACATTTCATTAATTTCACTATGCAACACAGCTTTGTGTTCAGCTAAATATTTCTTTGAACTGAATCCCAAGCAACAGAAAGTGCAGGCATATACATTTCCAACATCTTCTTTTGCTACGGGCACAAAATCCATTTCCACATTTTCAAGCAAACTATCCTCATATTTTTCACCAAAATACACCAATAGCTCTTCACTCTCCTGGATTCTGCGAGTGCTACAATAATATAGTTGGTCTTCATATTGAAATGGAAATAAATTTTGTTCGTAAATGTTTCTGGCAGGATTTATGTACTGCATCCAATTCAAATGCTCTGATTGATCATCGCTAATCACAAACCTTCCTCCTCTTATTCTCAAAGGCAGTCGTGTAGAATTAAGTCCAGTGAAAGGACCAAATCTTACAGATTCAGGTATATCTTTTAGAGAGAAAATTCCCAAATTACCATATGATTCTCTAGTTTCTAACATATATTTTGGTAATTCTTTTACTTTGTCATATGTATTATGAGAAGATCTTTTGTTCAAAATATGCACAAGCACTCTGCATTTGGTGCAATAATCCTGATAAACCTCGTGGCAATGGTTACAAACTGTTAAACAAATTCATTCGTACAATCTTACAAAATGAAGAAGGCATTGCAAATTTAGGTAAAACTGCAGTTTAGTTTGCAATTTTAGCGAAATCCGCTTAAAGTGAAAACGGCAATATTTGTTATTGATGTTCGGTTTGGCAACGCTGCCCTACTTTATTGGGTTAAGCGCATGCGTATAAGAGTCTGATGTGTCACTTTAAATGGGAGCCCTAAACTGGAGTTTTACCCAAATTTAGATTGGAAGTATTTTAAAATATATATTCAAGTGAGTGGCTAAAGATAAGATCCTTCCAACAGACTGTAAAATTAATCAAACTTTAGGAAACATTGAAGGACCTCAAAGGAACTAATTAACCATATAAACTAAAGGTTGCAAACGTACCCTTAGGTCAATTAAAAAAAAAAAAAAAAACTAACCTCACATTTTGTATATTTTTAATACGTCCAGAAGACGTTAAATACAGGATAATCGTGTAAATTGTGTGTGTTACTGTTCAAATAAAATATCGCTTTAAACTATTTATGCTATACCAATCTTCGTTTTGTTTAAATAATCTCGTAAAACGATGTTAAATATTGTTATTTTTAGGGTCCATTTTCGCATAAAAATTGACATTCTGAAATGACATGAAAATTGACGGTCTGTTGGAAGGATCTTAACTTTAGCCTGAGTGAGTTTATGATGAATCTACTTTAAATAAAAAGTGGGGTGGTATATTTGTCTGTGTAAATATAAAAAATGTCTTAAAAACCAATTATTTTGTTCTATTTGTGAATAGGATTATTATCATATATTTATACCATGATCATGCATTCTGATAAGAACACAAATGTACTTACACAGTAGTTCACTACAGAATTGAATTTGTATATCAGCAGGTGTAATTCCATCTTCTATTTTAATGTTGTTGTTTGCTGCATCATTTACTTCAGATAAAGGCAATGCTGTTTTGATATGATCTACAGAGAGCGTTTCATATTTCCTTATTTTGTCATTCCTAAGTTGCTCATTCAATTCACTATTGCTTATATTAATAGGATCTGTGATAGTAGTTTCAGAAAGCCATACTTTATTATCTGGATAATATACATCCTGGAACTCTTCTTTTACATCACTTGAATTTTCTAAAGACATTGCATTATTCTCATCAAATTTAATAATTTCTTGAGACATATTAAACTCTATATAACATAATACCAACAGAAAACACTAATCACAGACTTATTATCTTATTAGTCATACGACCACAGTTATGCATAGATAAGGTTATGAGTTATGACATGACTAACTTAACTATTATATTATAACTAGAGTGGACCAATTCGGAGCGAAAGCAGAGGCGTGACTAACGAATTGGTTCCCGCATGCGAAACATTATTAATATCTAGAGATATACTATCACGAACGGTGCTGTTATTATGTTATTAAGTAATATAATAAGTTCTTATATTACTTAATACTACATATTTGTATTATATTTTGTTTATTTTAGTTCCAATTTACAGTCGTGTATTGTGTATTGTGCATTCTATAGAACAGGAAAGTGTTTTATATTTATATGAATATGAATATCACCTATATTTCTCTCAACACTGCTTTATAGAAATTATGTGTCAACAAATTTTTGCTGTTCCCTAGTTTTGATTTATTATAATTCCTGCATTTATCCGTCGGCCAAAGTTTAATATAAGCACTTATATTATGTTAGTGCTTATATTAAACTTTAAACGACGGATAAAGGTAGGAATTATAATAAATCAAAATTAGGGAACAGCAAAAATTTGTTGACACATAATTTCTATAAATCAGTGTTGAGAGAAATATAGGTGATATTCATATTCATATAAATATAAAACACTTCCCTGTTCTATAGAATGCACAATACACAATACACGACTGTAAATTGGAACTAAAATAAACAAAATATAATACAAATATGTAGTATTAAGTAATATAATAACTTATTATATTACTTAATAACATAATAACAGCACGGTTCGTGATAGTATATCTCTAGATATTAATAATGTTTCGCATGCGGCAACCAATTAGTTAGTCACGCCTCTGCTTTCGCTCCGAATTGGTCCACTCTAATTATAACTATTAAAGTTATCAAAGAAAAAATTATTTTTTTTATATGTATAAAAATAAAATGCAATAATAAATCTAACCAGATTTATATATTATTTTATTTTTATACTTATAACAAGAGAAATAAAAAGTAAACACATAAAATTCTTAGACAAAAAAATTAAATTCTATTTTAGTTCGTGACAATGAATTCCAGGTGGTGCTAAACGCTGTCTGAATCATGATTTTTGGAATATGTCATGTCATTGATTATAATTCATGTATTATTTGCAGGTGTTATATTCTTTAATATAACTTATCATTACAGTTGAAAATGTCTCACAAAATTATTCAATTTGACGAGAATAATGCAATATCTTTGGAAAATTCAAGTTATATAAAAGAAGAAGTCCAGGATGTTTATTATCCAGATAATGAAGTATGCCTTTCTGAAACCACTATCCCAGATACTATCAATATAAGCAATAGTGAATTAAATGAACCTCTTAGGAATGACAAAATAAAGAAATACGAAACGCTTTCTGTAAATCATTTCAACACAGACTTACCGTCATCTGAAATAAATAATACAATAAGCAATAATGTTAAAATTGAAGATGTATATTATCCAGATAATAAAGTATGGCTTCCTGAAACTACTGTTACAGATACTATAAGTATAAGCAATTGTGAGCTAAATGGGTATCTTAGGCATGATAAAATAAGGAAATATGAAATACTCTCTGTAGATCAAATCAAAACGTACTTACCTTCATCTGAAGTAAATGATACCATAACCCACATGGTTAAAATAGAAGATGAAATGAGTCTTGTTGATAAACAAATTGAATTCTGTAGTGAACTGCAATGTAAGTACATTTGTGTTCTTATCATAGCAGTAATTATATTCTGACCACAGCTTTTTGTAACTAATTATAGATATTTTATATGTGAATATATATATTTATTGTGAATATCGTAATGTATTATTGTAGTATAGGTACTTAATAATAATGCTGTTCACAAATAGAACAAAATAGTTGGTTTTAAAACAGTTTTGTATTTTATTTTGCAAACAAAATGGAAAAGATTCTAGTTTATCAGGATAATAATACAGCGCCCCACTTCTTATACAAAATAGAGTGCTCATAAACTTATTTAAAATTCTCTTTTGAAGTACTTCCTATTTTTTTTCCTATCATTTTTGCTTAAATTTGAAATTCCTTTTTTATTTGATAAGATTGTATGAATTAATTTATTTACAGTTTGTAACCATTGCCACGAAGTCTATCAGGATTATTGCACCAAATGCAGAGTGCTAGTACATATTTTAAACAAAAACCCTTCTCATAATACATATGACAGAGCAAGAGAATTGCCAAAACATATCTTAGAGACTAGAGAGTCATTTGGACATTTGGGAATTTTCTCTTTAAAAGTTATACCTGAAAATGTAAGATTTGGCCCTTTCATTCAACTTACTTCGACAGAATTGCCTTTGAGAATAAGAGAAGGACGGGTCATGGTTAGCGATGATAAATTGGAGCATCTGAATTGGATGCAATACATCAATCCTGCCAGAAATATCTATGAACAAAATTTATTACCATTTCAATATGATGAGAATCTATATTATTGTAGCACTCGTAGAATTCAGGTGGGTGAAGAGCTGTTGGTGTATTTTGGTGAAAAATATGAGGATAGGTTGCTTGAAAACGTGGAAATGGATTTTGTTCCCATGGTAAAAGAAGATGTTGAAAATGTATATGCCTGCACTTTCTGTTGCTTGGGATTCAGTTTGAAAGAATATTTAGCTGCACACAAAGCTGTGTATCATAGTGAAACTAATGAAGTATTTTCTATTGAAGGTAGGATGAATTATTTTAATTTTCTAAAGTAATAGTTTTTGTATGTCTTATTTCTTGGTATTTCTTAGTTTCTTTGGTAATTTTAATGGAGTTATAGTAATTGTAATGTTTAGTCGATTTTCAAGATAAATACTGCTCGGCCAATACTTATATATACATATTATACTTGTCTTTATGCAACAAATTTAAGATTCAAACTGATTTGTCTTGGTGGTATTAGGAATGAAATAAAATGATAATGGAATCACACATGGTTACATTTTTTAAGCTTTTTGAACATACTTCTCAATTTTTTGTTTTTGTTAAGTGCTAATACAATTGAAGGGTTTTTTTTACAAAAACAGCCTTAGTCCAATTTAAATTTTTTTGGTAAATTAAAAAAAAACATGCTTTCATTAATGCCTTGTTGGAAAGTTCTATTTTTTTTGGGATAATCGTTTCCGTTTATGTTACATTGGCAATATAGTGATAACTACAGCCCTCGTAGTTTTCCCTTTACAAGTGTCCCGTATCGGCATGTTCAAATTTTAGGAGTGTAAAGTAGACTTCCTTTCAAGTAACAAAAAACGCAAAACTGGTATATCCATTTTTATTTGTTTCAGAGTTACAGATCTGTGAATGTGATTGTCAGATCATAAAAAAAATGTAATCCTAAGGTCAATAAAAACTGATTTTATTTAAAAAGTTCAATTAATAATATTTTCGAAATGTCCACCTCCTTGGTGTGAATGCAGCCTTGTGCCCGTAAGCCAACAGAAGAAGTACTTATCCGAATTTCAAACTTGTTTTGTCGGATTTGATCGGCAGCCAGGTGAATACGATCCAACAACTCTTCTCTTGTAAATAATAAAAATAAATTAAAACACTTGGCTTGTTTCACTGTGAGATTTATTTAAATTCTCTAACATTTGTTTCGGCTGTTATGCCATTCTCAAAGAGATCTATAAATAGAGATCTATAATAGATTTATAGATCTCTTTGAGAATGGCATAACAGCCGAAACAAATGTTAGAGAATTTAAATAAATCTCATAGTGAAACAAGCCAAGTGTTTTAATTTATTTTTATTATTTACTGTATGAAGTTAAAATGTTTCACCAAGAAGTATCTGCAACAACAGCCGAGAATATCTTCTCTTGTGTTCGAAACTTGCGCGTAGACTAAATTTTTCATGTATTTATCCGAATTTCAAACTTGTTTTGTCGGATTTGATCGGCAGCCAGGTGAATACGATCCAACAACTCTTCTCTTGTGTTCGAAACTTGCGCGTAGACTAAATTTTTCATGTACCCCCATAAATTAAAGTCAAGGGGATTAAGATCGGCTGATCTGGGCGGCCATGCATCAGGACCACCTCGACCAATCCATCTTGGATAATTGACGTTAACCCAATTTCGGACAGCAATTCCGAAATGTGGTAGTGCCCATCCATGTGAAACCACATGTCTCGTCGAACATTCAGTGGGGCATCCTCTAAAAGACCTGGCAGTACGTCAATAAGAAATTGAAGGTAATTATCCGCATTTAACCTCCCAGGAAGAACGACAGGACCAATCAACAAGTCATCGATTAGGGCCGCCCAAACGTTAATAGAAAATTCATGTTGAAATTTAGATGGGCGTATAGCTATGGGATCTTCTGATGACCGCCTGTGCAGGTTTCTCAGATTTGTAACACCACTTCTCGTGAACGTAGATTCATCTGTCCAGAGGACTGTTCCGCAGAAATTAAAATGAAGCCGTGACTATCTTAATATCCAGGTAGAATAAACTAGACGAGCATGTCTGTGACTTTTAGAAACGTTCTGTAATGAGGAATACGCCTATCGGGAAACCGATGTCGGTATTCAATAATTGCTTAACGTGCACTGCCGTCACAGCAGCTATGCATAAAATGCATGTCCGCATACTCTTGAGAAGAAAATCGGTAAGTCATTTTGAATAAAGAAAACGTGTCCACTCACTAATAAGCTGTTGTATGAACTGAAATGTAATGTAATCCTTTATTCAAAAATGCAACGTTAATGCAAATTACATTTGTTTATTGTATGATATTCATGGTTAATAAGTAAGACCCTTCTTTATCATAAATCAATTTCCCGTACTCTTTTTCATAGATCTCCAAGAAATTACTGTATGCACTACGACACGTCTTTATTTATTTTAGAATAACATTTTATTATGCGACATTAACAATCACAGGCCTGTTATTGAATCGTATAACTTTTATTAAATAAAATCATTTTGTATTGACTTTAGGATTACATTTTTTTTTCATGATCTGACAATCACATTCATAGATCTGTAACTTTGAAACAAATAAAAATGGATATACAAGTTTTGCGTTTTTGTTACTTGAAATGCAGTCTACTTTACACTCCTAAAATTTGAACACTTGTATAAAAAAGGACTAGGCCGTAAAAATGGTGAGCTAGGATAGTTTTTGCCAGAAGAAGTTATGGAAAACGATGTAAGAATCAAAAGAAAACTTTATTCTCAGTAAAAGATCATCTGCTGTTTTCATATTATCACACATACACCACACGAATCTGAAATTTCTTCTGTATGAAGATTATTTTCGCTTTGTAAGTTTAAATAGTGCTGACGATGCTCCGAAACTTAGAAAGTTTAGTTGTTGGGACTTTAATTTTATTTCTCCATCATATCAAGGAGAAGAGGACAGTTTCCTTTTGTTTCGCATATTAATAGCTTCACATGCAAAACATTCTGTCCCGGTTATCCGCCATTTCTACCGTCAGTGCTATCGAACATAACCGTATTTTGTGTTGTAATTTCTGGCAAAGATCATTGGGATAATGGGCGTTTTTGCTAGAAATACCATTGGACTATGTTCGTTTTTGTAGAATCCCCTATATTTCACATTGCTTTATCTTCGGAATATTGCTGTTTTTAAGAATACCGAATCATCAGCTGTTCGAGTCTCTTCAGTGCTACACGAGACTGTGTAAACCTCAAAACTGGCATTTTGGGATTAAGGCTGTTTTTGTAAAAAAAAACCCTTCAATTGCTTTTAGAGTGATAAATATGCAATATTAACATTCTAAACAGTAAGATGACATCTGTAAACATTAAGATTTTTTAAGTTTTAACAGAACTATAACCCAAATGGCAATTATTTGCAAGATGTAAACAAGAGATTTGTCCACGTTGTGTGGCGCACATTGGTGACGTGACTGATTTGTTATCGTAAAAATACTATAAGCGATATAAGAGTGTTTGACTTTTTGAATAAACCGCCCAGTTTACATTCCTTAGTTACTATTTATCTCAGTCGCAACCTGCATTTAATAAAGGAACGAAATACATGCGTATTGGAATGCGCGAATTACTACTTTATTTCAATAATTTGGGTTTTCTTACTGCTTAAATTTGTACTGTAGCAATACACTTGATCAAACTTATTAGATTTTTAAGACCTGTCGAGGTTAATTTCGTACGCCTTTTTTTGAACTTGAGATTTTTAGAGGTTAAGAACTAACGCTGAATTGTATTATTTTTGTATGTTAGAATTTCTAGTGGTAGAATAATATTGTAATAATTTTAATTTTAGAGCTTACCCAGTGCCCATCCTGCAAAATATATTTGGGAGCGAAGGAATATTTGGAGCACCACATGGATTACTGTCGTGAGACAAGTGTCAGGTAAAATTATTTTTTATGTTTTTACTAAGGGGTCATGTTTCTAAAAGAAGAATAAAATTTGTTTCTGACAGTTCCTTTTTAATGTTTTACGAGTTGATTGCCGTGTGGTTAGTTCGATTTGCTCTAATAGTTTATTATACTGTTATTTAATTCGGAGGAGTAAATTGAAAATACGATTTTACACCATGTAATTTGTAGTTGCTTATTTTGACAGTAGAATTGAAATATAGGTTAATGATGTTTATTAAAATATAATATTGTCATTAAAATTACTATTTACTTTATTTTAAAATCTACAATAATCAGAAGTGAGTTTTGATTTTATTTTTTTATTGTTTTATGAAATTATAAACACTAAACAGATTTTTGCATTACTACGTAATTCTTTTCTGATCGATATTAGAGAAATTAATACATTATGCAGCTATTATTTAATTTTATTGCTTTATTTATAAACAGAATACATTATAGTTCAAAGTATTTATTTATAAAATAATATAAATGACAAGCAGAACTTTATTCTGTATTACTGGACGACAGATTTTCATTTTCGCTGCTATCATTACCAACAGATATAATAAAAGGTTCAATTATATTATCAATTAGACCATCCAATTCACTCATTCTTACTTCTTTCTTTACAACATGTTCTACACACTTTTTCCATTTACCTGCGGTAATATTTTGAATGGCTTGCAATAGAAGTTCTTTTACATGTCCCAGTTTAAATGTGGTATTTTTTACTGCAACCTCGTTTTTTTATTTGAACCCACACTAACTCAATAGGGTTTAGTTCGCAGTGATAAGGAGGTAACCTTAACACAGTTTTATTTTGACTTTTAGCCATCTCATCTGTGACATATGCATTATATTTATCTTTGTTAATACGGATCAAGTTAAGTAATTCAGATCGAACCATTGTTGGATCATAATGAATATTTTTGGATGTCAGCCAAGCTTGCATATCTTGTTTCTTTGATGTTGTTGTGGGGATTTTCTCAATTCTACGGCTGTGATATGTAGCATTATCCATGATTATAACAGCATTGTCTGGTAGTACTGTTAATATTTGACTAAACCACTCTTCAAACACATAAGCATTCATTTCTTCATGGTAATCTGCAGTTTTTGTTCCTTCAAAAAGTAAAAGACCATTCTCTACAAATCCAGCTTCAGAACCTATGTGTAAAATTATAAGTCGTCTTCCTTTTCCTACAGGATTCCGCAGTCCTGTAGTTAAGCCTTCATTAAATGTCTGTCGTCGGTTCTGTATAGTATTATCTATCCAAAATTTTTGCTTTGTATGTCCTTCGTTTAACCATGTTTCATCCAAGTAATAGATTGGACGATTTTGACATCTGTAGTTTTGTTTGGTTATTAAATACCTGCGTCTCCATCTAACTATATCATCACGTTCTATAAGAACACTTTTTCTATCTCTGGTCATATATCTGCAGTAATACATAATATTATATCACTTATATTGTAATATGCATTTGCATGTAACAACATGAACAAGTAAAACTGTCTGTATAATAATTAAAATACCTACTGACCTGAAATTTATGTGTTTCATGAATTTATACAGAGTTGAACGGCTCATCTGTGGCAAATCATCGCGTTGTATTATTTCATTTAGCACTTTATTAAGCGTAGGAAGTTCATTTTTATAAAAAAAGTTGTGTACTATTTGCCGTACGGATTTCTTGACACCTTCGTCGTACTCGTCAATTAAACAATGCCTTCCTGAACTTTGTTTTGGTGGAATAATTTGACCATTCTGTTTATAATCTTTGATTGTACGATAAATTGTCGATTTTGCCACTCCTGAAAGTAAGTTAGCATATAGTACCTACATACGTACGAATACAGATTATTTACTAACCTAAAACGCATGCTATTTTTGCTACGATGACAGTCATCTTTATTTGAGGTTTATCGTTTCGAAGTTTCTTAAATATATTTAATATATTTTGTTTCTCAAACACAGACAAGTGCCCCAAGCCTAAATAATTTCGTTTTCGTATCGGTGATATTTGCGTTCCAGAAGTGCTTTGTACTTGATCCATATCGAAAAATAACGTACGAAAAAAGTGTAACATATGTAAAATCTTAAGTTAGCTCTAAAAAGAACTTATTTTGGAAAATTTAATGAAGGAAAACATACAGTAACGATAATTATACAAAATGTAAGTTTTGATCAGCTGATTCAACCTGTCAACCGTCAATACTCTAAATTTTAGTGTCATTGTGGGCGATAATTGGCCAATAACGTGACTTCTTTTTACCGCGAGATTTTTAAAACGCTCCTCCGAATTAAAAAATAAAAACATAATCTAAAGATTTTGTGTTCACCCAAAAATGAATTTGACCAGAGAACATTTCCGGGCTATGATTTTTACGGTTTTAAATCTTCAGTAACGCCTAAACAATCTGAAGATCGGCTTAGAAATGCATTTGGCGAAGGAGTCCCGTTTAACAGTTTATAATTGCCAGCGTTGACTTTCTAATTGGTCGTTACTCTATTGCAGTGGCGGCTCGTGCTAAAAATTTTAAGGTGTTCTGCAAGTTTTACAAAAAAATTTACCTTGCACGGGCAGTAAGAGGTTGTCTCCCATCAATCTTATCGTGCTTTCTTCGCCTTCCGCACTGAAGTAATGGATTTCTGGAACGATTGTCAATTGTCACACAAAAAAATAAGAGTCTCTAATATTATTGTTTTTACGTTAAACTCGCCGCACCGTAAAAATAGTCGCGAAAATATTAAATACCGATAGGTCCAACTCGCAACGGGCCATAGGCAACAATATACGTATGGAACGTAATGCGGTGTGGCAACGTTTGTACGATGCCTATATTGAGTGACTTTCTTAAAATTTAAATTTATTTTGCAGAATTATTGATTTTTTTACTTTTATCTTTTAGAAAACGTTATTGTTTTTTATTACTTAAAATTACTTTATATGAAAAATAGTATACCATAAAAGTGTAAACAAAGACAGTATACATTGAAACGAATATTCATTCAATTGTATTGTCATGAAATTGAATTTGTCAATCGTTGTTAAATTTGTTAGAATGAATAGATATTTATATTTATCGGAAAATACTAATACTTAAAGCAAACAAATAAGGTGTAGTGTTTTGTTATAGGAATGTATAATATCCATTTCTTCCTGCATATTGATTATGCAGCTGATGCTTTCGTAATATGCTCATATTTGTATTATTTCAACTTATACTTCGGTCGATACATACCGACTTCCTTCAAACCAGGAGGAAGCTACAGTTGTAATTAAACTATACTTCCTTTTTTTTTATTACCTACGGATATTCACAATTCCAAAATACGTTACAATATTGCTTATTTTAGATTGTAATTAGCTGAATGCTGTCGCAAAACTGATCTCTGCATTTTTAAAAATGCCAGAATAAAATTAACCCCTGCCCTTATTATAATTTTACAAAGGAACAGACACGTACTTCAATATCTACGAAAAACTAAGCCTACAGTTCATGTATAATACAGTGATAATGAAGACTGGAGCGTTTGTCGACCTACGAAGTTGTACTTTACTTGTTTATTGTTAATAAAAGGCTGATGGAAATATTACGTGAGATTTTGGTATCTGTATTATAACAACATCACGATAATAGTAGAAATACAAATATGAGCATATTACGAAAGCATCAGCTGCATAATCAATATGCAGGAAGAAATGGATATTATACATTTCTATAATAAAACACTACACCTTATTTGTTTGCTTTAAGTATTAGTATTTTCCGATAAATATAAATATCTATTCATTCTAACAAATTTAACAACGATTGACAAATTCAATTTCATAACAATACAATTGAATGAATATTCGTTTCAATTTATACTGTCTTTGTTTACACTTTTATGGTATACTATTTTTCATATAAAGTAATTTTAAGTAATAAAAAAACAATAACGTTTTCTAAAAGATAAAAGTAAAAAAATCAATAATTCTGCAAAATAAATTTAAATTTTAAGAAAGTCACTCAATATAGGCATCGTACACACGTTGCCCACCGCATTACGTTCCATACGTATATTGTTGCCCATGGCCCGTTGCGAGTTGGACCTATCGTATAACCGAATCATATCGCCTTCCGCGCTGGAATAAATGCACTGCATTTCGCTGCATTTAATGCAGCGATCAGGCCTGCTAAAATGACACATTGGTTTTAGACACCCGGGGTGGTAGCGGGGTGCGCGCGGGTGTTTGACAGAGCTCTGAGCGCACGCTTGTGTGGACCAGATAAGGAACAAGTGAGCGATCGCGCGAATTAGGTTGGTTATTCCACTGGTCGCCTATTGAATATTATTTGGAATTTCGGAAGCGAATATCTCAGCTTCTACTTGTCGGATTTTGATGATTGAGGTGTCAAATTGTAGGGTTTGATGTCCTCTACAGGTGATGTAGAAAAATATGCAAATTTTTTGATATACGGGGGGAGAATTTTCATAACAATATGTTACGCTTTTATAAACATCAGAAATGTCGGAAAAATTATGTAAAAGAAAACTAGTTATAACTAATACAGGTTCGCCCACCCAATTTTTTGGGAGCTCTGCAGCACTGCAGCGCTTATGCGCTAGCCGCCACTGCTCTATTGTATATCTCCAGGGATTTTAACCTGCCATATTTAAGATGGTCACTTAAAAATTTTTGTTTCGAATTTTAGCTTTAATTTCCTAAATTACCCGCGAATACACGGAACTTACGTAGTTTCTTCGTAGTGTTATTTCACCTAGGACATTGAATTTGCAATACTTCGGGAGAAAAGAAGTGAAGTTTTGATTATGTAGCTTTAACAAGGAAATATTTGATGTCATCATTGTCTGTGATGTTTTGTTCGTTTAGCTTTTTAGACATTGGTTGGAAACATTCTCCATATTTAAATTTACCCAATTTAGTAATATGCATATCTACAATGAAAAAACAATAATATCAATACTTAGAATCTAAATTCTTATTAACCCATTTATTCCTATAGTTGCGTTAACGCAACACCAAAAAAAAAAATTTTTTTCGTACTAAAAAGTAATAATTTTGGATGTACTGTCAGTAGCATTGCGTTAATAAATATTTAAACAACCTAATAAACATTTTGGGAACGGGTAATCGCATTTTCAATTTTGAATAAAAATAAAATAAAACTGTAATTTTCAAGAAAAAAACTTGTGTATCTAAGTTTAAATTAAATAACATACAGCTTACTTTTTCATTTATCATTAAGAGGTTTCATATAAATGATACTTCACGTAACATTATTTTGGAAAAAAATCAATCCCCTTTTTTCCGGAAATATTTGTCAAACGGATTTGAAACATAGCGAAACAATGCGAAAACGTAACATTGGAACAAATGGTGTAATTGTAGTCATGAGTAATATTCCTGTCTGAACACGCTTTTTTCACGTCTGGGGAAGTTTATTGGGTATCCGTTATGTGATGCGAGTTTATTCAATTCATTTACGCTGTGGGATAGAGAAGTTGAAGAAGTTAGAGTTCATAATAGTGTTATCTTGAGGATTACAGAAATATTATACAATGCTAAGTACAACAATTTCTGAAATATGTGTTGGTCGTTGATTGTGATAATAAAATTATTTTAGAGTCACGTGAAATATCGCGATGATCCTACCAGACCGTTGACTTTGAAAGAACTTGAGGCAATTGTTGAAGATCTTGATCTGAATGAGGAAATTGATGTTTGTTATATACCACCCGACGTCGATGATATAACGGACGAGGAGGACATTGATGATAATGTTATAGGAGGAGTAGAAAATTTACATGTAGATATAGCGGGAACTTTTGAGCTAGTGTGTCCGAATAACGAAATTGAGATAGAGGATGGTATACATCACGAGGCAGCTTTATCTACCAAGCAAAACGGCAAGAATTGAAGACATTATTTGGTGTAAAACGCCCGTTGACTACGAGGAAGATGCTACGTCAAATGAGGAAGGGAATGTACAGAATATTGTTGAGGCGCTACATGGAAAGTCTGAGCTCGATTTCTTTATGCAAATGTTCGATAAAAATGTTGGCCAGCTTATTATTTCAAACTCCATAAAATATGCGAGAGATAATAACCGTACTCAATTCGCCTTAAATCAAAATGATCTAGAAATTTTTTTGGGAATATTGATTTTGAGTGGGTATCACACTCTTCCACAGGTAAAACTTTACTGGTCATCTGATGAAGATAAAGGATGTGAAAAAATGCGATGTCTCGAAACAGATTTTTCGACATAAAGCAGAACATTCAACTTGCAGATAACAATCAATTAGACAAGGCAGACAAATTTGCGAAAGCAAAACCGCTGTTTAATCTCTTGAACAGCAATTTCTTGAAGTATAGTGTTTTTTGACATCACTTATCAATTGATGAGCAAATGGTACCCTACTTCGGCCGCCATTCAGCGAAAATGTTTTTGAAAGGGAAGCCGGTACGTTTCGGGTTCAAAATGTGGTGTCTGGCATCTAGCGATGGGTATTTATATCAATTTATACCCTATGCTGGAAAAACTGGTGAAAATGCCAAAAGAGAATTTGATTTAGGTGAAACAGCGGTCGTCAATCTTGTGAACGTATTAGAAAATAAGTCGACTCATAAGGTATACTTTAATAACTTTTTTACGAGCTACAAGCTATTAGTTCATCTGAAACGTCAAGGATACTTTGCTACTGGAACTGTACATGAGAACAGAATGCTGAAGAGTGCCCTTTAGAGACTTGTAAGTCTATAGGGAAAAAACCTCGTGGTACAATGGATTCTCGTTACGATCACGTAAATGAAATAAGCGTGGTCCGTTGGAATGACAATTCTGTGGTTACAGTAGCAACCAATTGTCTGCACTGCCTAATGTGTTTGTGAAGCAGTAAATTGTAGAGAAAAAAAGACATCTCTATACCACAACCAAATATGATTGCCAAATATAACAAATATAGGGGAGGTGTTGATCTATACGATAACGCAGTTGCAAATTACCGAATAAATATTCGTGGAAAAAATTGGTGGTGGCCGTTATTTATAAATATGTTAGATTCTACTGTGGTGAATGCTTGGAAACTGCACGGACTTGTATACACAGAGAAACCCATTTCGCAGCTGGATTTCAGGTCTGAACTTGTACGAAGCCTCATTAGTGCTAACAAATGTAAAACACAATCTGTTCGAGGACGTGGTTCCAGTGCGTCTCTATCATCCAGTGCACGTTTAGATAATGTGGTTCACCTAATTGAAAGAAATCGTGAAAATTGGAGGAGACGTTGTAGAGTATGCAAAAGTACAACCGTATTTATGTCGATATACCTAGGATTCTGTATAAAAAATTAAGTTAATACTGACAGGGCAGAACTGAAACACCCATTACATTTCTCTGTATTTTCATTGTATATGTCCCTCAAGAAGAATGTAACTTGCTTTTAATTTTTTTTGTAAATAAAAAAATAACAGATATCGACCAATTTCGTACCACCCTCTATATTGAATATTCAAAAATTATACTTACAATTTTAACACACGCAGAGCAGTAGACTTTTCCCATTTATTATACGTAGTTCTTTGTATAGCTTAACCCACACTGACGCTCTACTGACTTTGGACATTTTACTAATAAAAATAAATTAAATACCACAAAACACTACAAAACCCAAATCGATGTTATCTCTTCAAAAGCACAATCCGAAATTAAATTCAGAAATCAATTAAATATTTTCCTATTTATGTAAATATAGGTACAATAAAACTCATGTTAACGGTTTAAAACGACTTATTTTGAATTGTCTGAATTTAAGAAAGGGAATTCCCATACTCTTGTACATCACAATTTTTTTTTTGCTTGAGAACTGCAAACATAATAAAATAAATTACTTCATAATGGGAGATTTATAAAATTGTTTATCTTGAACTCTCGAAACGCCTGCCAAAGATCTACATCATTCAAAATTCCTTTAATTACGCACAATATGCTATTTATTAAGGATATATGCAAATATTTAAAAAAATGCATACAATATGCAAAATATGCGCTTTGCATATTTGGGTTACATTATTCGTTACCATGTGATGATTTAAATCCGTTGCCGATTCCGCTCTTCAGAAATGCAATAATGTTCATAACACTGGATTTAAGCATCGGATGAGACACTTAGGGCCTGTTGTACAATTCGAGTTTAGGAACGTCTTAACCTCTAGCGGTACTTAGTGTAAATTTAGTGACAGTTGTGCGTTGAACTACAAAGTTTAGAGTCTAAGCTCGAATATTTCTCTGATATAGCTAAGCCCCCGACGTTTTGGGTTTAATGAAAGTTTAAGTGAATTACATAACCTATTTAGGTATTTTCAAGAAAAAAATTCATTGTACATTATACATTAAAAATGAATTATTTAATTATATAGTCATATAGAGACCGAGTCACCGAGTAACTCGCAATACATTTTGGAAATGTTGATATTGGCCCTATACGATAAGGGAGTACTTATTTAACCCTAGGACTACCGAGCGGGTCCAATTGACCCGAAACATTTCTAACCATTGTTTTATCGTACTTATGGTTGGGCTAATTTACTGGTATTAATAGACTTTTTAAGTACGGGTTATAGCTTTAAATTGTGCCAAAAAAATTATTTTAGAAAGAATGGTTTTGGCAGTTTACGCGATTTACCAGCCGGGTCCGTTGGACCCAAATGTCGTTTACCGTATAAATGTAGGTAAAGCGAGTGTGTTTTACAATGATAGTGGTTCGCTTATAAATTCCGGACTTCCCCGCTGCTGATAAATCTTTCTTGGCGTTCCCCGATGTACACAGAAAGGGAAAATCCCTTTATCATGCGGATTTTGGGGACTTTACGTGTTTCAGCATATTTATAGCCGCACGTCGTGAACAATGCATTAGTGCTTGCCGAATCTGTGTAGTGTTGCTTTGTTACTGTGAATAAGACAAAATTTATTTTTTGTTCAGTTGTGACGTGCGATTTGATATTTTAGCATAATTTTTTATCAATTGTCAGGTAGTTATTTCTGAATCTTTTATTGCGGCTATTTTCTACTTTGCGCTTTACTCCTTACGGAAAATGGGTCGTAGAAATAAGGAATACCTTACACAACAACAGCTAAAGGCGATAATAACCGAAATGAGTAACGTTGAATACAATAGCGAATATGAAGCTTTAGACGACGATGGAAAGGTAGATGCAGTCGAAGGCCTCATCGATGGAGGTGATACAAGTACAGCAGAAGAATCAGATAGCGAAGAATCTGCTGAGAGCAGCTATGATGACCACAACAGAAAGCCGGTTGGAGCTAATTCTTTTATATCAAAGAACAAACAAGTTGTTTGGTACCAAGACAATCGCGACACAATATTTTACGAGAACGTTCAGGCCCAACACGTTTTGGAAATCGCGAGATAGATACACCTGCTTCTTCTTTTTTAATTTATTTTCGTAAACCTCTACTTGAAATTATCCTAAAGTGGACGAATGAAGAAGGAGAGATTGTTTACGGCAAAAATTGGATGTCCAAGAATTCAAGAAATTTATTGGAGTTTTGATACTAATAGGTGTATACATATCTTATAACGAGGACGTAACACAGCTTTGGAGGAAAAACAATTGTCGAAAAATATTTGGTACTATTACACAGGCCTGCATAAAATTTGTGATGACGTGATTTTTGTGTGTTAAGCTCAGTTTTTATATAGCAATAACTAATTAAAATACAGTTGGTCTCTACCACCCACAGATTTTTTTTTTGCACAAAAGAAAAAGAAAAAAATATAAAAAAAATCTTATAATAGGCGTTTTAATACATTTTAAAATGAATGTATGTACTACTTCAAATTCTAGGTATTAACCCAAAAATGATTTTCTGTTGTGGTTTTAAAAAAATTTGTTAAATAGGCTCTCATTACCTGATGTAAATCTTTTATTACATGTATTAATTTTGGACAAGATTTCCGGGAATTTTTACCTGCTAAATCCTATTTATTATGCTTTCACTTTATTAGTACTGCGAAGAAGGATTTCAAGTTTATCAATCCAAACAAAATGTATATTTTAATGTCATTTACTTCATTATAGCTTTGAGTGTCGATCAGTAAACAAGTAAAATTAATTTGTCGTTAGTGTTGTGCGTGGTATTTGATAAATAAACATTGCTTAAAAATATGTCTAGCCGGTGTTGCAAAAACAAACCAGATGATTTCTGTTATATTTGTGGATATTTCGTCTTGAAAAAGTTTAAGAGACCAATTGGTGAATTTGTGAAAAATGCATATTATGTTTATTTCAAAATCAAATTAGGAGATCAAGATAAAGATTGGGTACCGCACGTTGTTTGTAAGGTATGTGAAGAAGGTTTAAGACATTGGACCAAAGGGAATAGGAAAAGCCTTCCTTTTTTAATACCGATGGTTTGGAGAGAACCGCAAAATCATCATGAAGATTGCTACTTTTGTCTTTGTGATATTAAGGGGCATAATAGAAAAACTTTGAAACATATTTTGTACCCAAACAATATTAAATCAGCTATCAGACCAGTTCCTCGCAGTGATCATGTACCTGTACCCCCAAAAGTACTACAAGAAGATATTGAAACCTCTTCAACTTCCAGCTCCGTACAGATGGATAGTGATTTTGAACCATCAACCTCAGGTCAAAACCAACCTCAGCTATTTTCACAAGCCGAACTGAATGATTTAGTAAGAGATTTGGGACTTTCAAAAGATCTTTTCTGAAGTACTGGGGTCAAGGTTGAAACAAAAAAATTTTCTTGCCCCAGAAACTACCTTCTCTTGGTATAGAAATCGTGAGGCTGGATTTGTAAAATATTTTGCACAAAACGGACCACTCGTGTATTGCCAAGCAATTGCTGATCTACTTACTTTCCTCGGAGCTCCTGAGTACACACCTTCTGACTGGAGACTTTTCATCGACTCTTCAAAAAGGAGCCTTAAAGCTGTTCTTTTACATAATGGCAATGTTTTTGCTTCTGTTCCGGTCGGCCATTCTGTTCATTTAAAGGAAAACTGAAAATTTACAGGAATTACTTTTAAGAATACAATATGAAAATCACAACTGGGAAGTGTGTGGAGATTTAAAAATTTTAGGCCTTCTTTTGGGTCAGCAGTCTGGATATACTAAATTTCCATATTTCCTGTGCGAGTGGGATAGCAGAAATCGAGAACGGCATTGGATAAAAAGAGACTGGCCACAAAGGGTGACTTTAACACCTGGAACCAAAAATGTAATTCGCGAAAGTCTTATTGACCCTCAAAAAGTGTTACTTTCACCGCTTCACATAAAACTTGGACTTATGAAACAATTTGTTAAGGCATTAAACAAAGAAGGAAATTGTTTTAAATATTTGTGTAAAACATTTCCGACTCTGTCAGAGGCAAGATTAAAGGAGGGAATCTTTGTAGGCCCGCAGATTAGGAGCTTGGTGAAAGATCAAGAATTTGAAAATGTGATGGAAGATAAGGAAAAACATGCATGGCATGCTATTAACGAAGTTGTACATAACTTTCTAGGGAATTATATAGACACAAGCTATGTTGAGATCGTTGAAAATATGCTGGAAAAATTCAAGATTCTTGGTTGCAATATGAGCATAAAAATTCACCTTTTACATTCCCATTTGGACTATTTCCCAGAAAACCTTGGGGACGTGAGTGAAGAGCAAGGAGAAAGATTTCACCAGGATATTAAAGAGATGGAAAAAAGATACCAAGGGCGCTGGGACACAAAAATGATGGCCAATTACTGTTGGACATTGAGAAGAGATCTTCCTTTAGCTGAATATGACAGAAAAACAACCAAACGAAGCTTTTCTGAAAAACGAAAACGTTTTCTTAAGAAGCATAAAGAATAAATAACTATTTCTAATAGTTTCTATGTGTATTTTTTGTATTTTTTTTAATATAATATAAAACTAGCTTATAAATGAAATAAATCCTGTTTTTTCTATATTTTTTGATTTTACTGGTTTGAAAAATAACCTTACGTGATACAAAAAAAAATAAAAGCAGATTTGAAATCAGCGCTACCCAATTACTAGAAAACAGTTAAAATTTTTAAATCAACATTCAAAGAGTTGAAAAATGCAGGCCTGTGTTATCGGTCAAAATAGATATCAAAATATACTTCGTGTACTTTAATTCAACGATGCAGCGGAAAAACGAAGAAAAAGGAGTGGCGACAAAATAGCACCAATACGGGAATGCTTTGAGTTATGGAATACTTATTTGCGAGAGGCGTATGTACCAAATTGGTGTATGACGGTTGATGAACAGCTTGTAACTTTCAGAGGCAAATGTCCCTTTAGATAATATATTCCATCAAAACCTGTACGATATGGAATAAAATTTTAGGCCATTTATGAGTGTAACAACCTATGCATGGAAATTTAAGCAGGGAGAGGAAAGAGACAAGAATCAAGGCGAAACGGTTGTAAAACGTTTAGTAGAAGAAATTGAAAACACTGGAAGGAATGTCACCTGCGACAATTTCTTTACTTCCTACAATCTTGCAAAGTATTTGTTATCAAAAAACCTAACATTAGTTGGTACGATCCGTAAAAATAAGCCTGAATTGCCATCTTCATTTGTTGATCCAAAAAATCGTCAAGTATTTTCCACACAGTTTGGTTTTACAGACGATGCGATTATTATTTCGTATTGCCCAAAGAAACGCAAGCTTGTAACGTTGCTAAGTATTCTGCACAGTGAGAAAAATGTTGATAAATGGCCAAAAAAAGAAACCTCAGGTAATCCTGGACTACAATAAAACAAAAGGTGACATAGACAACATGCACAAAATGACACGATCATACACCGTGAAAAGGATGACAAAGAAATTGGCCTCTTGTAGTTTTTCATAACATGATAGACATCAGCGCCATGAACGCATACATACTATGGAAGCTCTTCAAACCTAATTCAGCTTTTCATTTGAAAAAGAGAAGAAACTTTCTAATTGGGCTAGGAGAGGAGCTAGCAGAATACAAGAACCACGAAAAACCAAGAACAGAAGAAGAAGCTGAAGCATAGTAGTTCTGAGATTCCAAGAAAGAAGAAGAGTTGTGATGTTTGTCCATCTTCAAAAGACAGAAAAACAAGAACAACTTGTGCACGTTGTAAAACCAATGTATGCGGTGAACACTCAGTAGTTACATGTAAGAAATGGGTTTAACCCACTTTTACTTTTATACAAGTCATTTATATATTTAGTTTTACAATATTTTAGTCTTATTATCACTGCTTCGGTTTATTCTAATATTTTGTTTTCATATTGAATAAAATAAAAGCTAAATATAATAATGCTTACGCTAAATTAAATTCAAAATAATCGCCGAATATTAGCTCAATCCCAGCATATAGTAATACGGGTCCAATGGACCCGCGCGGTAAGTAGCGATAGGCCGTTTTCCTGGTAGTTCTAGGGTTAATAAAAACAATGCTATTTGACCTACCTTAATTAATGATTGGAATCATTAACAGAATTGATATAAAGATTAATAGACTGATGTAAGATTTATATTTTTATATTATATTTGTGTTCTTATATGTGTACCTATATATTATTAATAGTGTATGAAAATAAATTATGAACAATTTTATTCCTTTTTATTTAAAATCAAATCTACTATGCCGTTGAAAAAAGACAACTATAGTGAACTATTTTATAAAGGTGGTCCATGATCATGGATTAGGAAACAATCATTTACAAGTAATAATTTCGCTTGCAATTTTTTTGCATGCAAATTACATTTATAAAGCTTAGTTCCTTGATATTAACTTTATGGGGTAGATAATGTATAAGAAAATTTTAAGAAAACAAATTAAAATATTTTAATTATACATGCTGTCCCGTATCGTTCATATTTTAGGAGTGTAAAGTAGACTTCATTTCAAGTAACAAAAATGCAAAATTTGTATATCCATTTTTATTTGTTTCAAAGTAACGGATCTATGAATGTGATTGTCAGATCATGAAAAAAAATGTTATCCTAAAGTCAATAAAAACTGATTTTATTTAAAAAAGTTCAATTAATAATATTTTCGAAATGTCCACCTCCTTGTTGAATGCAGGCTTGTGCCCGTAAGCCAACAGAATTTCCGAATTTCATACTTGTCCGAATTTCATACTTGTTTTGTCGGATTTTCTCGGCAGCCAGGTGAATACGATCCAACAACTCTTCTCTTGTGTTCGAAACTTGCGCGTAGACTAAATTTTTCATGTACCCCCATAAATAAAAGTCAAGGGGATTAAGATCGGGTGATCTGGGTGGCCATTCAACAGGACCATCTCGACCAATCCATCTTGCATAATTGACGTTAACTCAATTTCGGACAGCAATTCTGAAATGTGGTGGTGCCCCATCGATGTGAAACCACATGTCTCGTCGAACATTCAGTGGGACATCCTCTAAAAGACCTGGCAGTTCGCCAATAAGAAATTGAAGGTAATTGTCCGCATTTAACCTCCTAGGAAGAACGACAGGACCAATCAACAAGTCATCGATTAGGGCCGTCCAAACGTTAAAAAAAAATCATGTTGAAATATAGATGGGCGTATAGCTTTGAGATTTTCTGATGACCACCTGTGCAGGTTTCTCAGATTTGTAACACCACTTGAACACCAAATGAAGCCGTGACTGTCTTAATATTCAGGTAGAATAAACTAGACGAGCATAGTGGTCTGCCTCAAGCAAACCGTGTCCCCTGCGATAGTGATATGGATATAAGCACTCACGTTTTAAAATTCGCCAAACTGTCGTTCGTGGCACTCCTAGTTGTCTAGCGATTCGACGTACACTGAGAGTTGGATCCCTTGTAACAATAGCTACTGCTTCTTCCTCTAAGTCTGCTGGCAAATTTACTCCTCGGTCGAAAAGATAATCACGCAGTCCGCATTCCCGAAATTGTCTGTGTATTTTCAGAAACGTTCTGTAATGAGGAATGCGCCTATCGGGAAACCGCTGTCGGTATTCAATAACTGCTTGACGTGCACTGAAGTTACAGTAGCCATACACAAAATGCATGTTCGCATACTCTTGAGAAGAAAATCGGTAAGGTATTTTGAATAAAGAAAACGTGTCCACTCACTAATAAGCTGTTGTTTGAACTGAAACGTAATGTAATCCTTTATTAAAAAATGCAACGTTGACAGTCATCTGAACATTTGTTTATTATATGGTATTCATAGTTCAGCACTAACGAAATAAGTAAGAACCTTCTTTATCATAAATCAATTTCCAGTACTCTTTTTTGTAGATCTCCTAGAAATTACTGTATGCGACGTTAACAATCACAGGCCTGTTAGTGAATCGTATAACTTTTTTAAAATAAAATCAGTTTGTATTGACTTTAGGATTTCATTTTTTTTCATGATCTGACAATCACATTCATGGATCTGTAACTTTGAAACAAATAAAAATGGTTATAAAAGTTTTGCGTTTTTTTTGCTTGAAATGAAGTCTACTTTACACCCCTAAAATTTGAACATAACGATACGGGACACTTGTATATATTTATATGGAATATTTTAAATATTTGTGTCGTTTAAAAGTTGTAGCTTTATTAAGGTCACCACTTATTGGCAAACTGGTCCCTTAACAACAGCCAATTACCAGCATCAAACAAAAATTTTGCATGGACGCAGAAATCCTTACTTTTGCGTTGCCAACCTTCGATATGTATGGTTTATTTAAGCTCCGCTTAAACTATATTTCTACAACGCATTTCTGTTTAAGGCGTACTTAAATGTTAAGCCTGGTTTTGTTAAACTCATGTTTAAGCTATCATTGTACAAGCCGCCCTTAGGGTCATGCATATGGAGATTATGTATGATCGATATTTGATCTTGTTATTGTATTTGAGAGGTTTTTAAATTTAATTCGAATTCATTTAGTTTCAGACACTGCGTAGTTCCTACACCGAAGGTTCACGAGGTAGACGTAGAAAGACGTTCATCTGAAAGACGCAGAGCCAAGAAATGGAAACGTGGAATATACAAATGCAGGCAATGCAAGTTCACAACAATGTCCAACGACGACTTCAGGCACCACACTAACGTGCATTACAAGGTGAAAACGTACAAATGTGGAATTTCTGGCCGAAGATATAAAGGGAAGAGATCTCTCAAGACGCACGTGGAAGAAATTTATGTTGACGGTGAAGGAAGAGATATCCAAAGTTTTTCTGCGTGTGACTATTTCAAACCTAATACTAAAAATATACAAGAGAGATGTACATATTCACACGATGGTGATAAGCAATGTCAATGCAAGAAATGCAAGTTTGCAACAAAACACAAACGTCACTTAAAATCACTTATAACGGTAAATCATTTGAACAGAGGCAAATATAAGTGCCCAAATTGCGACTTTAAGACATATTACAGGACTTATTTGGAAATGCACACAAAAACGAAACATATCATGGAATACAATTATAAATGTGCAGAGTGTGAATTTAAGACAAACTACAGGTCAAGTTTAAGAAGACACATAAAGACAAAACATATTCAAGGAAAAGCTTATAAATGCATGGAGTGTGAATACAAAACAAACATCAAGTCATATTTGAAAGTACACATAAAAGCAAAACACCTGAAACAAAATAATTATAGATGCATGGAGTGTGATTACCAGCCGAACTTCAAGTCAAATTTAGAAAGACACATGAAGACAAAACATTCCAAATCAGGCGATTATAAATGCGCAGAGTGTGAATACCAGACAAGCTTCAAGTTCAGTTTAGAAAGTCACATAAAGACAAAACATCTTAACTCAAGCCACTATAAATGCATGGAGTGTGAATACCAAACGCACTTGAAGTCAAGGTTAAAAAGGCACGTGAAAACAAAACATCTTAAATTACGCGATTTTAAATGCACGGAGTGTGATTATAAGGCAAGTCTGAAGTTATATTTAAAACTACACATAAAGACGAAACATCTTAAATTAAGCGATTATAAATGCATGGAGTGCGAATACCAGACGAATTTCAAGTCAAATTTAAAGAGACACTTAAAGACAGAACATCTTAAATCAGGCGATTATAAATGCATAGAGTGTGAATACAAAACGAACATGAAGTCACATTTAGAAAGACACGTGAAAACAAAACATCTTAAATTATGCGATTATAAATGCATGGAGTGTGAGTACGAGACGAACTTCAAGTCATGTTTAGAAAGACACGTAAAGTCAAAACATATTAAATCAAGAGATTATAAATGCATGGAGTGTGAATACCAAACGAACATCAAGTCAGATTTAGGAAAACACGTAAAGACAAAACATCTTAATATAAGCGACTATAAATGCGTGGAGTGTGAATACCAGACGAATTTCAAGGGACGTTTAAAAAGACACATAAAGACAAAACATCTTAAATTATGTGATCATAAATGCATGGAGTGTGAATACCAGACGAACTTCAAGTCAAATTTAGAAAGACACGTAAAGACAAATCATCTTAAATAAAGCGGTTGTAAATGCATGGAGTGTGAATACTACTAAACTTCAAGTCAAGTTTAGAAAAACACAAAGACAAAACATCGTAAATCAAACGATTATAAATGCATAGAGTCTGAATAACAGACGAATTTCCAAGTCAAGTTATAAATGCATAAAATCTGAATTCAAGACGAATAACAAAAATCAATTTTAATGATACAACTCATCTACAACTGACATTTGAGTGGCAAATGAGTAAACGTAAAGGTGTATGGATAGCTCCATTTTATCTTTTCCTCAGAACATTTTTTTTGTATTTTCTGTAATTTTTAATCGTTTTTTCTGGTATGGATGGTTTTTCGGAATTTGTGGATTATGTACAAGATCAAGTGTATATGCGTGTACCAAGGCAAAAAGATACTTTATAAGTTTATATTCTAGAGTGCCTATAAATGTTGTTTTATGGCCAAAATATGATGAAAGAGATATGAAAAACTCTCTTGAAAAATACACTGCGCCAAAAAATTATTGCAACACTTGAAATATAGCAAATATATCATATTTAACGTGGAAGAAAACCTTTACTCGGACAAAAACTATATCCTCCTCAAAAATTACTTAAATTAAAATAACAACATAATTTGAAACATACTTGAGTAAGTAAAACCTACCAATTTTGTATAATACAAAAGTATTTTTAATAATATATAAATATTATTAAAAATGGGGTGTGAAGAACACAATACAAGTTCATATGTATTTTTGAATGTATCTTCTCCAAAGACGTAGATACATATTTCACATTTCTACATGATTGTCAATACGCCCCTGTTGGAGAAGAGACACATTCAACAAACATAACTACCTTGCTATCTCGCAGATATTATTAAGACAGAGCGTGAAGGAATATTCAACGCTGTCTATATAATAATCGCAGAACTAGCCGTGGTGTTCCTTATAGTCGGTAACCACCGTATCTATAAAAAACTGTATTATCGTGTCTTCACTACTTGTCGGCGTAAACCGAATACGTATATAACAACATAATTTGAAACATACTTGAGTAAGTAAAACCTGAATTAAGAAATATTGAAAAATAAGTCAATCAACGGGAGGAAACGTACAGACGGCGTTTCGTTCTGATTGGAACTTTTCAATGCACGGTATTCCTCGAAGACGGACATTCAATGTCCGTCTTCGAGGAATACCGTGCATTGAAAAGTTCCAATCAGAACGAAACGCCGTCTGTACGTTTCCTCCCGTTGATTGACTTGTTTTTTCAGTATTTCTTAATTCTTAATTAACCTAATTACCAGGAAGTTCGTTGTCGCGAAAGGGTGTGTTCTGCATACTGGTACAAACTTAGTTTGTCGGATTGTAGTTACGAACGCATCATATAAGTCGACATTTACATGTAAGAATGTGATTTAATATTCATTAATTCTCACTTGCAGTAAATTCCAAATGTTAAGTAAAACCTACCAATTTTGTATAATACAAAAGTATTTTTAATAATATATAAATATTATTAAAAATGGGGTGTGAAGAACACAATACAAGTTCATATGTATTTTTGAATGTATCTTCTCCAAAGACGTAGATACGTATTTCACATTTCTACATGATTGTCAATACGCCCCTGTTGGAGAAGAGTGGAGTGTGTTCTTCACACCCCATTTTTAATAATATTTATATATTATTAAAAATACTTTTGTATTAAATTAAAATCTCATTTTAAAACTAGTTTTTTTTTCAAATTTAACAAAAATTGCGAAAATAACACAGGCCTGCATTATTCAATTCTTTAAATGTTGATTTAAAAATTTTAACTGTTTTCTAGTAATTGGGTAGCGCTGATTTCAAATCTGCTTTTATTTTTTTTGTATCACGTAAGGTTATTTTTCAAACCAGTAAAATCAAAAAATATAGAAAAAACACGATTTATTTCATTTATAAGCTAGTTTTATATTATATTAAAAGAAAATACAAAAATATACACATAGAAACTATTAGAAATAGTTATTTATTCTTTATGCTTCTTAAAAAAAACGTTTTCGTTTTTCAGAAAAGCTTCGTTTGGTTGTTTTTCTGTCATATTCAGCTAAAGGAAGATCTGAAGGTGGTTTCTGGGGCAAGCAAATTTTTTTGTTTCAACCTAGACTCCAGTACTTCAGAAAGATCTTTTGAAAGTCCCAAATCTCTTACTAAATCATTCAGTTCGGCTTGTGAAAATAGCTGAGGCTGGTTTTGACCTGAGGTTGATGGTTCAAAATCACTATCCATCTGTACGAAGCCGGAAGTTGAAGAGGTTTCAATATCTTCTTGTTGTACTTTGGGGGTTATAGGTATAGGTACATGATCACTGTGAGGAACTGGTCTGATAGCTGATTTAATATTGTTTGGGTACAAAATATGTTTCAAAGTTTTTCTATTATGCCCCTTAATATCACAAAGACAAAAGTAGCAATCTTCATGATGATTCTGCGGTTCTCTCCAAACCATCGGTATTCCAAAAGGAAGGCTTTTTCTATTCCCTTTGGTCCAATGTCTTAAACCTTCTTCACATACCTTACAAACAACGTGCGGTGCCCAATCTTTATCTTGATCTCCTAATTTGATTTTGAAATAAGCATAATATGCATTTTTCACAAATTCACCAATTGGTCTCTAAAACTTTTTCAAGACGAAATATTTACAAATATAACAGAAATCATCTGGTTTGTTTTTGCAACACCACTAGACATATTTTTAAGTAATGTTTATTTATCAAATACCACGCACAACACTAAAGACAAATTAATTTTACTTGTTTACTGATCGACACTCAGAGCTATAATGAAGTAAATGACATTAAAATATACATTTTGTTTGGAGTGATAAACTTGAAATCCTTCTTCGCAGTACTAATAAAGTGAAAGCATAATAAATAGGATTTGGCAGATAAAAATTCCCGGAAATCTTGTCCAAAATTAATACATGTAATAAAAGATTTACATCAGGTAATGAGAGCCGATTTAACAAATTTCTTTAAAACCACAACAGAAAATCATTTTTGGGTTAATACCTAGAATTTGAAGTAGTACATTCATTTTAAAATGTATTAAAAGTCTATTATAAGATTTTTTTTTTATATTTTTTTCTTTTTCTTTTGTGCAAAAAAAATCTGTGGGTGGTAGAGACCAACTGTATTTTAATTAGTTATTGCTATATAAAAACTGAGCTTAACAAACAAAATCACGTCATCACAAATTTTATGCAGGCCTGTGTAATCAATGACAAAAACAAAAAAAATAAAAATACGTATTTATGCATTTTTTATCCAACTCCCATGAATCATTTGAAAATAGAACAGAAATAAGTAAGTGTTGTGATATTTTTTTGGCGCAGTGTATAATAACAATGAACTGTTACAACGATACCGGTTTTCTAGAGAAACCATTCAAAACATTATACCACGAGATCAAAAATTATATTGATAAAGGTTTGCCATGGAACGTCTGTCTTAAGTTATATCATTTAGTGTCATACTGACATTAATATTTGGCAATATATTTTCTCTCTAACATCTTGTAGTTTTTCAATTATGGTTTACACCACACCACACAAAACTTTCATGATTGAAACGTATTTTAGAACAGGTGTGCTAGTTAATGGAATTTGGGAATACAGTAAGCGTTTATGTTTGGATAATTTTAGTGAACACAAATTTCGCAGTAGTAGAGCAAGATTTTTATATGTGCCTTGGACATAGTGTTGGTGTATTTCGCGAAACTGAATCTGTAACTCATAAAAAAGGTATGCCAACTATTCGTACAGGAAAAGTAATTATTGACGTTCGTAATCCTATGGAACAGAACCTCACAAAATCTTTGAGACGCCTGTCTTAAGAAATTGGAGTTTCTTATAGAACATGCCGAACCATTGTAAAGGAGAACTTGAACATGCATCCATTTAAGATGCAATCATATCAAGCTCTTTTGCCAACAGACCACCCCAGACGTCTTGCGTACTGCCAATGGTTCTTCAACAATTTAATGAATAACGACCTGCTAAACTTAACATTTTTTTCCAATGAGGCATGGTTTCATGTTTCGGAGTACACGATCAAAACTCGCTGCGCAAACTCGTCTAGAGGCAACCTTAATGCTCCGCTAAATCTACGCATTTATCTTGACATGTGCAGATTATACAGGGTGTGCTCGTCACATTTTTCCCTCAGTATAAGTCAAAATACTGTAAACTAAATTCTTTAGTTAAAGAACACCAGTTTTTTTACTTTTCCGCTACAGTGATGCAATCAGTTTTTTTTCACACTCAATTATGTATATATAGTTACCGACAAGTTCCTTTAAATGGATTTTTTTCATCGTCCGTGAAAGAAGTTATTTAAATCCATATTTGAACCAAACTAAAGCTAAATTACTACACGCCAAAATCGATTGGATATTTTGAGGTTATAAAATTTACTATTCCACGCCGTCGGTGTTCCAGACAACTTTCTATGATTGGTTTAACGAACGATACGTTATTCGAACGGTGACGTAGTCACTCGACGCTTTCTCACTTTTTCCTCATCTCAGCAACTCGCTAACTAGTTTCTTGAATATCAAATTTACGATGAGAATGAGTGTTCATCCAATGAGCAACAACTGACTGGTAGATGAAATAAAGATAAGTACTACTTAAGTAATGACATTAATTTGGCCTGTAATATACACAACAGATCATTTAGATATTTCTTAACTAGAATAACGTAGATCAAACTTTATTATAGTAACTCAGGTACTTAGTAATTTAGAGATATCTCTGTTTATATTTGTCCAAGTTTCTATATTATTAATTAGTATTTGTCACGAGGGTGTTTGAACCCATTTGTCGATATCGCTGATACTCTCTGCATATGTACCATTACAGTTCTCTATACATTTTTATAACGGGTGTTCAGAAACATTCGAAGTCAAAGTAGTCCTTGAAAATATGAAGTCATGTTTGAGATAGATTGATTTTTGACAGACAACAGTTGACATTTAATAATTATTACAAATCAGATACTTAAGTAAAGATATACGATTTTTTGTTCAGAGCCCACTTGACTTCGAATGTTTCTGAACACCCGTTAGAAAGCAAATAAATGATTACATTTCAGAACTACCTATACTTTTGTTTTCTTTACTCGTGCTTTTAAAGTAAATAGTTTTACTAATCTAAATTAAACAATAATTATATTACCATGTAGACTTATTGTAATTACTCTGAGGTTAAAATGTAACTACAATGATTTTACGAGCTAGTAAGGCCCATCTATGTTCGAGTATTGGTAAGCAACGTAAGTACCACAATTATTATAATTTAAAATACTTATTAATTAAATATCGAAACAAATTAACGCGGAAACGTTAATTATTACATTGTCATTTATATTCATAGTCATATTGTATCAATATACAAGTGTCCTGTATCGTTATGTTCAAATTTTAGGAATGTAAAGTAGACTTCATTTCAAGTAACAAAAACGGAAAATCCATTTTTATTTGTTTCAATGTTACAGATCTATGAATGTGATAGTCAGATCATGAAAAAATGCAATCCTAAAGTCAATACAAACTGATTTTACTTAAAAAAAGAGAATCAATAACAGGCCTGTGATCGTTAACGCCGCATAATAAAATGTTATCCTAAAATAAATAAACACGTGTCGTAGTGCGTACAGTAATTTCTTGGAGATCTACAAAAAAAGAGTACTACTGGAAATTGATTTATGATAAAGAAGGTTCTTACTTATTTCGTAAGTGCTGAACCATGAATATCATACAATAAACAAATGTTCAGATGACTGTTAACGTTGTATTTTTTAATAAAGGATTACATTACGTTTCAGTTCATACAACAGCTTATTAGTGAGTGGACACGTTTTCTTTATTCAAAATGCCTTACCGATTTTCTTCTCAAGAGTATGCGGACATGCATTTCGTGTGTGGCTACTGTAACGGCAGTGCACGTCAAGCTTTTATTGAATACCGCCATCGGTTTCCTGATAGGCGCATTCCTCATTACAGAACGTTTCTGAAAGTACACAGACAATTTCGGGAATGCGGACTGCGTGATTATCTTTTCGACCGAGTAGTAAATTTGCCAGCAGACTTAGAGGAAGAAGCAGAAGCTATTGTTACGTCGAATCGCTAGACAACTAGGAGTGCCACGAACGACAGTTTGGCGAATTTTAAAACTCGAGGGCTTATATCCATATCACTATCGCAAGGGACACGGTTTGCTTGAGGCAGACAACTATGCTCATCTAGTTTATTCTACCTGGATATTAAGACAGTCACGGCTTCATTTTAATTTCTGCAGAACAGTCCTCTGGACAGATGAATCTACGTTCACGAGAAGTGGTGTTACAAATTTGAGAAACCTGCACAGGTAGTCATCAGAAAATCCCAAAGCTATACGCCCATCTAAATTTCAACATGAATTTTCTATTAACGTTTGGGCGGCCCTAATCGATGACTTGTTGATTGGTCCTGTCGTTCTTCTAGGGGGGTTAAATGCGGACAATTACCTTCAATTTCTTATTGACGAGCTGCCAGGTTTTTTAGACCCACTGAATGTTCGACGAGACATGTGGTTTCACATGGATGGGGCACCACCACATTTCAGAATTGCTGTTCGAAATTGTATTAACGTCAATTATAATTATTAAAGACGGCAGACTATGTGCCCCACACTGTTAAATTTAATAATACACATAAGGTGTATTAGATAAAAATGTAGATTTTACAAAATTAGGGCAACTTTTTACCAATACTTTAACTATGCAAATATAACATCTCTCAACGTCGAACAATCCTTCTCAGTATATAAACATATTATTGATATTAAATTTGACAGTGTGGGCACATAGTCTGCCGTCTTTAATAATTATCCAAGATGGATTGGTCGAGGTGGTCCTGTTGCATGGCTACCCAGATCACCCGATCTTAATCGCCTTGACTTTTATTTATGGGTGTACATGAAAAATTTAGTCTACGCGCAAGTTTCGAACACAAGAGAAGAGTTGTTGGATCATATTCACCTGGCTGCCGAGCAAATCCGACAAAACAAGATTGAAATTCGGATAAGTACTTCTTCTGTTGGCTTACTGGCACAAGCCTCCATTCAACAAGAAGGTTGACATTTCGAAAATATTATTAATTGTACATTTGTAAATAAAATAAGTTTTTATTGACTTTGTGATTACATTTTTTTCATGATCTGATTGAAATGAAGTCTACTTTACACTCCTAAAATTTGAAGATAACGATATGGGACACTTGTATATTTATAGAGATAATTTCTTTTCTGTTCATTGAATATATAATTTGATAAATTCTTGAAAATATTTAATATAAAAGCCAAAAATTCCAAGAATTTATCAAATGATAAATGAACGGCCAAGAAATTAACTCTATATATTAATAGCTAAGGATGAAAAATTAGCAATTTCAAACTGACATCTGAATATTAACACCGGCGCCTTCTAAGGCGTTTCCAAAAGACTTGAAGCCAATGTCCTCGCCGCTCAGTTTGTTATAGCGACGGTTCGGCAAACCGTAGACTTGGGTCCAAGTCCCAACATGGACAATTTTTCAAATAAAATATATATATATTGATATATACCACCTTCTACAAGCACCCACGTTGGACGTTAAATGATATGTAACCCTAAACATTAAAATCGAATTAAAAATGTCCCAGTTCATGACTATTGATAAAATTTTATGGGTGCCGGTTTTGGTTCAAATGTTGGACAACAAAATAAATAACGAGCTTTGCAAATAATAATTATAAATTTATTTATAATCTAAAAAAAAAACTACAATAGTATAAAGATAATTGTCATTATATGCTAAAATTTCACAAATATTTTTTTATGTCTATAATTTTTATAATGTCTACAAATAATATGACAAATTACACATGTACAATTAATTTAACATTTGATTTGGTAATTTAGTTGATTGAGGATTATAATTCGAAAGAGATGATTTACTTCTTGGTATAAAAATTTTAATAGATACTTGTTGAAGCAGAAAGAAGTCAGCCTATTCACCCAGGTCACTGGAACCAATCTTCTCTGGAATCAAGTGACCTCAAATATAGAACTTCGACCAAAGCTGTTCTCAATAGGTCATACACCCTATTTATTGTAGCACATTGATTTGTTATTTCAATTCGCAGACTATACTTTAATCAAGATTTTCTATTTTTATTATCAACATCTAATTATTTAAGGATGACGTTAAAATCTTAATTTTGATTTTTTTTGTTCATCTCTATGTCAATTGTTAAAATTCATATTTCATGGTCTCACTGTTGTATTCTGACATTAACAATTTATACCAATTTGATCATAACACATTCTTTCAAAACATTTAAAAACATACTTAAAATGAAATTACAATATATGTTTTAACTGGATTCCGGGTTTTCTTCCGCGTTTCCATTGTTTGGTCTTCGTAAAGACTGGTGCTGGTTTCTGGACGACGTTTCGGAAAAATCACATTTGCCATCTTCAGGTCTGCGATAATTGTCGTAAACAGTTTACGAGTAACCAGAAGCAGAAAGTTATCGCAGACCTGAAGATGGCAAATGCGATTTTGCCGAAACGTCGTACAGAAACCAGCACCGGTCTTTAGAAATCCAGTTAAAACACATACTACTACCCGCGGAAATCTAAAAGAAAACATATATAATGATTGTTGTAGTTGAGTATTGTTGTGGTGATCAATTGATAGATAGAAATATATTCAAAGATGAGAATTTAATGGTGTTTCAAATATACGAAGATAAATGATATTTGATGGAATTCTACTTACCTTCGGTTATACTTATTTATTTCTATTAAAGTCAGATGTCACTCTAATTTGTACTTGAGCGAATCGATTTACAATAAATTGATTTTAATTTATTGTTGTTAATTGGGCGCCAGATTATAGACCAAACGTGCTATAATCAATTTAGTTTATTACCTGCGACTAAGTGCGGAAGCTTGAGACCTTATATCAGTGAGCCGGTCCTTTTGTATAATAATGTGTTTTAAATGCGTATATCAAGGCTTATTTTATAAAAGAAACGATGTTGATTCAAAAGAATGAATATTTAATTAAAGGATTCAAAATTAACAATAACAAACAAGATATTAAAATTAAGTTTGTATTCGAAATGAATGTCTAATAGGCTTAAAAGTTAACATAAACAGTATTCATAATTATTTTATAGCAAACCAAAACAGCTGTTCTTGCTGTGCGCAGAACACGTACATAAACGTTATATTAAAGCCAAATGTCGTACTAAACATACGTAAAATCAAAGTATAAATGAGTTTTTCATTGAATTAAGTGAATAGTGATAAATATTTGCTAGATTTAAGTACTAAATTATAGGAACGACCATTCAGTAGCAAGGTAAGGTTATATAATTGATCTTTCTAAGCTAAGTCTGAGTTAAATTGTATAAATTGTAAAGTTGGGATATGTTCGTATTTTTGGATATAAAATATAAATTTTAATTAGGTAATTACTTGTCTTCCTGTGGTATGGTACGTGATGTCCAATTGTACACTGAAATTCGTATCAGATAGGGATAGATCAGGGATCTTGAACGGCAATACTTGATTGTGCGAGGGCGCAAACCTGCTTTTTCGGTTTTTCCTCTGATAAATCTTCGAAGCTACTTGTTTTTATATGTTAATCGTTGAATAAACACTTTCTACTAATAACTATGGTGTTTTCAGGTGAGTAAATATTGTATCAGAATAATTGAAACATACATGAGTAGGTAAACCCCACCAGTTTTGTATAATACAAAGGTATTTTTAATAATATAAAATATTATTAAAAATAATAGTTAATAGTGAACCTGTATTTGTGTTCTTCACACCAGATTTTTAATAATATTTTATATTATTAAAAATACCTTTGTATGAGTAAATATTGATTATACCATTTAAATTTTAATATTAATTTTCGGAGAATTTTTAGCGTGCTTTTCTATATCGTCGTTAATTTTTCTCTCCAGGGATTCTCTTTTCTCTATTCGAATGTTTTTATTAATCTCGTCTTCTATACGGATTATTTGCATAAATAAGTTGTTTTTATATCCGAAATTACGTTATACAGTAGGAAAAATTACATTATTAATTATGAATATCTTCAATTATGTTTTTAAATGGTTATTAATAGAGCAGACCAATTTCCGTGCGCGCCATGAGCGCCGGTATGGGAGTGTAATTCGTAATATATTAGAATATGCGATAGAATAGGGACGCAACATGAGCTTGTTACCGATATAAGTATAGAACATTTATTCTATCAGAAATAATTAAATATATGTACATTTGGTTTTCTACTATTAAAGTAATATGCATAAACACACAAAAAATAAAAATGCTAAGAGTGCGCACATGGCGCGCACGGAAATTGGTCTGCTCAAGTTATTAATGTCATATGGTTATAGTACATAATGAGTGACTTTCGCGGTAAAACTAATTCAAACTTATCAAAGAAGTTAATTATCTTCGGTTTTACAAATAAATTAATGAATTTTGAAAGTGAAATGACCTACATAAATATAATAAAAGCTATTACAAAGAAATTTTCTAATTACAAACGCGGTATTAACTTATCTAATAATTTACATTGCATGTGCATGGTCCGCTTCCTTTTATTTGTTTAAAAGCTTGATTATATTAAGGGCACTTATTACATAAAGACAAAAAATCAACCATAGGTGCGCCGTACGATAAAAGAACTACACAGGTACAACCAAAATAATATGTAACTTAGAAGGGACTTCCCCGCCCGGCATACTTCAATACAATACTGTTAAAGTAATTCCCCAACGGGTCAGCAGGAGAATCACCCGATCACCTCATATAATATATCATAATATTGTTGCGAGGGATTCCCCGTCGGGGATTCCCTGTACGAAAGTATAAATACGCTTATTAGGATTTACTTTTTTCATTTATTATTCTACCAGCGACAAGGTTACGCAGGTTACATCATTTAAATTTAAAAGTCAATTATCTGAAAAAGTTATTTTAAATGGCGGGAGACTTTGTTCAACATAAAAAACGTTATTCAGCGTCGCCAAGTTATTTTTTAGTTGCGAAAGACAGGAGTAGTGCTAAATGTAAGCGATGCCCTGCCATTCTCAAAACTTTGGGTGGATCGACTAAGGGATTACATACACATTTGTCATCAAAACATAACATTAAGATTTTACTTGACGTTAATCGTTTAACAGCTTCAACAAGTCAAGATTCTGAAAATCTGAACACAGCACCGCCGCCAGCTAAACGAAAGTTAGAAGATTATTTTACTAAAAGTGCCGACGATAGCCTGGATGATGTTTTGGCAAGAATGATTGCATTAGATGAATTTCCATTCAGTGTACTCATAACTTCAGACGAAATGAGAAAATTACTCTTAGCGAATACACGGATTTACCAAAATCAGCCGTCACAATTGGAAAACGTGTTATGAATTACAGTGAAAAAATCAGAAAACAAGTAACTGCCGAATTAAAACATTTGAAAAATGCAAGTGAAAGACTCAGTCTATATTTCGACGAGTGGACATCAACGTCCAATAAACGATACATGCCTGTCAACGTTCATTCACATACAAAATTTGGAACTTAGAACTCGTTCCTATTCATGGAAGTATGACGGCTGAAAATTGTCTTCGTATATTGAAAGAGCGTCTAAGTAAATTTGATATTTCCCTGGAAACTGATATCGTGGCTACTGTAATCGATGGACCGAACGTTATGATAAAGGTGGGACAGCTTGTTTGCACTGAACAACAACTGTGTTTCGCACATGGTATCAACTTGGCAGTCTGTGATGTGCCTTATAAAATAAAGAATTATTTTCAAGACAGGCAAGACAGCCCTACCTCAGACTCATCAGATGATACTATAAATGAATCAGCTGTGACTGCTGATTATATGAACGATAGTGATGATGATGACAATTTAGAAGACTTAGACTGTCCAGAATCAGGTTTAATCTTAATGTCACAAAATGAACTTGCGCGAGAACACATACCAGAGTTAACGAAAGATGAAAACATTAATGAGCTGATAAAGAAAATTGTCTAGCAAAAACTCAGCACTCGCCAATAATATGAAAACATCATTAGTGGAACGTATAAAGCAACGACGAAATGATGATTTAACTGGTGTGTTGAATTATTTACAAAATCCACGAAAAGATGATGAAAATCAGTTATTATCGGATTTGGAATGGCTTGACTTATTTCCTGTTCCTACACAGGCTTTAGTGAGGGCGCAAATAAAGAGTATTGTTAAAAGACTAAATAGTCGAGATGACACGGAAGAGGAAGAAAGTCAGGATCACAAACAGATGATGAGCCAAGGCAACAAACCTCCCAACCTCAATTGACAGTTTAACTCCAGCTATAACTTTAAAGTTACAGCCGGAAATTAATAAGAGCATGAAATCCCCAGATCCTGAAGTACAAAATGAATCGGGGTAAATAGTATTAGACGCGGAATGAGCCTGTTCGAAAATGGAGGAGTTCGTGGATATCACTTAGAATTAGCATATAAATATCTATTGTCCATTCCTCCAACCAGTATAAAACCTGTGATAACCGAATCGAGTTATGTATTGAACTACTTTTCTTATTCAAGGTGCGACCCCGGTCTTGTTTCTATTGTATACAAAACACGACCTCGGTACGTCCAAATTACATACATATACAGCCTCGATATGTGTTACACGCTTTCACCACTTTGTTGATCTTATACTGAGGCCACTAGTCTGAATGAGGACACACTGAAGTATATAATGAGGTCCATCAGATCTCAAGAGACAGTAAGACACAGAGAGACACTCAGAGTCCTAGAGAGTGTATTATAGAAACCTCCTTAAGACTAGTGTCTATTTGTTACTATGTATATCGTTATTGTTGACTCTTTATAATGTGTTAATTAATTATATGTTGTTAACCAAACGCTGCCCGTCTATTATTTAATATATCAGCGAATCTGCGTACAAACGCAGCGATGTGCCCCTTCAGGACCGGGTCACATCACATTCAGTTGCTGCTTATTTTGGCAATAAACTACGAAGCAGGCTTGGAAGTCAAACAATGGATGCTTTGATATTTCTACGATTGTATTTTCGAAATTCTAAATAGTTGTTTGTATTGCCTTTTTTATTCCTTATTTTAGTATACAGGGTGTTATTTTGAAAACGTACCACCCTCTATATTTCGGCCCCTATAGAAATTCCAAAAATATGCAAAAACACGTCAAACTTATTTTTAAGGGGGACATTTTGTAGGCTGGTTTTCAATTAAATTACATCAACCCTCTAGCGGGGGTGGACATAACCTCTAAAAATTTAAATGGGAATGGGGGTTGAGTGATACCTCATTTTAAAGGTCGTTTAACCCGCTTTTCAAAAATGCTAAATTCTTGTCCTTTATTTTTAATACTTTTGAAGAAATCAAGTCAAACCATGAACATACAAGTATCAAGTGTTTTGCAATAAAACATTAAAAAACTAATAAAAAGTAACTTATTTTATAAAATTTTCGAAATGTTGTCCATTATTTTCCAAACAGTGATAAAGTCTACTCTCAAACTCCTCTCTAACACTTCTGCCTGAAGTTCTCTACATGTAGCTGTTATTCTTCTCTTTAAATCTTGCAAATCTCGAAGCGGTGTTTTATAAACAATCGATTTTAGATGCCCCCATAGGAAGAAATCTAGAGGCGATAAGTCGGGTGATCGTGGTGGCCATTCTATTGCTCCTCTTCGACAAATCCATCTGCCAGGAAATCTATCATTTAGCCACTGTCTAACTGGAAGATAGTAGTGTGGTGGAGCTCCATCTTGTTGGAAGTGTAGAAGATCTTCTTGCAAAACCATGTTACCAGCCGCGTCAATTTGATTTTCCAAACTAGTTGTTATTAAGGGGTCTATTATTTCTTCAAGCAAATTTAAGTAGAGCTCACCAGTTAGATTTCCTTCAATGAATGGAGGTCCAATAATAGTATTCCCAAGGATACCAGCCCAAACGTTCACTTTTTTTGGATACTGTGTGTGACCTTCCCTAAAAAGTCGCGGATTTTCATCGCTCCAGTACCAACAATTTTGCTTGTTAACATGCCCATTAAGAAAAAAAGTACACTCATCAGTAAAGCAAATATTGTGCAAGATATTTTGGTTTTCATTTATAAAATCCGTCATTGTTTCACAAAATTCAATCCTTCTGTCGAAATCGTCGTCAAAAAGCTGTTGTAGAATTTGCATTTTATAGGGGTGAAACTTATTTAACTTTAGTGCTTTCCTTACTGTTTCGTGAGACATTCCTACTTGGCGTGCTACAATGCGAAGTGATGTGGAGGGTTCTGCAGTAAAGGTGCCTAATACTTCTATTTGTGCTGCTTCATCCAAGACACGGCTAATATTTCTTTTTTTGTTAGCAACGGAACCAGTTTCACTAAACTTAGCGACTAATTGTAGAACATACTTATGATTTAAATTACTATTCGGATACCTTTCATTAAACATTCTTGACGTTCTTCTTGCGCATCTTCCACATTCCCCATAAATAAGAATAATTTCAATTTTTTGTTGAAGTGTAAACACAATTTTTAAAAATAATGTAATAAAATCGCAACTTTTACCTCGCAAAACTAATTTTACAATAAAGTAATTTTGGCTAAAATAAATGGAGTGACAAATAAAGACAAATTTTACAAGAATGTCAAGAATGCTTAAACCAGGGCTCTTTTTTTCTACGTTAAACTACCTGTACGACTATCACAAGTACTAGTTTAGGTAAATCACATATTAGAAGTAAAAATAGTTTAAAAATTTACCGTTATGTAATACCTCAATTTCATTTAATTTAATTCATTAAAGCAATATCACAAAGTGTTTTTGATACCTAAACTTCTTTACAGTTTTCACCAAATATCTCGCGAACTGCTAAAATGAAAAGGCAAGAATTTAGCATTTTTGAAAAGCGGGTTAAACGACCTTTAAAATGAGGTATCACTCAACCCCCATTTCCATTTAAATTTTTAGAGGTTATGTCCACCCCCGCTAGAGGGTTGATGTAATTTAATTGAAAACCAGCCTACAAAATGTCCCCCTTAAAAAGAAGTTTGACGTGTTTTTGCATATTTTTGGAATTTCTATAGGGGCCGAAATATAGAGGGTGGTACGTTTTCAAAATGACAGCCTGTATTGTGTATTGTGGTGCGCAACAATATTAATAAATAAGTTTTAAGAAATTACTTAAGTTTTTTTTTCATTTGAGCCCAATTAGAAACTTATAATAGGGTGGGGCGATTTGAACATCTTAATGGGCGCTTCGCGTTTCTAGTTCTTGGGATTGTACTGAGCAAAAAAGTCCACTAGACCATACGTCTACGGTGAAAATCGAGCTTCCAGATTTTGACTTGCAGTTTTTTCTGACTTTTTTTTTTGGAAAATTTGCAAATTTTCTTGGGCTCATATTTCGTAAACTATTTGAAGTTTGGACTTATTTTCAAAAGTAAAGTTGTAGCTATTGTCTCGGGCTACAATTTCTCTGAACATATTACTTTATTCTATTTTATTCTATTTATTTTATTTCTTATTTTTTATTCTTCTATTGTTTTCAGTTCATTTGACGCATTTTTGTTAGTTTATTGTAAACGATCACAGCATCAAATACACATAAAATTAAATACGCATTTTAAAATATCTGCCGCAAATGTAAGTTTTAGAAGTAATTGTTTCGTGTATAAACTGTGCAGTGCTAATAAAAAACATTTTTTTTTATTTAAGATAAAAATATGGATAATCCAGTGGATTCTGATAATACAGAGAATGTGGAGATGGAGACGCGGCCAGAATCATCAGCGTCATCATCAAATCTAGAACATATGCCTTCGCAAAACGTATTGGCATTCGGTTTAGAGGCTGAATTAGACGATATTTCGCTTCCAACTACGAGCGACATTTTGAAACATTATTTTTTCATGGCCGCTCGTTGCAAAAGCGCAAATAAAATGTTTTCATACGACATATTCACCCCACACGTTTGCGACAAATTGATACAAATTTGGAACAAATTAAATATTGAGGTTATTGGAAAAAAAATATTATTAAGAAATTGGGCAGATTATTGAAAAATTACCGTGAAGCTTGTAAGAGACAAACAAAAAATGATGCTAAATTCAGAGAATTTGTTGACAGCACAACGAAAATATTTTACATCGGAAAATGTAAATGCCAGCTCAAAACAGCTCGATGTAATTGTGGCAAAATTCCTGACCGACTCCATGAATTCATGTTGGATCAGCATAACGAACGCAGACTTACAATACCTGAATATTTGCCAGTCGAAACAGAAATATCGATTGTGTTACCATCTTTACATTCAGGTGCATCATCTGATCCAATATATCAACCAACCGCATCAGATGTGCATGAATTGGAAAACTATGAACCTCCTGGTTCAGAAATCCATACACCAACCATGCGAAGAATGTATACTCCACGATATAGTACACCACGGTTTGCAATGATGTGCGATCGCTTTGGGGTATCCGATCGATTAGCATCTATTTTGGCTTCAGCTTTATTCGCTGACATACAGTTTAAGGATGAGCGAGGTGAAACCATTATTATGGATAAAAGAAAAGTGAGCCGAGAGCGTGAAAAATCGAGACACGATATTTTACGAGCAAATCACGATGGTGAATCGTTGATCGCTTTTTCGTTTGATGGTCGCAAAAATGATTCATTAACTCGGGAGAAAATTAATGAAGTATATCACACTACAAAAGAACCACACATAGTAGTAATACGCGAACCACATTCGTCACTAATTGGCTATGTGAATTTAGAAGGCAAAGGCGAAACCTCCAAAGCGAAACAAGCCGAATTGATTGCATTTTTCAAATCTAAAAATCTTTCACTTGAAAATTTAATTGCCGTCTGTAGTGACGGTGAGGTGGCAAACACTGGCACATCTGGAGGTGTATTGCGTCTCATCGAACGCTATCTAGATAGACCAATACATTGGTTTATCGGTTTACTTCATTTCAACGAATTGCCGTTCCGACATCTGTACAACGCGGTCGAAAAATCGGCCACTACTGGACCGACAAAAAGCACTGGATCGTTAACTCAAAGGATAGATATTTGCAATACATTACAAGTAAATATGATAACTTTATGTACTTCTTTCTCTATACGATATAGTTTTGTAATTTTTTTATTGAAATAATCTAAACATTTTTCAGGTTATCGAAAATTTTCAACTTATTCCGCTTGAACACATTCCTCCAATGAGTACAGATGCTGAAAATCAACTTTCCACAGACGTTAAATATCTATACCAAATTGCCCAAGCCGTTTCAAATGGTAGTTGCTCAATTAATCTTGCAAACATCAAACCTGGACCGGTAGCACATTCGAGATGGATAACAAAAGCTAGTAGATTGCTCCGTGTGTATATTGCGACAGAAAACCCATCACAAAATTTACAAATTTTGGCAAGGTACATCATGAAAGTGTATGTTCCCATGTATTTCAACGTCAAATACTACAATTCGGCTGTATACGGTAGTGCTCTGCTTGGAAAATTCATCCAGTGGACGCAATATTTACCAGACAACTTACGTAACATCGTAAATCCCGTAATACAGAATAATTCTTATTTCGCACACAGTGAAAATGTTTTGTTGAGCATGTTATTCGATGATTGTAAAGAAATTCGTATATTGGCACTCAAAAAAATATTGTATATTCGCGACAACGTATGCGATTTAACTGAGCTTCGCGAATATGTAAAACCAAACATCAATTTTGATTGTACGGATTACGTTCACATGATCGATTTAGAGGACAAAGCATTGTTATTTGAACCGCCATTTACCAGGAAAATTCCGTATGAGCATTTACAACAATATCTCGAATGTGTAGGTGATGAAGATCCACCATTTCCAGACCCACTAATACCTTGTCATATTCAAGGTACGGAGCGGCATGTCCAGCTACTAGCTAGTGTTGCTAAGCGCTCAATCGACAAAAACCGTGAAGGTATAATGGCATCTGTATCTGAAGGCCGAAAGAAAGCGCCTCGTATGGAATCTCGAAAAGATTTGGAAGGCAATCTTTGAATGAAAAATACACTGAATTGGAATTTTTGATGTGAAATCGTTTAAAACAATAATTGCTTTCTTCTTGATTCATACCTTGTCTCTACCAATACAATTACTTTGTACTTTAAATGAATTTCTCATAATTTTCAAAATAAATATTGAACAAAACAAAAAAAAACATTTTATTTTTGGATAAAAAAAGTGGAAAAAAATAAGAAATAGAACATTTTTATGATTTTGCGCTATGAACAACTGAAAATGGTAATTTATCAATATTTTAACGAAAAATTTGCACTTTCACAAGGCCAAAACTGCCTGAAGGAGCGTTCCAATGCTTTTGCGAAGTACTAGAGAGTTCTTAACTATTGTCTTGGCTACAATTTTTGTCTTAGTATTGGATCGAAAATCTCAATGGTTTGGCTGTTATAGGCCAAAATATCCAAAAAAAAACGTGACAAAAGTCTGAGAAGAAACAGCAAGTGAAAATCTGGAAGCTCGATTTTCACCGTAGACGTATGGTCTAGTGGACTTTTTTGCTCATTATAATCCAAAGAATCAGAAACGCGAAGCGCCCATTAAGATTTTTTTCCTTCCATACTAATCGCCCCACCCTAATGTATAACCTTTTATTTTTAAGTATTCACTTTCGTAAATTCTTTGCAAATGTGAACATCACCATCCTTGATAAATTTCGATTCAATAAAATCGTTTTCTTTAAGATGTTTCGCTTTCAAGTGTGCCTCGAAACACCACTTGTAATTTGTCTGGTATTCACACTCAATGCATTTAAAATCCCTTTCTTTAACATGTTTGTTTTTGATGTGTTTGTTAAAATTTGATTTATCATTTGTCTTATATTCACACTCCCTACATTTATAATCATTTTCTTTAAGATGTTTGGTTTTCACGTGTATTTTTAAATGATGTTTATAATTCGTCTTGTATTCACATTCCATGCATTTATAATCCTTCTTCTTAAGATGTTCTTCTTTGATCTGTTTCTCTAAATTTACCTTGCAGCTCGTCTTGTATTCACACTCCGTGGATTTATTATTGCCTGCATTAAGATGTTTTTTTTTCACGTGTACTTCTAAATTAAACTTGTAACTTGTATCGAATTCACACTCCATGCATTTATAATCCCTTTCTTTAACGTGTTTCCTTGTTACGTGTATTTTTAAATTTGACTTGTGATTTGTCTTGTATTCACACACTGCGCATTTATAATCCTTTTGGTTCAGATGTTTTGTTTTCACGTGTTTTTCTAAGCTTAACTTATAATTTGTCTTGTACTCACAGTTGTAGCATTTATAATCGCCTTCTTTAAGATGCTTGGTTTTTATGTGTATTTTAAAACTTGACTGGTAATTTGTCTTGTATTCACACTCCATGCATTTATAATCATTTTCTTTAAGATGTTTCGTTTTTACGTGTAATTTTAAATGTTGTTTGGAATTTGCCTTGTATTCACATTCCATGCATTTATACTCCCTTTTCTTAAGATGTTTTTCTTTCGTCTGTCTCTCTAAATTTGGCTTGCAGCTTGTCTTGTCTTCAGACTCTATGGATTTACAATTGCCTTCATCGTGATGTTTCGTTTTCACGTGTGTTTTAAAATTTGCCTTGTAATTTGTCTGGTATTCACACTCCACGCATTTATAATCATTCGTTTGAAGGTGTTTAGTTTTCACGTGATTTTTTAAATTTCGTTTGTCATTAGTCTGATATTCACACTCAATGCATTTATAATCTCTTTCTTTATTATGTTTGGTTTTTATGTGTCTATCAAAAGCTGACTTGTAATTTGTCTTATATTCACACTCCATGCATTTGTAATCGCTTTGTTGTAGATGTTTCGTTTTGATGTGTGCTTCTAGTCTAGCCTTGTCGTATGTTTTGAATTCACACTCCAAGCATTTATAATTCTTTTTTCTTTTGGTGCAGTATTTGTTGTTTGTCTGGAACTTGCAATCTAAGAAATCAAGTTTACCTCCACTACGTCCGTTTGAAGTGTTCTCTTGTTGATTTTTTATTTTAGTGTTATGAGAGCTGCGCACATACGTTTTTTGTTTTCCCTTTGGTTTAATAGCAACGTGTGTATTTTTTACATGTAACTTGAAAGATTCTCTCTTCTTGAATCTCCTGTAACAAATTCCACACCTGAATATTTTCCCGTCGTAATGCTCGTTAATGTGATTGTTGAGATTGTCTTTGTATGTTGTTCTGTATTTCCATAACCGCCTTTTAAGTTTGCCCGTTCCAGATGAAAGCCTCTTTTCTTCCAATGTGTCCAGTTGGGGAAGTACACAGCGTCTGAAAATTAATTAATTTGTATAAGGTTTTAAATACAATAATAAAATCTAATTTGTATAAGGTTTTAAATACAATAATAAAATCAAATGACAGTTAGAGTAAAATCGCTTTGGGAAGACACCAATCTGCGCGAGCGAATCGCGCAACCTGAGTATTAACACCCTCAAAAACATAGGTCGGGCTGGGTCTAAATTAGCGCGCAATTTAAAATTCGAATTTTACGTAAAACGTTTTGTATTTTTATTTCGTGTGCAACGGAAACAACATATTTCATTTATTATGCTCGTTTGCAATGAAATATAATTTCATAAACACATTCTATTGACTGAATGAATAATAAAGCGTTATTATTTTATTTATTTTCAAGTGGGATTTTTAACAGAGATACAACCAACAATTTCTGGTTCAATTATTTATTTTCATTATAATTTAAACATTTACATATATCACAGTTTTTCTTCTTTTACCAAGATTTTATTCATTATATTTGTAAATTTAGGAATATTCATTCGGAGTAAAAATAATTTGTTGTTTACACGTCGTCTTTTATTACTATTTAATTATACATAAATACCCTTAGTTACTAATGACATAAATACAAAGATAACTACACAATTTACCATTAAAAATATTCCCTACAAACAATATTTATTTCTTGCTATCGTTTATCATTGCTTGCAATATACGACAAAAATTACATTATGCAGTTTAAAGAGTAAAACTTAATTTACTATTAAAAATATTCCCTACAAACAATATTTATTTCTTGCTATCGTTTATCATTGCTTGCAATATACGACAAAAATTACATTATGACAGTTTAAAGAGTAAAACATAATTTACCATTCATATTTCTCTTTTTGATAAAATTGTACACGTTATGAATGATTTCCCGTGATTGTTCTGCTAATATTTGTCTTTTTTTCACTGGTATTTCAACATCTGCTGGATCACGACATCCAGATGTGGACGGTAAACTAGACATAATAATCTATAACAAATAAAGTACATGTTTCAACAAATCCTATTAAAAATTCATGAAAAATAATGTAATACCTACAGATATAAAGGCCTTCTATTCCAAATAGTTGTGATTTTGTAATAAAATAAACTCAAACAACTGATTTTGTAATAAAATAAATTCAAACAACTGATTTTGTAATAAAATTAACTCAAAGAACACGATCGACACCTTACGGACGCTAGAAGACAACTGAAGAATATTACAGTCAATGTTATTCGGCCTGTCTATACATGCAAGAACTATGTCTTTCTCTCTCGTTTGGGGTATACTTTTCTTTATAAGTTCCAAATTGGTTTCTGCGTCAGTGTCTTCCCAAATTGACACTACTCTACTCATGTATTCACTATAGGTTTGTTCGAACCCGCAGTTATAGAAGTTCTAGAACTAGTGCGTAGGGCAACTGCACTTTTAAGCGTTCAAACCGTGCAGTTCTGGAATTACAAATGCCGCGAACTATTAGTATTCTGTTTGGACCTACAAGGATTTGAAATTCCAGAACCGTTTGGAACTGTTCTTGCAGTTCTCAGCAAAGAACAAGTGTTTGAAATTCTAGACTGTCCTGAGATGTGTGAATCAGTGCACGCTATTTTAAACCACATTAAACTAACAAGTGTTCATTTGAAAAGTCAATCTAGTAGCATGTGATTTACTGAGAACATTTTGAAGTATGTTCATATTTACAAACCAATTACAAAACTGTAGTCTACGTGGGTAATCAATTTCTAACAATTCTTGTACTGCTGTGACACGGTATGGATAAAGTTGCATATCTTTTTTTAATAACTTGTGAGTTGTACCAAAAGAAAGGTTTATTTGTTGACTCAAATGTCGAACAGATGTTTGTGGTTCATTTTCCATTATTTCTTCAACACGATTGACAACTTGAGGTGTACGTTTCTTAAGTGCTCCGCTGCCTGATTTTCTTAAGGGACTACCAGTTTCAGAAAAAAGTTTTAAAGTTCTATCCAAAGTATTCTTAAATTGTATATAATCTATTACAAAATGTGGAAACTCAATTTGAAATTCTACCATGCAATCTTGAACTGAATAAACCCATAAACCATCAATTTTATTACCACTTCGAAAATAAGCCTGGACTAAAAACATTTCATGTTCTAAAGTGAAAGCCATTTTAAACCTGAGAAGCAATTTATTTAAACCAGAATCGACGCACGATTATTTTATGCACTAACTGATATTTGTGATTGACATTATCAAATGTCATTTGGATTTACGATTACGGAACAACAAACACATATTAATATATTTGCGTCTTATTCTATCAAAATTTCAAAGTAACCTAGATTGACTTTTCAAATGAACACTTGTTACTTATAATAATAAAACGGGCTAATATATACGGCTACAAAATACGAAATATATTTTTATTTGTTCATTTTGTAGTTCAAGTTGAGTAAACGAGTATTAATATTATATATATAATGTTCTCTTCTGTAAAATTTGTTCTCTTTGAATGAAGTACATCCTTGTAGATGGAAAACGTCCTTTCTACATCGTAACTGCTTATAGGTGCATACTGGAAATATTCTTTTATTTCGGCGTATTTAGCAGTAAGATTTTGAGGCATACACAATTATCCCAATGTTATTAAATCTGGATTTATATTAAACACTGCGTCTAACTTTCCACATCCGAAGTCACTTGGAATATTTTTCAAATTATTAATAGTCACATTTAATGTGGTTAATCCATCATTTAATTTGAGATTTTTGATTAGTTTTGACAAATTTCAAAAGTGTTCCAATCACGTTTTCACTGCAAACGACGAACCAAACAGTCACTTTGAGGGGATGCAGTGCCTCTTCGTGCATTTCACATGGATTGTTCGTGCCTCAGGAACGCAATCTTTGTTTATTCATATGGAAATTGGCTACGTCGCTGATTATGACTTAACGAAATCAACCTCTTCTTGCAGCAGGTTTAACAGAGCACGGGAGTAAGTTAACCTCACTTGACGGTCACCAGGCAGCAATTGGTGAACGGTTTCCACTTTGCAAGAGAACATCTTCAGGTCTTTTACCAAAACTCGACGCAACGCTGCTGATGCCAAATTGTGTTGCATCCTAGATGTTTGGGGACTCTCTTGGAAGTCCTCGGTCACAGCAGCGATATTCTCGGCAATACGGGGCCGGCCACTTCTTGCGACATTTTTAGTGGACTCAGTTTGCACGAGACGCTCACCCTAACGTTTAATTGTTCATCCACATGGTGCAGGACGACGAAATTCACGCTGCTGTTAAAACAACTGACCGGAAATTTCTCAAATAAGCAGTAACAATAATTCCGCGTTCTTTAGGTCTGTATCGCTCCAGTGCTCGTTGTGAACTAATTATTTATATGTCTACAACATAAATATCAAGGAACAATGACATTTGACGCCATTTTCAAAAATTATGGCACATTCACATTATATTTGCTCCACCCGTTAGTAGCTTTAAGTTGTATATAACGGGTGTTCAGAAACATTCGAAGTCGAGTGGGCTCTGAACAAAAAATCGTATATCTTTACTTAAGTATAATATCTGATTTGTAATAATTATTAAATGTCAACTGTTGTCTGTCAAAAATTGTCAGAATCTAATATCGAAGATACTAATTTATATTTTTTAATTTTGAAAATGGTATTCACTAACGTACACAAAGCATTCATGGTTGAAGCATATTTTCGAAATGGTCAAAAGATCGATGGCCAGTGGAAGTATTCAATTCAAGCTTGTTTGGAAGAATTTCGTGATGAATTTCCCAACCTTGCTTTTGATTATAATACTTTTCAGTGTACCTAATCAGAATTGTTCCAGTTTTTCGACAAACTGGTAGTGTGGGACGCCAAGAGGGTGGTGGGCGACCAAAAGTCCGGACAGAAGAAGTGATTGGGAATGTTAGAGAAATAATGACTGATGCCCCTAAAACTTCAGTAAGAACTCTTGCTCAACAAACCGCGTTGTCAGTTGGTTCTTGCCATAAAGTTTTAAAAGAAGATTTTACAGTTATTCCCATATCGTATAACTTGTTTGCAAGAAATCCTCGATATTGATTTTCCGCGACGAGTAGTACCTATTTTGCGAATGGTTTACAAATAATTTTAATGATGATGTCCTAGACAAAACTTTCTTTTCAGACGAAGCATGGTTTCATGTTAGTGGGTATATTAACTCGCAAAACATGAGAATGTGGAGTGATACAAAGCCCAATAATTTTTATGTTGAAGCTCCTTTACATCCTCAGAAAGTTGGTGTTTGGTGCGCTATAAGTAGAAGAAGGATTATTGGTCCAATTTTTTTTAATGGTACCTTAACTGCAGAAAGATATCGACAGGAAATACTTTTGCCTTTCTTTAATCAACTTCGCGATGATGAACTAGCTTTGGGATACTTTCAACAAGATGGTGCTAGAGGTCACACAGCGGGGGAAACAATGAATATGTTACAAGAAGTGTTTGGAAATCGTTTAATTAGTTTGAACAGCGATCATGAATTTCCTCCAAGATATTGTGATCTTACACCGTGTGATTACTATTTATGGCCTTTTTTAAAAAATTCAATTTATCAAGTACCAGTGCAAGATTATATAGATCTCCAAGACAGAATTATAAATAAAATTAGTGAAATTAGAAATAGTCCCATACTGCAAAATGTATTTAGTAGCATTCGGAGGAGGTGCGTAAAATGCTTGGAAGAAGGTGGTGGACATTTTCAACATCTTTTATAATTATGGTCATTATTGTTGGTAATTTATACAACTACAATTTATGATATTTATTATAAGGTTGTAATCTAAGGACTCTACAAACAATTTATTTGTTTCAAATTTATTTTAAGCCATTTCTTACAATAATTTGTTGAATGTTAATATATTAAACTAGTACGATAACTAGATACTATTGTCACTATAAGATGAATAAAACCTTTACTTGTAAAGTTATTTCCTCTTAATTCTGCATTGTCTTTTTACATGTTACTACAGATTAGATGAGTTTTATTACACAAGAATGAATAGCATATTAATTGGATTATGTAATTTTTTCCAGTTATCGCATGAAGAGGTGCTATTGTTCAGCAAGAATTCTCTAAAATATCAAAATACTTAATTTGAAATTTGCAAATTAATTACTGTTACCTTCTAATATCATTACTTGACTAGTTTATATTAATTAATATGGCATATTAAAGTAATATATTTCGACATAAACTGACATTTGCGTGTATGATAACCTATAAAATTGTATTAAGTAAATGTATCAATCTATATCAGACATGACTTCATATTTTCAAGGACTACTTTGACTTCGAATGTTTCTGAACACTCGTTATTAAAAACCTCTTCGTGTATTGGTATTTTTTAAATAACCAAACATACTTTACGAATCGCCCTTGTATATTTACTAGGGCTGGGCGAAGTATCGATACATCGTCCAATACCCGATACCATAACTGGTATCGGGTACCCGATACCTCATATAACGAAGGTATCGATTCTTAGGTATCGATTCCAAAGCATCGATTCCAAGGTATCGATTCCAGGGTATCGATTCCAGGGTATCGATTCCAAGGTATCGATTCCAAGGTATCGATTCCAAAGCATCGATACTTTACCGATTCCAGTACATACTCGCTAAGTATCGATGTATCGGGTAGCGAGGTATCGATTCCAAAGCATCGATACCTATCGATACTTTAGCGATTCCAGTACTCGCTAAGTATCGATGCATCGGGTAGCGATGTATCGGGTAGCCATGTATCGGGTAGCTTACCTTTCTGCATTTTTTTAAATGAGTATGCGTACATCATAGGTATATAAGTTGTTGTTTTATGCAAAATGACAATTTAGAATTTTCTTATTTTTCATGCAAGGATTAAAAAAGAACTACATACATAAGTCTGCAGCTAGTATAATTATAATTTTACCTTTCGGAGGCCAATATTTCAACGTCAGTAACTTCACTATCACAGTCTCTTTTGTCTTTCTTTTCAATAATATTAAAATATGTAAAAGGATGAACACATTTTATATGCTTTAGCATATTTGTAGTATTGCCAGTATACTTATATTATTTTTTACATACATTACAACTCACGCCCTGGTCGTTAATTTTATCAAAGTATTTCCAAACTACACTATTTTTTTTCGACATTTTGGTACGTACGTATCCACTTATTACACCAAGATATAAGAACAAAGTGATGAAGCTTAAAATGATATGAAATATAAGTGCTTATATTAAACTTTAGACGACGAATAAAGGTAGGAATTATAATAAATCAAAACTAGGGAACAGCAAAAATTTGTTGACACATAATTTGTATAAAGCAGTGTTGAGAGAAATATAGGTGATATTCATATTCATATAAATATAAAACACTTTCCTGTTCTATAGAATGCACAATACACAATACACGACTGTAAATTGGAACTAAAATAAACAAAATATAATATAAATATGTAGTATTAATTAATATCATACAGTAAATAATAAAAATAAATTAAAACACTTGGCTTGTTTCACTATGAGATTTATTTAAATTCTCTAACAATTGTTTCGGCTGTTATGCCATTCTCAAAGAGATCTATAAATCTTAAATTAATTAATATAATAAGGTAAAAAAAGTTGGGTCAAGAATTCTTATCAAGCTATTGTAGGTATAAAACGTGCTTGGTTTGTTTCAATTTTGAAATGAATATTTTAGGCTGTTTGTATAATTTTGTAATAGCACGCATATTTGCCTATATTATTTTATCTTTCTGCGTTTTTTAAATGTATATAAAAATAACTTTTTAAGTAAAGAATTTTTAAGTATGTATGCATAATATATATTTTAAAGACGTTGGTTATTATGCGTAGCAAATTCCATATTATGACATAACTTTAATTATTACTAACAAAAAAAACAAAATATCACAATATTGCAAATTTCATACCGTAGTTATGGTAGAATCGGTAAATTAATTTTACATCTCTTGAAACCGATATCAAACAATCGACACCTAGAAAACGGGTTATGAATACTGATTCCTAGGTATCGAATCAAGGTATCGATTCCAAGGTATCGATTCAAGGTATCGATTCCAAGGTATCGATTCCAAGGTATCGATTCCAAGGTATCGATACTTTACCGATTCCAGTACTCAGAATCGATACCGTGCACAGACCCGATACATCGCTAAGTATCGATACCTCGATTGGTATCGGTACCCGATACCGAAAACGCCGGTATCGCCCAGCCCTAATATTTACACGCCATTCATTTATAAACGCTAATATGTTTTGTTTTTATGTGTATTTCTATCGGCATAGTCGAGTTGGGCGAGACGTTTGTTAATCCGCTTACTGTTGTTCGAGTTGGGCGAGAATTAACAAAATTGTGGATTAAGCAGTTCCAAGAAGGATTTGATAATATTTCCCCATAATTTTAAAATTACATTAGGATACGTATTTTAAATTTATTCTACATATACAGGCTGGCCTAATTTCGCGTAACATTTTAAAGTTTGTTTTTTAATGGAACACATATATTTTATTACATTTTTCAATTATACATAAGAAAATAGAAGCAACATGTACGAAATATTGCAGATTAAGAAATTATTAACAAGTATGTTTTAAATATCAAGTTTTATTTTTAACTCCAAACATTCATAACAAAATATTACAAATTAAGTATATTAAAAGAAAATTTGATTTTTACATAATATACCACACTTATGAAACAATCCAAGCTATATTCTATATAATTATTTACAATTACATACGTGGATGTGAAGTGAATCTGTATGCCATATACTTAATGAAGTCTAGCATACTAATTCTGTTAGAGGTGTATTCTTCTGTTTTACTTCTTAATAGTCGTTCAGTTCTTCTATATTGTGCACGTACTAACTTCCTTTCTTTTCTAGCACTTGATATTTTTGCAGAAGTTGTTAATTGTATATCCAGCAATACATCAATAAACTGAAAGATATTTGGATAGCTTCTGTAGAAGTTGTCATCAAAATGCGAATGGAACGATTCGCATGCGTTTGTCGTTCTTGACAGACTCCATGATGCAGCGGCCCATAACTCAGGGGGGGAAAAGTGCATCTTCTTCTATATAATTTTCCACCAAATAATCACAAAATTTTGTAATTCTTTCATCCTGCGGCATATCTTCTAAAAGAAGAAGGAATCCATCACTAGCATCCAGAGGTTTAAGGAACGATAATCCAAAGAAGTATTTCAAATGTTTGCCTATATCTGAGTTTGGGTTATTAAATTCGCTAGCAAGACCCAATGACTGTATTTTTCTGAACCAGGCTTGACCAAGATGAAACCTGCAGCCAATTATTTCGGCATCCTGCCAAACTTCTCGTAATGCGGAGTGAATAGCCAGTTCGAAGTCTACCACAATTTTGGATCGTTGAAATACTAATCCATTTAACTCAGCTTTGTTTTTTATAGAATTGAAGAGGATTAAATAATTTTCTTCCCGCTTCCCTGGTAATAGACAAAATAGCAAAGGTATGTAAAATCCGTTGTGATATCCATGAATAGTGAAAAACTGGTATAAAAAATGTGCGCAATAATTGAAGGTACCGTCCATATATACGGTATCACAATTAGCAAGAAAATGAAAATTTAAAAAAGTGGCAAACACAATTAAACCGTTGTTCTTATTGTTTATAAGTAAAAAAGGGTCACCAGCACTAGTTGTTAAATTAGCACTTTCGATATATTCGTGAACTTCATTTCTTGTCTTAGGCAGAGCTGGTAGTTGTTTTCTTCGGGCGTGGTACATATTTTTGCGAATTCTGTCAATATCTTCAATCGCGATATCCGCTGAGACTTTTTTTTAATTCTTGACGAATTAATTTTATTGGCCTCTCATTTATATTTTCGACGGCTTTGCGTTTTAAATTGTTACTGGTCATTTGTCGTAATAAGGTACTGTCAGGTTGGTGATTATGTTCTAGTTTACTGCTTAATATAACATCGTTACCAGCAGTTAACACTTTCGCGGGACACTTTGAACTTTTATTTACACACCTCCACGGTTGATTTCCATTTTTATGAAGTGTATATTTACAAAATTTATAATTATTCACAAGCAAAAGTTCTTTATAGACCTTTCTCACTAAATATAACTTTGGTATTCATACTGGTAAACTATATTTCGTACTGCACAAAGAGAAAAAAGAAACTAAACTAATTTCACATAATGCTTACAGTTGTTATATAATGAAACAGATATGCAAAATACATATCCGTCACTGTAAACATGGACAAACACCTCGTATTTTTAGCATTTACTTCTGTTCAATACATATGTTTCAGCCATCTAGGCCTCATCGGTTGAACTAGTGAAGCAATGTGTATACAAATTAATACAGATCTGTTAAACAACGGATCTGTATCTGTATCTACATTTACGCTAAAATCGTCTCCAAACTATAACCAGTTTCGTTCTATCAGGCGACACCAATTTAATCAGTGACATCTGACGGAAGAAAGCCGTCGTAATAGCCTTGCTATTCGAGCGGAAGATCGCCTTTTCTGGCCTAGTCGCTTTCTTCCGTCAGATGTCACTGATTAAATTGGTGTCGCCTGATAGAACGAAACTGGTTATAGCTTGGAGACGATTTTAGCGTAAATGTAGATACAGATCCGTTGTTTAACAGATCTGTATTAATTTGTATACACATTGCTTCACTAGTTCAACCGATGAGGCCTAGATGGCTGAAACATATGTATTGAACAGAAGTAAATGCTAAAAATACGAGGTGTTTGTCCATGTTTACAGTGACGGATATGTATTTTGCATATCTGTTTCATTATATAACAACTGCGTAATACGGCAAAAACGTATTGATAAATATCCCTTTTTTGTATAATGCTTACAGTTATATTTATATATATTACAGTTCTAAGAACTATTTGATAAATTAGGATTTCCAGGATTTTTGATAAATCAAAGTGTAATTAGTGTACTCGCCCAACTCGACGCAAGGGATTATCGCCCTTTTCTTTCTTGGATTAAATCAGGTATAATTCCGCCCAACTCGGCGACGTCCATTTCTATATTATGCTGAGAATTTATCTTGTATTCGCACTCAATACAATAAAATCGCTTTCTTTAACAAGTTTCGTTTTCACGTGTGCTTCTAAACGTGACTTGTAATTTGTCTTGTATTCGCACTCTGCACATGTATAATTCTTTATTTTAAGATGAATTGCCTTTATGTGTGCTTCTAAATTTGAGTTGTAATTTGTCCTGTATTCACACTTCATGCATTTAAAATCCATTTCCTTTAGATGCTTATTTTTAATGTGTTTTTTTAAATTTGATTTTTCATTTGCCTTGTGTTCACACTCCACGCATTTATAATAACTTCCTTTAAGATGTTTGGTTTTTATGTGTCTATTTAAATTAGATTTGTCATTAGTGGTGTATTCACACTCCATGCATTTATAATCATTTTCTTTAAGATGTTTGGCTTTCATGTGTCTTTTTAAATTTCGTTTGCTATTTGTCTTGTATTCACACTCCATGCATTTATAATCCCTTTCGATAATATGTTTGTTTTTTATGTGTTTTTTTAAATTTGATTTGTCATTTGTCGTGTATTCACACTCCATGCATTTATAATCATTTCCTTTAAGATGTTTGTTTTTTACATGCATTTTTAAATGTTGTTTATAATTTGTCTTATATTCACACTCCATGCATTTAAAATCTCTTTCTTTAGTGTGTTTGGCTTTAATATGTCTTTTTAAATTTGGTTTGTTATTTGTCGTGTATTCACATTCGATGCATTTATAGTCCTTTATTTCAAGATTCTTCCTGTTTGTGTGTGTTTTGATGCAGTGTTTGCTGTTTGTCTGGGACGTGCACTTCAAGAAATCAAACTGTCTTTCCCTACAATGTGTGGTTAAACTTTTTTCCTCCATATTTTTAATTTTAGTTTTCTGACATCTACGGATACTATATTTTTCCTTTTGTTTAATGGAAATGTGAATATTTTTCACGTGTAACTCGAGAGATTCTCTCTTCTTGAATCTTTTATAACAAACTCCACAACTAAACATTTTCACCTCGTAATGCTTGCTAGTATGGTTCTTGAGGTTATGTTTGTACGTTGTTTTGTATGTGCACTGCCTGCATTTGTATATTTTACGTAACCCTCTCTGGCGTTTGTTCGTTTCTGGTGAAATCTTTGTTTCTTCCAATGTGGAATCGTCCAATTCAGGAAGTACACAGTGTCTGAAAATAAACGTATTTGTTATGGATGAACTTCCAAATGCAATAACAAGATCAAATGACAATCATTTCTAACTTCCGAGTAGGCGTAGGACAATTTTATTAATTATATTTTGACAATCGGACAAATATGCCATATTTTTGATACACTGTAGTATACCAGTAGTGCCCATCCATCATTTAGCAAACTAAACAGCATTGCTAGATTCCCGAAATTCCCTCGCACACATAAAATGGTTAAAACCATCAATATATAAATATAAATATATATATATATATATATATATATATATATATATATATATTAAAATAATAGACATTTTCTTGGTTTAGCGACCTTTAGAATTTCAGTTCTTTATTACGACGTTTCGACTTTTTTTATATAATTAAGTCTTTTTCAAGTGATTAAACTAAAAAATTAATACAACGAAAGGTAAGAAATATATTTACAATTTGTATGAATGAATTAAAATTAAAATAATAATTAAAGTAAGGAAAATTAAAGGATACAAAACTAACCAATTTATTTCGTGTTAAAACACATATTTTGTGTAAATTGTATGGTCAGACATGTCGACCTTTTAAGGGTCGAACTGTCTTTCTCGGAATATTTAGTGTAACTAAATGTCTTGGTGCAGAAATGAAATTGCTTTTTTCGTTTTAAAATTAGTTTGGTCAAGCCATATGTTTGGGAAAATACAGTATATTTACATTGGGAAAATTTTTTTTTGTGTGGTTGGGGTTGTCTTCTATTGTTTAATGAGCGGATAATAAAGTTTAGAAAGGCCATCAATCTCGTTACGATCGTTGATTGTTTTGTTGTTTTTGGATATATGAATCATTTCTAAGATCTCCCTAGCCTTTGAATTTTTTTGTTTGGTTATTATTTTTGTATTTTCAAAATCAAAATTATCTTTTAATGTTATCTGGTGTTTTTTTAAAGCTGTCTGATTTTTTGCGTATTTGTGTCCTTTTAATCTTTCCTGTAGTAACTGTTTTGTTTGGCCTATGTATACTTTGTCACAGTCTTTGCAGGGTATGTTATATATTGTATGTGATTGTTTAAGTGTTGGTGTTGAGTCTTTTAGTTTTGTGTGTAGGAATTTTAGGTTTCTTCCGCTTTGATGTGCTATTTTAAAATTAAATGGTTTAACTATATTGTTTAGTTTTTCGGATAATCCAGTTATGTAGGGTGTAGGGATATATGTTAATTCATTGGTTGTTTTATTTATATTTTGGCATTTTGTTTTGTTATATATTTTATTAAGTCTATGTTTTATAATGTTTTGTATAAATTGTGGTGGATAATTGTCTTCTGTTAAAATTGTTTTTACTTTTTTCAGTACTGTTGGTCTGAAAACTGGATTGGTGAGATTTAAAGCCCTGTCCACTAACGCTGTTACAACATTTTTTTTTGTGGGATAGGGGTTGGTTTGAATAAAAGTTTACGTATCTGCCGGATGTGATTGGTTTAGTGTACCATTTTGTTTGTATGTTGTTGTTTGTTTTTATTAGTGTTAAGTCTAAGTAGTTTATGGAGTTGTTTTTTTCTATTTCAATGGTAAAGTTTAAATTTGGATGGAAGTTGTTGAAGCTATTTTGTACATTGCTTATTTCCTTTTCTGGTAACATCATTATGCAGTTATCGACAAATCTTTTGAAAAAAGTTGGTTTGATTTTCAGGGATTTAATAACCTTTTCTTCGATGTGTTCTAATACTAATTGGGCTACTACGCTCGATATAGGTGCTCCGATTGCCGCTAAACCAAGAAAATGGTCTATTATTTTAATATTATGCCACGGCCAATAAAATAAATAAGAAATAAATTTTATATCTTATTAACACTAAATATATATATATATATTAAACTACTATATATATATATATATATATATATATATATGGTAAATTTAATTCGTCGGCAATTTAAGGTCTGGTTTTACTTCAAAATATATATATTTAAAACAACCCTACATGTTTCGGCAAATTATGCCTTTTTCAAGGAATACAAAATATAAATGACAGTATATTAATGTCATACATTTGTAGTTGCTATGCATAAAATTATTCAAAGATACATTCCAATTGAATAATAATAAATCATGCCTTACTGCCTTAGTATTCTAAAATAGATAAACAACAAAAACAGGGAAACGCAAGACATGAGTTATTATTATGTATGCGCCCGTGGAGCGTCTTAAGATGTAAAGCTGTCGGCATTCGCCTTAAACGAGAAGGAAAACCTGCTCGGACAGCCAGACAGGAATCAAAACACGGAACTGTCAGCATGATAAGCAAATAACGCTAAGAAATTTCGTTATATAAGCATTATAATGGAGTTTCAACAAGTATCTCCTTCGTCAATTAACTATTGATAAGCAAATGTATAGATATTTAAATAACTTTAGATATATAATTATATAACAGCAACATATATTATGATGGTAAATTGCAGATCGTTACATAATTAAGTTATAGTATATACTGCTTAAATTTTTTATATCACTTCTGTTGTTAATTGAATTTTTTTCCTGTTTAATACTAATCATTTCTTTAATTTCTCTTTTCATTGTGTGTTGTTCTTTATCAATTATCTGTGTGTTTTCAAAATCGAAATGGTGATCGCGTTGTAGTTTGTGTGTAGATAAAGCAGTTTTGTCTGTTTTAGAGTATTTGTGGGCTTGTATTCTTTTGTATAAATATTGTTTAGTTTGGCCTATGTAGTAACTATCGCAATCGCGACATGGTATTTTATAGATGCCATGTGTCTCTCGATTTTTTTCTATTTTAGGTTTAAGTTTTGAAAATAAATGTTTATTAGTTTTACTAAGTTTATATGTTGCAGCTATATCATATTTTTTTAAAGTGTATTTAATTTTTTCTGATAGTTGTGGAACATATGGAATCGTGATATATGATGTGTCATTGTTTAAATTATTATTGGTCTCTGCAGTGTTGTATATTTGGTGTATTCATTTTTTAATTGTTTGGTCTATAAGTTGTGGTGGATAATTATTATCTGTTAAGATTGTTTTAATTTTCTTGATGTTATCTTTTCTGTATTGAGTATGTGATAGTTTTACTGCTCTATCAGTCAGATTATTTATAATCATTTTATTGAATACTGTAGGAGCATTTGAGAGGTAATTGATAAATCGAAAAGAAGCTGTGGGTTTATTATACCAATAACTGACATCTGATTCATTAACACTGTTACTTTATAATGCATTTATAAATAGCTTGAACCAAGGTCTATCGTGGCTTAAGTAGTAAAAGCGACAGTCCGGCAAACTGTAGACTTGAGTTCAATTCCCAACGTAGACAATATTTTTCAATTAAAAATTTCGTATGATTTGCTTTGTAATTTGTAGACAGCAATGTTTACATCCCCACTTACTTTGCAATTACATACATACTAATTTGATATTTGTAAATATTTCATATAAAAGCCGAAAAACTCAAATAATTTATCAATTGCTATATTTAATAAACGGCTAAGAAATTATCTAAACACTTATATATATATACAAGGGTTCCGTATCGTTATGTTCAAATTTTAGGAGTGTAAAGTAGACTTTATTTCAAGCAACAAAAACGCAATACTTGCATATCCATTTTTATTTATTTCAAAGTTACAGATCTATGAATGTGATTGTCAGATCATGAAAAAAAATGTAATCCTAAGTCAATAAAAACTGATTTTATTAAAAAAACGTTATACGATTCAATAACAGGCCTGTGATTGTTAACGTCGCATAATAAAATGTTATTCTAAAATAAATAAACACGTGTCGTGGCGCATACAGTAATTTCTTGGAGATCTACAAAAAAGAGTCCTGCAAATTGATTTATGATAAAGGAAGTTCTTACTTATTTCGTAAGTGCTGAACCATGAATATCATACAATAAGCAAATGTTCAGATGACTGTTAACGTAGCATTTTTTAATACGAGGTGCATTCAAGTTCTAAGGCCTCCGATTTTTTTTCTAACTAACTACTCACCCGAAAACTATGAAACTGGTGTTACTTCTCGACGTAATCTCCCTGCAGACGTACACATTTTTCACAACGTCGACGCCATGATTCCATGGCCGCGGCGAAGACTTCTTTAGGAGTCTGTTTCGACCACTGAAAAATCGCTGAAGCAATAGCAGCATGGCTGGTGAATGTGCGGCCACGGACAGTGTCTTTCATTGTTGGAAACAGCCAAAAGTCACTAGGAGCCAGGTCAGGTGAGTAGGGAGCATGAGAAATCACTTCAAAGTTGTTTTCACGAAGAAACTGTTGCGTAACGTTAGCCCGATGTGCGGGTGCGTTGTCTTGGTGAAACAGCACACGCGCAGCCTTTCCCGGACGTTTTTGTTGCAGTGCAGAAAGGAACTTGTTCTTCAAAACATTTTCGTAGGATGCACCTGTCACCGTAGTGCCCTTTGGAACACAATGGGTAAGGATTACGCCCTCACTGTCCCAGAACATGGACACCATCATTTTTTCAGCACTGGCGGTTACCCGAAATTTTTTTGGTGGCGGTGAATCTGTGTGCTTCCATTGAGCTGACTGGCGCTTTGTTTCTGGATTGAAAAATGGCATCCACGTCTCATCCATTGTCACAATCGACGAAAAGAAAGTCCCATTCATGCCTTGGTTGCGCGTCAACATTGCTTGGCAACATGCCACACAAGCAGCCTTGTGGTCGTCCGTCAGCATTCGTGGCACCCACCTGGAGGACACTTTTCGCATTTTCAGGTCGTCATGCAGGATTGTATGCACAGAACCCACGGAAATGCTAACACTGGAGGCGATCTGTTCAACTGTCATTCGGCGATCCCTGAAAACAAGTCTCTCCACTTTCTCGATCATGTCGTCAGACCGGCTTGTGCGAGCCCGAGGTTGTTTCGGTTTGTCACACGATGTTCTGCCTTTATTAAACTGTCGCACCCACGAACGCACTTTTGACACATCCATAACTCCATCACCACATGTATCCTTCAACTGTCGATGAATTTCAATTGGTGTCACACCACGCAAATTCAGAAAATGAATGATTGCGCTCTGTGACATATTGACAACGAACGCACGCTCATTTTAAAACAATGTACATGCTTCTATCTCTTTCCAGTCTGGAGAAAAAAATCGGAGGCCTTAGAACTTGAATGCACCTCGTAAAGGATTACATTACGTTTCAGTTCATACAACAGCTTATTAGTGAGTGGACACGTTTTCTTTATTCCAAATGCCTTACCGATTTTCTTCTCAAGAGCATGCGGACATGCATTTTGTGTATGACTACGTAACGGCAGTGCACGTCAAGCAGTTATTGAATAACGACATTGGTTTCGCGATAGGTGTATTCCTCATTACAGAACGTTTCTGGAAGTACACAGACAATTTCGGGAATGCGGACTGCGTGATTATCTTTTCGACCGAGGAGTAAATTTGCCAGCAGAGATAGAGGAAGAAGCAGTAGCTATTGTTACAAGGCATCCAATTCTCAGTGTAGATTAATCTGTTTTAATTATTAATCGCTAGACAACTAGGAGTGCCACGAACGACAGTTTGGCGAATTTTAAAACGTGAAGGCTTATATCCGTATCACTATCGCAGGTGACACGGTTTGCTTGAGGCAGACCACTATGCTCGTCTAGTTTATTCTATCTGGATATTAAGACAGTCACGGCTTCCTTTTAATTGCTGCAGAACAGTCCTCTGGACAGATTAATCTAAATTAACAAGAAGTGGTGCTACAAATCTGAGAAACCAGTATAGGTGGACATCAGAAAATCCCAAAGCTATACGCCCATCTAAATTTCAACAATGAAATAAAATGAATTTTCTATTAACGTTTGGGCGGCCCTAATCGATGATTTGTTGATTGGTCCTGTCGTTCTTCCTGGGAGGTTAAATGCGGAAAATTACCTTCAATTTCTTATTGACGAACTGCCAGGTCTTTTAGAGGATGTCCCATTAAATGTTCGACGAGACATGTGGTTTTTACATGGATGGGGCACCACCACATTTCGGAATTGCTGTCCGAAATTGGGATAACGTCAATTATCCAAGATGGATTGGTCGAGGTGGTCCTGTTGCGCGACCACCCAGATCACCCGATCTTAATCCCCTTGACTTTTATTTATGGGGGTACAAAACAAATATGAAATTTAGATAAGTACGTCTTCTGTTGGATTACGGGCACAAGCCTGCATTCAACAAGGAGGTGGACATTTCGAAAATATTATTGATTGAACTTTTTTAAATAAAATCAGTTTTTATTGACTTCGGGATTACATTTTTTTTCATGATCTGACAACCACATTCATAGATCTGTAACTTTGAAACAAATAAAAATTGATACACAAGTTTTGCGTTTTTGTTACTTGAAACGAAGTCTACTTTACACTCCTAAAATTTGAACATAACGATACGGGACACATTGTATAATGGGCAGGTATATTGTCGACAGGTTGTTTATATCTGTTCTGTCATTAACGGATTTTTTTTTGTATATAGATGCTTTATAATATATTTCTTGTCTTGTCCATTTTTTTCTGATGTAATTATTGAAGTTTTATCGAAATTTAAAGTGTGTTTTGTTGGTGTTATATGTTTTTTTAGGGGTGTGTACTATTGCTTGAAACCATGTCCATTTAAACAGAACATTATTAAAAACAACAAAGATAAAATAGACAAAGAATCAAATTCTGGTGTCTATAAGTTAATATGTGAAGATTGTAATAAGGTATACATAGGACAAACAGGGAGGACGTTCAAAATTAGGATGAAAGAACACGAGAGAAGTCATAAAGAACAGAAAACAGATTCTACTTTCGCAAATCGTTGTTTAGAAACTAATCATAGATTTAATAAAGATTTTAAAATTTTACATATTCAAGATAAAAGCAAACAACTTAACTTGTTAGAAAATTTAGAAATTAATAGATATAACAATTTAGAATTAGCTTTAAATGACCAATTAGATTTAGACAACTTCCCTCTACTAAATTTAAGATTGTAAAAACCACCACCAGTTTTCTCTCTATAATTTTGTACATAAATATTCAAACTTGTATTTTAAATATTCATTTTTTCATCCACCCTATGAAACCATTGTATGGCGAAACAATATTGTAGTCGATTTACAATAAAATTAGAACTAGACGTTTTGTACGTATTTCTTATCGTTAAAATTTACATACGCGCGAGGATGAGCGATGTTACTCTAATGAAAATCTCTATTAATAAGACTAGAATTAATCTTACCTCGCATATTCTTCCCAACAGTAACTCTTGTGGCGTTCCGAGTATTCGTTCTTCTCCAAGTAAATTTTGCAGTAGGGACATTGGACGGGTACTAAAATTGTATAGAAACATTCATTAAACGTAATCACTAGAGTGGACCAATCCGGAGCGATATTGGTAAATATTTCATACAAAAGCCGAAATACTCCAATAATTTATCAATTTATATATATATATATATATATATATATATATATATATATATATATATATATATATATATATATACACTTTGTCCGTTTTCAGTTTGCAGTCACATGACTAACTATGTCATACTATCTCAGACACAGAATCTATATACTTTGTTTTTCAGATATATTGAGCTACAAATATTCAGAATTGAAACGTATGTCATTTGATACAAGACATACGTCTTTGAAATTTCTTCGTAGCAAAGACAAAGAAAAATAATATTAGCATGTCTTGTATAATATGAGATACCGACAACTGTTTTAGTCAAAAAAGAAAATACGTATTTATCGATATATACAGGTTATGTTTAGTGCGGTCTACTTCTTGTTTGTATTTTTCCGTTGATATTTTAAGATTTCTTATTTATCTGTTCTTCTTGCAACAATAATAGTCAGTTTCGAGTAATTAATCGTAAGTATTTAACGTAATATTTCTTAATTAAATTATTTTACTTTGACACTGACAAATTACATTTTTTTGATAAATTGATATGCATATCGCAAAATGTAATTTTCATAATATGAAGTGATATAAAATTTCATGTTTGTGTTCTTTTTGTTGTAGAATATGCCAGGTAAACGTCTACTCACAGGCACAAAATCTAGTTGCCAACCTTCTTCATTATTTTGAAGAAGAGAAATATAATAGAGGTCCATTATTGTCTGTTGATTCAGTTTATGAGGTAAGATAACACCAAATTAATATCTTTAGATTAATGAGGAAAAATATTTTTAGAGAGTAGCAAGTGCTCTTAAGATCTCTGTCCGAACCGTTTACAATATCAAGAAACGTGGGACATCATCACCTGGAAAACAAATACCCCGACGTAAACCAAAAACCAAAGATTTGCCAGAAAGCTTGAAAATGGAAGTCCGAAATACTTTATACGACATGTTTCATCAAAGTATTCTAAGCAATTTTATTTTCATAAATGATTTATTTTTTAACGATATACTTTTTTAGAAAAACATGTTACATTGAAAACATTTAAGACTGAACTGGAAACTAAACAAATGGTGCAAATAGGAAAAACATCTCTTTCCATTTTACTCAAACATATCGGTTTCAAATATAAAAAAGATGATAATAGAAGAGCATTAATGGAAAAACTTGATGTTAGTGTAATGCGAAGTGTATTTTTAAGGAAGTACATTGAGAATACAAATTCTGGTTTGCGTCAAGTTGTCTTTTTAGATGAAACATGGATATTTTCCAAAGGATCGAAACCGTAAAGAGAAAGTTTATGAAATTGATGAACTGTTAAGAAATGCAGGACATGAAATTCTTAGACTGCCACCATACCACTGTGACTTCAATGCTATTGAGCTAATTTGGGCAAAAGCAAAAACATATTACAATGTGCAGATCGGTAGGGCTGGTTACACCGACGAAAAGGTGAAAGAAATGTGGAAGGAGGCATTACATACATGTGATAGTAATACATGGAGTAACTGCATAAGGCATACTGATAATTTAATAAAACAATGGTATGAAAGAGAAAACTGCTTGGTAGACTTGGATATAGATCCAGTAATAATCAATGTTACAGAATCAAGTACAGAATCAGACTCTGATTCAGATTAATATATGTAATTGCAACTAAAGGTGTCATATTTTATGTTAGTACAAGACAACATTATTTTCTGTCTATGATAGTGTTTTTATGATTGTATTAGAAAGATTATATATTTAAGCTTCCATGTAAATATGTTTTATTCAAATAAATATTTCTTATTAGACCGATTATGAATTAGATGAATTATTTGCTATTTCTACATACTTCTATTTTCTAATATGCTCAGTTAATATATGAACAACTCAAGAGTTTGCAGATACAACCAACATAAATTGCGAAGATAAAGAAAATAGCTTTTGTCACATTCTGCACTACTGTTGTTCATTGAGTTTAGTATGCTGTATGGCATTTTAAAATCAGGTTTTAATAGTCTTATGCAGAATAACATTAAAAAATATCAGCGCTCACTTGTGCAGTCACATCCATATCTGTTAACACTAGAATAGAATAATACAATTTCGCTATTTTGTATTTATTGTATTGATTAAAGTATCTGCATTTTATTAAGTTGAATAGTTTTTATATGAGCAAGTTTAACAAACAGTTATGATAATTTTTTAACATACTGATTCCAAATGAAGTTATATCTTCAATGGTTTTACTTAGCGTAGCAATGTAATAATTGAACTGTATAATTAATTTATACATAATACTAATAGTTCTCTATAGTTTTTGTAAACAAATGAATTATTCGTGTAATTATTATTAACCATTTTCTTGGAAATAATAATACCAATATAATCAAGGTGAGCTTTTATTTATTTAATTTCTAATGCAACAAATTTGATTATACATATGAAACAATCAAAATTTAGCTTCCTATTTTCTTATTTCCCAACCTTTCTGTTCTACTTTTTGGTTATATTGAATTGCTTTGTAATTCATTTACGTTAGTGAATTTCTTCTCGTATGATTTCTGCAATTTCCAGATTATTTCTTATTCCAAATTTATTTAATGCGATTAATGCTAGAAGTGAAGCATCTGTTTACAATACATGAAAAGCTGCATTTTCTACATGTACCTTTGTCTTCTTTAAAGAATATTATTTTATATGCGTATTTGAGATTTAAAACTTCCAAAGTTACTGTGTTTATACTTCAAAAATTTTAGGTTATGTCATACGGCATCGTTCCAATTTCATTACCATTACATTGGTCAATAACATCGATTGATTAAACAGGAAAAACATTTAGAAAATAAATAGAAAACATTATGTATTGAAATAACAATTTTATATTTATAAAATACTTAAACCTCTTTTGACTCAAAAGTACCGACTAGATTCATACTACTAAAAATAAATGAAAATTGATCATGTGACTGCAAACTGAAAACGAACAGAGTGTATGTATAAAGATCAATATTGTTATTAATCTTAGCCAATGCATTTGTGAACTGCAACGAAACATCTGATATCCGACGGGGTAATGTTAGATAGAATCGGTAATCAGAGACTGGGAGTAGATCTAACAGTAATTGCTTTGTAATTTGTAGACAGCAATGTTTACATCCCCACTTACTCTGCAATTACATACATTCTAATTTGATATTTGTAAATATTTCATATAAAAGCCGAAAAACTCCAATAATTTATCAATTGTTATATATATATATATATATATATATATATATATATATATATAAATTGATATATACAGGGTGAGTTTTTTTGAATGTTTAGCATTGGGATCTCAGAAACTACTGGAGATAGAAAAATGCTTAAATGGGGAAAGATGCGCAGTTTTACGAGTTTGATTTAAAACTGCTTTTGTTTCTCCGATAACTTTCATGGCTTATTAGATATTCAAAGAAAACTAAATTTTACGATTTTCTTTAAACATGCTTAGTATCGTTAATAGTAATTTTAGAGAAAAAGTGTTAAATGGAAACCAAAGTTGGTTTTGACATCATTAAAAAGCTTATTTTTTGCTGATTACAATGATATAAGGCTTGATATGGTTATTTTAAAAAATAAAGAGGATATAAACATTTCTATTCACTTTATAAGATAAAAACTTAAAAAAAAAATGTTTGGTGTTTTGTAATTCAAAAAACGAAAAATCTGAGTTACAATAGTGTTCGTTGGAGCAGTCGAGATAAATATACTAACATTGCTTTCACGTTGAGTCACAGAAGTGAGAGCTGTTAATTTTTACTTTTAAGTCAAGTTAATTGTCAAATATTGACAATTAACTATTAATTAATTTAATTGTAACTTAACTATAAGCGGTGCAAATGGCCGTTAATCATAAGTTTGCATTGGCTATGGAATTTTCTAACGTAGAAAAGCGTGATATGGTTGAATGTTACATTCAGTGCCAGAAAAATTCTACTAGAGCTGCTGAAGTTTATCTTGAAAATTATTTTGATCGACGTCAGCCGTCGCTACCTACTTTTAAGAGATTATGGGATAATTTAGCAGATTATGGTTCGTTCGTTAAACCAAAATTTAAAAAAGGGATGGATGAAGATAGAGAAATAAACATATTAGCAAGTGTCGCTCAGAATCCATCTACATCGACCCGACAAATTTCAACAGAAATGGGCTCCTCTCAACGCACTATTGTCAGAGTGTTGAAGAAGCATAAATTTCGTCCCTATAAATTATCAGTATCACAAACTTTACATGAAGGTGATAACATCAGACGAATAGCTTTTTGTAGATGGTTTAAAGATCAGTGTCAAAACGATCCACACTTTTCAATGAAAATATTATGGACTGATGAATCTCGCTTCACAAATTGTGGAATGTTTAATAGGCACAATGAGCACATATGGTCTCAAACAAATCCACTTCACGTTGAACATAGGAGACCACAAATTAAATTTGGGTTTAATGTTTGGTGTAGTGTTATAGGATGAACTGTTCTTCCTCCTTTTATTTTTGATGGATCACTAACTGGCAATCGTTATCTTAATTTTTTACAACAAGATTTCGAGGAAATGTTAGATAATTTAAATTTAAGAACCCGAGCAATGCTGCAATGGTTTCAACATGACGGAGCGCCTCCGTACAATCAACTGAATGTTAGAAATTATTTAAATTTCAACTTCCCTAATCAATGGATAGGACGCACCCATTGAATGGCCGGCTAGATCCCCTGATTTATCAGTTTTGGATTTTTTCTTGTGGGGTGTACTAAAGGACACAGTATACAAAAGAACATATGAAACAATCGACGTTTTTGAAATAAGCTGTCTTAGTTGCTTTTAATAACATCGATAGGCGTAAAGTCCGCAATGCTACAAATTCTGTTGTGAAGAGATGCAATTTGTGTATTAATAATAATGGAGGTATCTTTGAACATTAATAATGTTGTGTGCCCTTAATAAAAGTTCTTATAGTTTTCATTTTATTACTACACAAGATTTCAAAATAAGTTTTCGTTTGGTTTGTATTTTATCAGTTCGAAATTCAATTGTTTTCCATAAAAACCATAAAAATGTCTATATCCTCTTTATTTTTTAAAATAACCATATCAAACCTTATATCATTGTAATCAGCAAAAAATAAGCTTTTTAATGATGTCAAAACCAACTATGGTTTCCATTTAAAAAAACACAAGTTTGTGTCATAACTCGATAATGGTGAACGAAAAAAAAATATTAGCTACATAGTTTTATTTGGCGTAAAATTATCTAAAACTTTTGTCAGAACACTTTTTCTCTAAAATTACTATTAACGATGCTAAACTGCTAAAACTGCGCATCTTTCCCCATTTAAGCGTTTTTCTATCTCCAGTAGTTTCTGAGATTCCAATGCTAAACATTCAAAAAAACTCACCCTGTATATATATATATATCTATATATTAATTGATAAATTATTGGAGTTTTTCGGCTTTTATGTATATGAAATATTTACCAATATCGCTCCGGATTGGTCTACTCTAGTAATCACTATAACAGTGAATTATTTTACAAGAAAACGTAAAAGAGAATACAAATAAGCGAATAAGAAACATTTATAAAGGAGAAAGCATACAGTACTACAATATACAAGCTGCGGCAGAATTGATGTGACGATTTAAAATTGTAAAATAAGTGATTTATTGTTAGATTTAAATAATAATGAGTAGATAATTAGAAAGTCCATAGAAAAGAATTTTATGTGAGTAATACGTTTTAAAAAATAACATAACTAATGCCAGTTTTCATTGTGATTCTGTGAAGACATTGAAGGTGTCCCTGACATGGTCAGAATTAACAGAATTCGCAGAAAAGATCCTTCCAACGCAATTAGGTCTAAACGAAAACCGGACGGGAGTTGTACCAGTACTGTGGAAGAGATTTTAGAATATCTACTGGGGGTGTACTTTCCAGGTTCAGAGCGTATGGATGACTGTGATACCAATAAACTTGTCACTCCTTGGAAGGCGACTGGGAATGATTGGGAAATATCAAAGGAGATCTTCAAGTCCCATTGAATTAGATGGGCGATACGGTCGTTTGAACCATATAAATCAGCACGACCAGACGGAGTATTTCCTAAGCTCCTTCACGAGGGAATTGGGGAAATTATGGGTCGTTTATTGGTGATATTCAGGGCTAGCCTTGCCATGGGTTATATCCCGACGGCATGGAGAGAAACTAGGGTGATGTTTATTCCAAATCCTGAAAAAGAAACATATATCCACCCTAAATCATTTTACTAAGTGGTATTAACTACAATGCCACTTGTAGACTTCATTTCAAGTAACAAAAACGCAAAACTTGTATATCCATTTTTATTTGTTTCAAAGTTACATATCTATGAATGTGATTGTCAGATCATGAACAAAAATGTAATGCTAAAGTCAATACAAACTGATTTTATTTAAAAAAAGTTATAGGATTCAATAACAGCCCTGTGATTGTTAACGTCGCATAATAAAATGTTATCCTAAAATAAATAAACACGTGTCGTACTGCATACAGTAATTTCTTGGAGATCTACAAAAAAGAGTAAAATTGATTTATGATAAAGAAGGTTCTTACATATTTCGTAAGTGCTGAACCATGAATATCATACAATAAACAAATGTTCAGATGACTGTTAACGTTGCATTTTTTACACGTTTTCTTTATTCAATTACACGTTTTCTTTATTCAAAATGCCTTACCGATTTTCCTCTCAAAAGTATGCGGACATGCATTTTGTGTATGACTAATGTAACGGCAGTGCACATCAAACAGTTATTGAATACCGACATCGGTCTCCCGATAGGCGCATTCCTCATTACCGAACGTTTCTGAAAGTACACAGACAATTTCGGGAAAGCGGACTGCGTGATTATCTTTTCGACCGAGGAGTAAATTTGCCAGCAGACTTATAGGAAGAAGCAGTAGCTATTGTTACAAGGTATCCAACTCTCAGTGTACGTCGAATCGCTAGACAACTAGGAGTGCCACGAACGACAGTTTGGCGAATTTTAAAACGTGAGGTCTTGTGTCCATATCACTATCGCAGGGGACACGGTTTGCTTGAGGCAGACCACTATGCTCGTCTAGTTTATTCTACCTGGATATTAAGACAGTCACGGCTTCATTTTAATTTCTGCAGAACAGTCCTCTGGACAGGTGAATCTACGTTCACGAGAGTGGTGTTATAAATCTGAGAAACCTGCATAGGTGGTCATCAGAAGATCCCAAAACTATACGCCCATCTAAATTTCAACATGAATTTTCTGTTAATGTTTGGGCGGCCCTAATCGATGACTTGCTGATTGGTACTGTCGTTCTTCCTGGGAGGTTAAATGCGGACAATTACAATTAGAGGATGTCCCACTGAATGTTCGACGAGACATGTGGTTTTACATCGATGGGGCACCACCACATTTCGGAATTGCTGTCCGAAATTGGGTTGTCAATTATCCAAGATGGATTGGTTGAGGTGGTCCTGTTGCATGGCCACCCTGATCTCCCGATCTTAATCACCTTGACTTTTATTTATGGGGGTACAAGAAAAATTTAGTCTACGCGCAAGTTTCGAACACAAGAGAAGAGTTGTTGGATCGTATTCACCTGGCTGCCTAGTAAATCCGACAAAACAAGTATGAAATTCGGATAAGTACTTCTTCTGTTGGTTTACGGGCACAAGCCTGCATTCAACAAGGAGGTGGAAATTTCGAAAATATTATTAATTGAACTTTTTTAAATAAAATCAGTTTTTATTGACTTTAGGATTACATTTCTTTTCATGATCTGACAATCACATTCATAGATCTGTAACTTTGAAACAAATAGAAATGGATATACAAGTTTTGCGTTTTTGTTACTTGAAATGAAGTCTACTTTACATTCCTAAAATTTGAACATAACGATACGGGACACTTGTAGAAGAAGCATTTATTAAAAATAATGTGGGGGACAATCTGTAGTTTATAAATGTCGAATGATTCTTCTTACCTTCAAAGTTAGAACTGGTTCCATTAGAGCAAATAGTTTTGTGTTCAATCAAATATGTTTCCGAACTGAATCCAAGACAACAAAATAGGCAGGCAAATATATTTTTGACGTCTTCTTCTATTATAGGAATAAAATCCATTTCTATATCATTATTCAAACTCTCTTCGTATTCTTCACCAAAATCCACCAATAATTCCTCACCCTTACGGATTTCACGAATGCTGCGATAATATAGCTTATCTTCATATTGAAATGCATACAGATTTTGTTCAGAAACGCTCCTGGTAGAATGGATAAACTGCATCCAATTTAAAAATTCGGATTTGCTTTTGTCGGCTTGAAGTTTTCCTTCTTTAAGCTTCCAAAACGATTTTGGGGTACCAAGTCCGGTGAAAGGCCCAAATTTTACTCCTTTAGGTATAGTTTTTAAAGCAAATGCGCCAATGTCTCTAAGTAATCCTTCCTTAAGTTCTAGAATATCCTTTGGGATTTCTTTGGGATTGTTTTTCTCGTTCAAAATACATATGAGCATTCCGCATTTGGTGCAATACTCTTCGTAATATTCATTGCAATTGTTACAAACTGTTGAAAAGAATTATTACGTTAAGGATTTTTAAAATTATTATCAATTGTGGATAATTATTGTACTAAATTATAACATAAACAATTAATATCTACTAAAGCGTTCTATACATCTTATGGAAATGTTATGAGTGGAGGCCGAAATTACGATGGACCATATAAATAGTCTGTAACATCGCTAAGTAACGGGTGTTCATTTGAAAAGTCAATCTAGTAGCGTGTGATTTACTGAGAACATTTTGAAGTATGTCGTAAATTAAAATTTACTACTTAACCTACCAAGTCGTATATTTTGACAGATTCATACTGTAACGTTTGTCTTTTCGGGTTCTTAAATAAAACTAACAATAACTTTAGACACACACACTATATTAATATTAAAACGTATAGCTAACTATTAACAACAATAAGTACATTTATGTATTTTATATTTATGTAACTATATTTATGTATTCTTCGCGAGACTTGGGTATCGAATGTCTGTCCATCCCTTCTTCGACGCGGCTTTTATATTGTGAATATGTTCTAGATGCAGGCAGAACGATTGAGTAAATGCGAGAGTGTATGACGCGCTACGCGTTGTTGGATGAGTCATCACATTGCCCCCTTCTTAAGAATGAAGTTTCGTCCCGAAACATGTCATGTTTTGGTTCCCTCAACCGATGGCGAAATCGACAGTTAGGGCCTTTGTTGCATTGTGACGTCATAGCGAAATAACAGTCCACGGTCTTATCTTGCCTGGATGGACAGGAATATTCAAGCCGGTAACTGCATACCCGAATTTCCATACCAGTATGTCGGAAGATTACTTCAAACATGCTCCTTACAATTCTCCAGTCCAGGCGGTCCAATCCACAACCCAATTTTGGAACTGCTAATTTCAGAATGTCTTGCTGTAACATTTGTTCGCGTAAGTGGGTCAGGGCCTCCCATAAGGCTCGATAGGTTGGCTTTAGGCTCGACAGTTCTTTCGTGACCAAATAAAATATGGACTGTCCTTCATTTATTATTTGGAGACTCTTCCCAATTGCTGGTCCCTGCTGCCTTAGCTTTTCGATTTTGCCAAATCTCTCTTTAAATTCCCAGGCAATTCCTTTGGCCATTCGTAGATCTCGGGCTACGCAATGAGCAAGAGCGTAGTCTGGCGGCACCGTGAACAAATCCTGCTGTTTCTCGATGGTTACCCCAAATCGAGCTTTTCTCGAACCAGAATACTCTTGCATAAAGTCTTCGAAGGTTAGTTCATGGTATTGGCTATCCAATCGGCGCAAGTCAACGGTTTCGTCATTGTCTCCAGAGTATGGGGCTAATCGATTAAAATGTACGACTCTTGGCTTGGTGTGAGGTGTTCGCCTGATGCGGTATATTACATCGTTGATCCGCTTCAACACCTCGAATGGCCCCTCCCAATTCTTTTGAAGTTTTGGGGATAGGCCCCGTCGGCGTTGTGGATTATATAGCCAAACCAGATCGCCTTCATGGTAACCACTCTTCTCGGCGTTGATGTCATAGCTCTCCTTCATTCTGTCACTAGCATCTTGGATATTGCGTCTGACTTGTTCATGTATATTATCTAGTCGTCGTCTGAGCGTGCTGACATAATCTTCTCCGGCAAGATCTTCACCAGGCTTGCTCCCAAACTTTAAATCACAGGGCAATCGGAGTTCCCTCCCGAATAGCACGTTTGCTGGTGATTGGCCAGTTGTCTCTTGAACGGTGGCCCGATACGCCATTAGAAATAATGGTAAATGTTCGTCCCAATCTCTCTGGTGTTCGGAGACCACTTTGGATAAGTGTCTGATCATGGTCTTGTTCATTCGCTCTACCATCCCATCTGATTGTGGATGCAAGGGAGTTGTTCTCGTCTTCCGTATGCCCAAAAGTCCACACATCTTTTCGAATAGACTGGACTCGAAATTCCGCCCTTGATCGGAATGAAGTTCCAAGGGTACACCAAAACGGCTGACTAACTCCTTCACAATCACGTCTGCTACAGTTCCAGCTTCTTGATTTGGTAGAGCATATGCTTCAACCCATTTGGTAAAGTAATCCATGACCACTATTATGTATTTATTTCCTTTGTCGCTTTCTGGAAAAGGGCCGGCGGCATCTATGGCGATCCTTTCAAATGGGCTTCCTACATTGTATTGGCGCATGGGTGCACGTCGACGCCTCTGGGGACCATTGCTTCCGGCGCAATTAGCACACTTTCGGCACCATTCTTTCACATCTCGTGAACAATTCACCCAGTAAAATCTCTGGCGCACCTTCTCCAGTGTTTTATGGACTCCAAAATGTCCCCCAGAAGCACCATTATGGAGTTCTCGCAATACCTCTGGTATTCTTTTCTTGGGAACCACCATTTGCATCTTCCGCTCGCTTCCATCGTGATTTTCGACCTCACGTCTCAGGAGATCGTCTTCTATGGTTAAAGAATCCCATTGTGCCCAGTATGACTTCAATTCTCGTGAATGGGGAGCAATTTCTTGCCAGGTCGGTCTTTGCCCATTCCTTTTCCAAACCCTGAGGACTGCAAGATCCGGATCAGCTTCTTGATCCGCGCGCAAATTGTCAGGTTGCCATTGGTCATCAACAACGGTGGTTCGAAGAGCGTTGGCCGATTTGTCTTCGATTCTGTTGCAATGTCGACAGTCTTCTGGGCAGGGCCTTCTGGAAAAGGCATCTGCATTTTGATGTTTGAGGCCTGCTCTGTGTTCAATGACAAAGTCGTACTCCTGTAGCCTCTCAATCCATCTAGCTACTTGACCCTCTGGATTCTTAAATTGCAAGAGCCACTTTAAGGCGGCATGATCAGTGCGGATCAGGAACTTCTGCCCATACAGGTACTTGTAAAAGTGCTCAATGGTCTTAACTACTGTCAATAGTTCTCTCCTGGTTACGCAGTAGTTCCTCTCTGGTTTGGACAGGGTCTTGCTGAAGTATCCAATGACCTTTTCTTGTCCATCTTGGATTTGAGAGAGCACGCCACCAATCCCGACGTTACTGGCATCCGTATCCAAAACAAACCTCCCAGATGGCAGCGGATAGTTCAAAACGGGTGCACTGATCAACGTACCTTTTAACAACTCAAAGGCCGCTTGGCATTCGTTGTTCCAAATGAATGCTCGATTTTCTGTTAAGCGAGTAAGTGGTTTTGCAATGTTGGAGAATCCAGGAACGTAGCGTCGATAATATGTGCATAATCCCAAAAAGCTTCTTAGCTGATGTTTGTCTTTGGGTACCGGCCATTTTTCCACAGCTTTTACTTTTTCTGGATCCACAGCAAGTCCTTTTCCGGAAACCACATGTCCAAGGTAATTTACCTCCTTGCGGAAAAGGTGACACTTCTTTGGACTTAATCTCAGGTTGGCATCTCGCAACCTCTGGAATACTACTTCCAAATTTTTCATGTGATCTTCAAAGGTCTTCCCTACCACAATCACATCATCGAGATATACCAGGCAGGTATTCCAAGACAATCCCCTCAGTACAGTGTCCATGAGTCGCTCAAAAGTAGCTGGGGCGTTACACAGTCCAAATGGCATGACTGTAAATTGCCAGAGTCCTGTACCTAAACTGAAGGCAGTCTTCTCTTTGTCATTGGGATCCATTCCCACTTGCCAATAACCGCTCTTTAAGTTGAGAGTGGAGAACCATTTTGCTCCTGCCAAGGTGTCTAGCGTATCGTCTATTCTTGGGAGAGGATAGCTGTCCTTTTTGGTCACACTATTCAAACGACGATAGTCCACACAGAATCTGGTAGATCCATCCTTCTTCCTGACAAGGACCACCGGTGAAGCCCATGGACTATTTGATGGTTCAATTACTCCTTGGCCTTCCATATCTTGTATAATTTGCTTGGCTTCCTCACGTTTTGCCAGTGGTAACCTTCTTGGTCCTTGTCGAATTGGACTTGCATCGCCGGTATTTATTTTGTGCATTACAATATTGGTTTTACCTTTCGTACCAGTCTCAGTTTCAAAGACGTCTTCATAATGTTTGATTAGGTCCTTAACTTGATTTTGTTCCTTCTTGCTCAATCCTTGACAGGCGGAGTCGATTATCTTGGACAATTTCTCAGGAACCTGCACGAATCCATTCTTCTTCGCCTCTATGCGATGAACGACGGCCGACACTGGCGAACACCACCCCAGAATAGTACCCTTCTTCAAGGAAACAGGGTAATGGTTCACATTCATTACCCTTATCGGTACAGTCTTCTGAGTCTTAACCAGCATTTTGGCAACTACTATTCCTCGGCCCACCTCGTCATCATCAGCCTTTGGTTCCAACATTGTAACATTTCCGTCCAAATAATCACCTTCCATACACGCCGTCAAAAATGTCTCACTTCTTGCATCCAGGACAACATTCTCTGCAGTAATTACTTGTACACTCCCACAATTTTTCCCATGAAGAAACAATTCCTCATTATTTATTTTTAAAGTGCCTTCTTTCATGTTTAACTGGAAGCCGTAGGTGTTCATGATGTCTAATCCCAAGATTATCTGTTCTTCTATGTCGGCTACGAGAACACGATGTCGGATTGATGTTGGTCCTATGACAAAATTGACATCTACTTCACCTTCCACAGAAGCTGCCTCTCCAGTAGCTGTCCTTAGTCTCCATTTGCTAGAAAGTAATTCTTTATTCCTGGATATTAAATCGGGTCGTACAATGGTTTTCGTCGATCCAGTATCTAGCAAGCAAGCATAGGTTCTTCTTTCCATAATAGCATCCACATACAGGCCATTGGTTTGATTTTGCAAGGATGCGATTTGGGCAGTCCTTGGGACTTTCGGATTCTCAGCAGATTCTTTCTTGGTCCTTTTATCACATTTATTCTGGATATGACCGTTTCTTCTACAATTCCGGCATGGCCGCGCACTTTTATTTGATTTGATCTGATTTAGGACTTGACTAACCACCCGCTCCATGAACTCCTCATTTTCCTGTTCGTCGACAGAACAGCCACGAGCATTGTTCCGAGAGGCTTGTTTAGCAGTCTCAAACTCAAGTGCGTGCGCCAATGCATCGATCAAGGTTTTCGGTCTTGCCAACCTTAATGCTTGCTGCGTATCAATATCCCGAAGACCATCTATGAATGTCTGGACCGCTAGGTGTTCCATGAAATTATCTGGCGCCATCGGATATGCAAGTCGAACTAGACGAGCAATATCTGCCTCAAATTCCTGAAGATTCTCGCCTTTCTTCTGTGATCGATTCTTCAGTTGGGTATGGTATACTTGCTCCAAATGTGCATGGCCATATCTCATCTCCAAGCGTTTAATGAGTTGAGAATAATCTTTACGTTCCTCAGGAGGCAATGTCTGTAAAATATCACTAGCATCACCCCTTAATGCTATGACTAAAGCAGTCGCCTTCTCGGCAGAAGACCATGCGTTTGCTTCTGCGGCCGCTTCGAATTGCGTCAGGTAAGTTGCCCATGACGTCTTTCCATCAAAAGTTGGCGGCTTGATTCTGGTCCTTGAAATAGCGACAAGTTCTTCTTTTATTTCGATGGGCCGCGGTATGACTTCTTCGTTGACCTGCCTGGGATCAGAATGACTCATGGTAGCGGGTAATTTCATCTCAATCATTATTGCCTCTAAAAGTCTAGAATGTTCTCCAATTTTCTCTTCTACAGCTGTGAAAACCTCTTCTTTTAACGCTTCTGATTTTTCCGCTAGTCGCTGTTCTAGAACTTTTTCGAAGTTTCTAGAATTTTCTAGTAATTTCTTTTCCAGATTTTTCTCGAGGATTCTAGCGGTTTCTAGGTTTCTTTGTTCCATTTGTTCTAGAGTTTTCGCTAAGTTTCCAGAAGTTTCCAGGTTCTTCTGCTCCATTTGTTGCATTTGAGTTTGTGACTCTATTAGACGCTGTTCCAAGGTTTGCGAATTATCTATTAGTCTTTGTTCCATATTTTTAGCACTATCCAGATTCTTCTGTTCCATTTGTTCTAGAGTTTTTGCTAAATTTCCAGAAGATTCCAGGTTTTTCTGCTCCATTTGTTTCATTTGAATTAACAGCAAATTCACGTCAGCATCTCCGCCTGGAACTTGAAAGACATAATTCTCTGGATCCTCGCCTTCTTGGATCAACACATTGCGAAGCCGTTGCTGGAGGATCGACTTTTTGCCAGTTGTATCCTCATCCCTCTCTTCTAATTCTCGTTTTAACTCGGATACTTTTAATTCCGACAGTTTCATTCTATTAGCCATCACGATATTTAAAATAACGTCTTTCCGCACTGTATATTTATTTAATCGAATACTTAATTAACACTTAATTGTCTACTTAGTTTATTATTTATTAATTAGTCCACACCTGAATACCACTGTAACGTTTGTCTTTTCGGTTTCTTAAATAAAACTAACAATAACTTTAGACACACACACTATATTAATATTAAAACGTATAGCTAACTATTAACAACAATAAGTACATTTATGTATTTTATATTTATGTAACTATATTTATGTATTCTTCGCGAGACTTGGGTATCGAATGTCTGTCCATCCCTTCTTCGACGCGGCTTTTATATTGTGAATATGTTCTAGATGCAGGCAGAACGATTGAGTAAATGCGAGAGTGTATGACGCGCTACGCGTTGTTGGATGAGTCATCACAATACATACAAATAAATAACAAATGTGATTGAGATTATCAAATGTATTTGGATTTACGTTTACGGAACAACAAACACATACTAATATATATGCGTCTTATTCTATCAAAATTTCAAAGTAACCTAGATTCACTTTTCAAATGAACACACGTTACAACACGCAGTTATTGAATAGCACTATTCAATTGGCTTAACCGCACATCTGTTTTTTGTCGTTGAATTGTGACGCAATTACTTCAATATTACACTTAAATTCCTTTCTTCATGAGCGTCGATAGAAAAGTGAGAAGTGGTTATAATTTATTTTATTTATTAGTTTATATTTCGTAAGATAAATCAAATACGATGAGTTAGTTTCCTTTTTCATTGTTTTAACTGTTAATTTTATATATACGTAAGTGTCCAGTGAATTTCGTTAAGTTTCAATAACTTTCGCATACATTTTTAATTTTCATTTATTTAGATCTAGAACATTGTTTAAGTTACTTTTTCAAATATGACATGGTACAACGTCGAGAATGGCAACGTGAAACAGTTAAGGGTCAAACTGATTGTACGTCCATTGACAGTGATTCCGAAATTTATTGCACAGTCTGTAAAATATCGTTAAAAATTCCAAGAAATCGCACGTAAAACGTCACTTAGCATCGCAAACACACACAGAAATTAGACCCGTTGGAGTATGAAAATTTTAACGAAGAACTCTGTGAAACTTTAATTGCGGCAAATATTACATTCAATAAACTCAACAATCCCACCTCGAAAACATTTCTCGAAAAATATAGTCATCAAAATGTTCCTGATGAATCACCTTATGCAAATATTATGTTTCTTAAGTGCTACACGAAAGCAGTAGAACGCATTTGAAGCCATCTTTCAAATCAGTACCTATGGATAAGTGCCGATGAAACTGTCGATATATTAGGACGCTGTGTGGTAAATGTTGTAACTGGTATACTACTTCCAAGTATTCTAACAAGTGTTCATTTGAAAAGTCAATCTAGGTTACTTTGAAATTTTGATAGAATAAGACGCAAATATATTAGTAGGTGTTTGTTGTTCCGTAAACGTAAATCCAAATGACATTTGATAATGTCAATCACAAATATCAGTTAGTGCATAAAATAATCGTGCGTCGATTCTGGTTTAAATAAATTTCTTCTCAGTTTTAAAATGGCTTTCACTTTAGAACATAATTTTTTTTTAGTCCAGGCTTATTTTCGAAGTGGTAATAAAATTGATGGTTTATAGGTTTATTCAGTTCAAGATTGCATGGTGGAATTTCAAGTTGAGTTTCCACATTTTGTAATAGATTATATACAATTTAAGAATACTTTGGATAGAACTTTAAAACGTTTTTCTGAAACTGGTAGTCTCTTAAGAAAATCAGGCAGCGGAGCAGTTAAGTTGTCAATCGTGTTGAAGAAATAATGGAAAATGAACCACAAACATCTGTTCGACATTTGAGTCAACAGTCAACAAATAAACCTTTCTGTTGGTACAACTCACAAGTTATTAAAAAAAGATATGCAACTTTATCCATACCGTGTCACAGCAGTACAAGAATTGTTAGAAATTGATTACCCACGTAGACTACAGTTTTGTAATTGGTTTGTAAATATGAACAATAATGGAGAACTTTCGCAAAGAGTCATCTTTACTGATGAAGCATGGTTTTATAAAACGGGATACCTAAATTCACAAAATACAAGAATTTGGAGTAGTGAAAATCCACATGTAATTAATGAAGAATCGCTACATCCAGAGAAAATTGGTGTTTGGGCAGCGATAAGCCAAAGGCGAATCATTGGACCAATATTTTTTCAGGGAACGTTAACTGCTCAAAGGTACCGTACGGAAATTTTACAACCATTTGACAATCAGTGGCATGATGATTAACTTCAAAATGCATATTTCCAACAAGACGGAGCACCTTGTCACTGTACTGCAGAATCTTTGGATTATTTAAGAGAATTTTTTGATGAGCGTATAATTAGTCGAAATACTGAAATTGCCTGGCCTGCACGTTCATGCGTCTTAACACCTTGCGACTTCTTTTTGTGGCCTTATCTAAATAATAACATATTTCGAACACCTATATTGAATTTGAATGATATGCTACAGAGAATCAAACAGAAATGCATGGAAATTAATAACAATCCAGTAATGTTGCAGAATATCATCAGGAATTTTGAACGGCGGATTTTAAAGTGCATTGATCTTGAAGGACAACATTTTCAACATTTGTTATAGTTTTCAATAAATACCTATTGTTTGTTATTTATTTGTATGTATGAAACTGTCAAAATATAAGACTTCGTAGGTTAAGTAGTAAATTTTAATTTACGACATACTTCAAAATGTTCTCAGTAAACCACATGCTTCTAAATTGACTTTTCAAATGAACACTTGTTATATAGCGCATATGTAATAGCAACAAAAGTTACAAATGCAGTTGATGCGGAAACAGTAGCTAAAACCATTTACGAGAATATGCATGCAACAAATGCTTCATTTGGACGACAGGTACAAAGAAAATATACTTTTATTTGTAAGTGACAGTGCTACATATATGTCAAAAACAGGCATACTATTAAAGGAAACATATCGTAATATGCTGCATATTACTTGTGTAGCACATGCTCTCCACAGAATCTGTGAATATATCAGAGACACCTTTCCGGAAGTTGATAGACTTGTATCTGCTTTCAAAAAAGTTTTCAGAAAAGCACAATTGAGAGTAGCTCTTTACAGGGAAAAACTTCCATATTTGTCAATGCCTCCATCTCCAGTTTAACTAGATGGGGAACATGCTTGGAAGCAACTAGTTTTTATGCAGAAAATTTCGATAGTTCACAAAATTTCGTTGCATGTTTAAATGACGATGCTCGAAGTGCAAGGAACTAATACAAATTCCAAATTAAAAAAAACAGTTGTACTTTCTTTAGGAACACTTTGTAAATTTGACAAAACTAATCACTTATTTTAAAAAACGAAATCTCAAATTAAATGATGGTTTAACGACATTAGATGTGGCTATTAATAATTTTGAAAAGTATTCCAAGTGACTTCGGATGTGGTCTTCGGCAAAAGTTAGACGCAGTGTTTAATAGAAATCCAGATTTAATAACATTGCAGCAATTGTGTATGGGGACAATGCCACAACATGTAACTGAAAAATACGCGGAAATAAAATAATATTTCCAGTATGCACCCACAACCAGTTGCGATGGCGAAAAGACGTTTTCTATCTACGAGGACGTATTTCATTCAAAAGAACAAATTTTACAGAAGAGAACCTTGATAAAGTATTGCTAGTTAATATTAATACTCCTTTACTCAACTTGAACTACAAAATGAACAAATAAAAATGTATTTCGTATGTTATAGATTACCACCCGTTTGTTTTCCAATTATATAAATAAAATTAAAAACTCTTTAAAAATACAACTTTTCAAGAGTACGCCCGTGGGCGATGAGTCATCGGCCTCTCGTGTCCGGTCCCTACTTATTAACAACATTTAATACTTAAGCGATTATGATGGCATACTTGTACCAGGTAATTGAAGTATTTTTTATTTAATTTTATTATCTGGCAAGTTAAGACGGATGAATACTTACTTTTTTACTTATGTATGTGCTTAGTTGCTGCTAGCGTACATTGAAATTTTGTGCTTTTGGAGGGAAATGCAGTTTGATTAAGGTTTTATAATTATAATATTTTTTTCAATGTAATTTCTTTAGTGCCAAACATACTTTGTTATATATATATATATATATATATATATATATATATATATATATATATATATATATTTAGTGTTTATAAGAATTTTATTTTTCTTATTTATTTTATTGGCCGTGTCTTAATATTAAAAATAATAGACTTTTTATTGGTTTAGCGACCTTTTATTGAATTATGATGTTTTATTCTACGACGTTTCGACTTTTATTATTTTTCAGTCTTTTTCAAGTATCTAGAAACAAGAATTAATACAATTAGAACATGAGAATTGTGTTTGCTTTTGTGAGATTGAATTAACAATTAAATTAACAATTAAAATTAAAATTAGATTAAAGACTGAATTACCAATTAGATTAACAATTAAAGTTAAAATTTAAAATTAGATTAATAATGAGTAAGGACAATTAAAGTGATTACATCTGTATAAATGAATAGAAAAATTTGAATTAAACTACAATACAGTAAGGTAAATAGAAACAAGAATTACTACACTGAAAACGTGAGGGTTGTGTTTGCTTTTGTGAGACTGAATTAACAATTACATTGACAATTAGAATTAAAATTAGATTAAAGACTGAATTACCGATTAAATTAACAATTAAAGTTAAAATTTAAAATTAGGTTAATAATGAGTAAGGATAAATTACAGTGGTTAAATCTGTATAAATGAATGAGATGTTAAACTTTTGATGTTAAACTACATTACATGAACAATGAATGACAAAACTCACCGTTTCTTTTGGTTTTCAAAATCACGCATTCTGTGTAACATGTGTATCGGGTACCCGAGACCTTTTTTTGTAACGAACCGATCGCACTGGTTGGAATATTGTAAGTGTTTGTGGCTTTGTTAAGAGAGGTTAATTTTTGTTCTGTTTTTGGAATTTAGCAAATTGATCAGGACCGTGTTTAGGGGTATGTAGTAAAAGTATTTACAAATGGGAACTGATAAAAAGTTTTTTTTGTTTTTTTGGTTTGTGTTTGTGTGTGCGGGGGGGGGGGGGGGGGTTGATTTTATCTATTGTGTAATCAGTGGGTAATAGAGTTTAGACAGTCCATCAATTTCGTTCCTGTCGTTTATTGTTCTGCTGTTTTTGAAAATGTGGATCATTTCTAAGACCTCCCTAGCTTTTGTATTCTTTTTCTGTGTTATTACTTTGGTGTTATCAAAATCAAAATTATGTTTTAGTGTCAATTGGTGTTTTTTTAAAGCAGTTTGATTTTTTGCGTATTTGTTGAAAGAGATTGAAAGGTCACAAACACGCAAAAAATCAAACTGCTTTAAAAAAACACTAATTGACACTAAAACATAATTTTGATTTTGATAACACCAAAGTAATAACACAGAAAAAGAATACAAAAGCTAGGGAGGTCTTAGAAATGATCCACATTTTCAAAAACAGCAGAACAATAAACGACAGGAACGAAATTGATGGACTGTCTAAACTCTATTACCCACTGATTAAACAATAGATAAAATCAACCCCCCCCCCCCCGCACACACAAACACAAACCAAAAAAACAAAAAAAACTTTTTATCAGTTCCCATTTGTAAATACTTTTACTACATACCCCTAAACACGGTCCTGATCAATTTGCTAAATTCCAAAAACAGAACAAAAATTAACCTCTCTTAACAAAGCCACAAACACAATATTCCAACCAGTGCGATCGGTTCGTTACAAAAAAAGGTCTCGGGTACCCGATACACATGTTACACAGAATGCGTGATTTTGAAAACCAAAAGAAACGGTGAGTTTTGTCATTCATTGTTCATGTAATGTAGTTTAACATCAAAAGTTTAACATCTCATTCATTTATACAGATTTAACCACTGTAATTTATCCTTACTCATTATTAACCTAATTTTAAATTTTAACTTTAATTGTTAATTTAATCGGTAATTCAGTCTTTAATCTAATTTTAATTCTAATTGTCAATGTAATTGTTAATTCAGTCTCACAAAAGCAAACACAACCCTCACGTTTTCAGTGTAGTAATTCTTGTTTCTATTTACCTTACTGTATTGTAGTTTAATTCAAATTTTTCTATTCATTTATACAGATGTAATCACTTTAATTGTCCTTACTCATTATTAATCTAATTTTAAATTTTAACTTTAATTGTTAATCTAATTGGTAATTCAGTCTTTAATCTAATTTTAATTTTAATTGTTAATTCAATCTCACAAAAGCAAACACAATTCTCATGTTCTCATTGTATTAATTCTTGTTTCTAGATACTTGAAAAAGACTGAAAAATAATAAAAGTCGAAACGTCGTAGAATAAAACATCATAATTCAATAAAAGGTCGCTAAACCAATCAAAAGTCTATTATTTTTAATATATATATATATATATATATATATATATATATATATATATATATACAGGCTGATTCATTTTCGGCCCTCACCATGGGGATCTCTCTTATTATTTGAGATAGAGTATAGGTTTAAATTTGGCAAAGTTGATAAATTTTGTGTTTGTTATAAATCCGTAAAGAAAATAGACCTGTGACAAATGACCTTCGTTATTTAAAAAAAAACGCGAAAACCCCATTTTCTTCTTTTACCTGTAGCACCGACATTTGGCCTTGTTGAGAAAAAATAAAAACACATCCTTGTGGCCATTTCTAAACCTCTATCCACTGGTGTACTCTAAATTTTTATACCACGTTTCGTTTCTTTCTGGCCATCATCAACTATCTAATTTCTTATAGGCGCCATATTGGATTTAGACATCTTCAGAAAGAGTTTTTCTTTCTGATTTCAACCATGTACCACATGCTGACTAAAGTTTTTGACATTAGGTTTTATTTGAAAGAATAAATTATAAGATTAAATAAGGTAGCCATGGAATTTCAATCTGTCAAACATTTCATTTATTTAAAAAAAGGTATATAACCCCTTACCACAATTATTAGTCGTATCCTAAATACGTATTTCGACAACTAAGTTGTCATCATCAGTAGGTAAAAACTACTAATTAAAAGTCGCACAAGGGGCACAGTTAAACAAGAGAAACGCTTCCGCACAACTATTATACACTGCAACCCTGTATAGACTAAATATAACAAGTCAATCTAAAACTACGAGATAAACGCGTACCTACTTTAGGAAAGGTCTAAACATATGTTAAATTGTCGGAGTAGGTACGCGTTTATCTCGTAGTTTTAGATTGACTTGTTATATTTAGTCTATACAGGGTTGCAGTGTATAATAGTTGTGCGGAAGCGTTTCTCTTGTTTAACTGTGCCCCTTGTGCGACTTTTAATTAGTAGTTTTTACCTACTGATGATGACAACTTAGTTGTCGAAATACGTATTTAGGATACGACTAATAATTGTGGTAAGGGGTTATATACCTTTTTTTAAATTTTTATTTAACCACAGTTTCCATTGAAAGAATTTCATTTATTGTTCATTAATAATACAAAAATGTCATACACTAACGAAAACGAAGAGAAACGAGATATGATAAGTATTTTGTATTCTTCGAACCGAAATTCAACAGTAGCGAGTACAAGATATCTACAATTATATCCAGAACGACAACAGCCTCATCGTACCATTTTTCTAGATCTCGACAGAAATTTGGTCGAGAATGGATCGTTTACTAAGCCGCGCAATGGTCAAGACAACAGGAACTTAAATGAAAATCGACAAGATATTTTACAAATGGTAAATTAAAAGCGTGTTTTCAAATTTCATGTTAATCTTGTATTTTTATAGATAAATAATAATCCATCAATTTCTACACGCGAAGTAGCGTCAGAATTAAATTTGTGCCAGTGGAGAGTTTGGAGAACTTTACATAAAAGTAGGTTTAAACCATACAGGATCCATGTTAGACACTCTTTACTGCCTGGAGATAATTTGAGAAGGCTAGAATATTGTAATTGGTTAATGGGAAGGATAGAAAATGATGAACATTTTTTAAGCAAAATCATCTGGTCAGATGAAACAAAATTTACAAATTCTGGAATGTTCAACAGAAATACGGAGCACTATTAGGCAGTACAAAATCCCCGACAAAACAGGGCTAGAAGACCACAACATCGTTTTGGAATAAACGTTTGGATGGGTATTTTGGCAAATCGTCTCTTAGGACCAGTTATGTATGAAGAACATTTAAATGGAGAAAGATATTTAAACATTTTACGTACATACGTATCTGACTATCTTGACGACAATATCCCATTAAATCAATTACAATATTTATGGTGGCAACAAGATGGCGCACCAGCACACAATGCAGCTGTTGTTAGAAATTTCTTAAATCAAGAGTTTGCAAACCGTTGGATTGGAAATAGGGGAGTTGTTGAATGGCCTGCGAGATCACCTGATTTAAGTCCGCTAGATTTTTTTTATGGGGATATGTTAAAAATAATATTTATAAAGTAGATGCGCCACAAAACATTGAAGAATTACGAGACAGACTTCAGAATGCCTTCGATGCAGTTCCTAGAACTATACAAAGGGCAGTACAAAATGCCAGAAGGCGTGCCCAATTGTGCATTTCCGAAGATGGCCAGATAATTGAACATTTACTGTAATTGTTTATTGTTTACTTTTCTATGTATTTTTATTAATGTTTTTGTTATCTTGTACTCGCTACTGTTGAATTTCGTTTCGAAGAATAAAAAATACTTATCATATCTCGTTTCTCTTCGTTAGTGTATGACATTTTTGTATTATTAATGAACAATAAATGAAATGTTTGACAGATTGAAATTCCATGGCTACCTTATTTAATCTTATAATTTATTCTTTCAAATAAAACCTAATGTCAAAAACTTTAGTCAGCATGTGGTACATAGTTGAAATCAGAAAAAAAAAACTCTTTCTGAAGATGTCTAAATCCAATATGGCGCCTATAAGAAATTAGATAGTTGATAATGGCCAGAAAGAAACGAAACGTCGTATAAAAATTTAGAGTACACCACTGGATAGAGGTTTAGAAATGGCCACAAGGATGTGTTTTTATTTTTTCTCTACAAGGCGAAATGTCGGTGCTACAGGTAAAAGAAGAAAATGGGGTTTTCGCGTTTTTTTTTTAATAACGAAGGTCATTTGTCACAGGTTGACTAAACGTGTTTTTATTCCGTCATATAAATTTATGGAGGTATGAGCGATATACAACTACGATACATAACTGTTTATGACTGAATCTTCAATTCAAACGAATTAAAGGCAATATGGGAACTCTGTTAAATTTTGAATGATGTTTCCATGGTTACGAAATCAATTCTTTGATATGATTGGTTACAAATTTATGCAAAGATTTTGCATGAAAAAGGATCGTAAAATGCAACATTACCGCCTTGTATTCTGAATAGTTATACTTATTCGTAGTTAATAAATTTGGAGCTATTGAATAAAATGAAGAAATACAAAAAAATCCTAATTCTTTACTATTTTTTTTGTTTATAATTGTAAAATACAAACCAATAAATCTGGCATTATCGAAGTTCAACTCACACAAAATATAAACTTTTAAAAATAACGCTATGTTTATTTGAACACAATGAAGCAAACAGATGTTCGCATTTAACTAATGAATAACATTTAATACCACGGTTTTCTAGAGTGTAAATTAATTGGTAGATTTACTTGTTTAGTTTCCTTATTCGCTATTTATAATACCCAATCTATCTAGAGTAACTTAAAACTTACTTTCTTACTAAATAAAATCTGCAGATTTTATCGTTTCTAATACCGGCCCTAAGTAAATTAGCAACTCTTGTTGCTACTTGTTTCCGGTTTTAAATTTTTTAAAACACATCCTGGGAAACGTGTTTTAAACTGTTGTTTTTAGTCTAGATTTAGATATTAAAAAGATGACTTAAAATATGACCAACAGAAAAAATATTTTTTTTATGTTGTAACTCTAACACTATAATAAAATAATTTAAGCAATATAAAAACGTTTATAATTTGAATTTATGTATGACGACTGTCAGAATTTGAAGTTTTCCAAAGTTTCACATGTGCACCAATCGTTGATTACTTAATTACAAAAAGAAACAGGCTACTATAATGAGGTAAGGTTTTGAAAGCACATTATATTGATAAGCAAAACATAAGTTCAACTAAAAAGAATATTTAATTTGAAATCCATGTTTTAGTAAGAGTGTCTAATAGAATGAATTTTCATGGGTATTGTAAGAATACATTTAAATATTTTCAGCTGGCAAGAAATATCACCCATGCATAATACCATGCCATACATAAATGCATATATAATACTTACATAGTTGTGTACTACTGAATTCAATTTTTGTAACGACATCAACATCATCTTCTATTTTAATCTTGTCATTTACTATAATATTGCAAGGATCTACATCAGATGACAATTCCAGTTTAATATCAGACGATATTAGATCTAATTTTATTTTATCGTCTCTTAAATTTTCATTTAATTCCGTAATATGTATATTAAAGGTGGTTTCGTTGACAAATATTTTATCATCTACGTAAATATCGTCTACGAATTCTTTCTTTATATTAGTTGCAATTTCTGAAAATTCTATATTATCCATAGCAAAAATCATACATTATACATTATTATGACAAACTATATACCTATTCTATTAATTTTATTTTTTTTACAAAGTCAATAAAAGCATTATAACTTAATAATAAATAATTGAGACAGCGTTTAGCCCCATCTCGAATCCATGGACACGAACTGAATTAGACTAAATTTAATAAGTTTTTAATGTATTTGTTTTAAATATAAAAATTAAGTAATAAATAAATCTGGTTAGATTAAATATTGAATTTTATTTACAAAAATAAAAATTATATGTAGATTTTAAAGTAATAAATGAATTTATTTCTTATTTTATGTACAGGGCGGGGCATAGGTATCAAGTGTTTTTGAAATGATAATAAAATTATTAGTTTTTACTCTAAAAAAAATTTATTGGTAGTACAACATAGCTAATAATAAAGCATTTTGAAATATTCAAGTACGGAAAATTACATCTGGCATATGATGTCCGTTTTCATTGATACACCGTTGCAGCCGTTGACGAAAATTGGCCTCCTCTCTTTCCAGCATGTCTCTGTCGATTAGGGAGATTTCATAACGAATCGATTCCTTTAATGCGTCTAACGTACGGGGTTTGGCCTCGTAAACACGTGACTTGAGGGACCCCCATAGATAAAAATCACAAATCGATAAGTCGGGAGACCGAGGAGGCCACAAAACGTCACCAAATCTCGAAATTAGACGATTTGGAAACAGGTGGCGAAGAACAGCCATAGATGCTCTGGCGGTCTGTGCCGTGGCCCCATCTTGCTGTAACCACAAATCTTGAATATCCACACCTCTTCTTAACAATTCAGGTATGAAAAAGTTATTCACCATATGAATGTAACGCGCAGATGTTACTGTAGCGGTTACCCCATTTTCTTCAAAAAAATATGGGCCAAGGATGCCAAATTTTCCCACCGCACACCAAACTGTTACCTTAGGACTATGCAATGGCATCTCATGTAACTGTCGTGGATTCTCGTCAGCCCAGTACCGGCAATTTTGTTTATTGACGGCCCCCGTAAGATGGAAATGAGCTTCATCACTCATGAGTAACAACATGTTTTCATTCTCCTGAACAAGTTCAAGCATTTGTTGTGCGAAACTCAAGCGTTGGGCGTAATCTCTTACATTTAATTGTTGGGCAACCAGTATTTTGTATGGGTGAAAATGTAAGTCACCATGCAAAATCCGCCGTACAGTGCGATTGCTGATTTGAAGTGCAGCTGAATGTCGACGTGCAGAGCGGCGTGGACTTCGCAGTAATGCTTGTCTCGCCCTTTCAATATTCTCAGGAGTACGCACAGTACGTTGACGACGCCCGGTCGTCAACGTACTGTGCGTACTTTCTTTTCATTATTGAACCTACTCTTCGAAGGTTATTGACCCAGCGTAAGATGGTGTCTCGGGCAGGAACAGAGTCATTACGATGGATATTAAATCTTCTGCGAAATTCACGCTGTACTGCAGTCACCGACTCGCCACTTCGAACAAAACAATCATACGCGAACACGCGTTACTCTAGCGTCCACCTCTCCATGATGGCAAGTGGCAACTGAGAAAGTGAAATGCTTTGAGTCGAGGAATGGATTGTAATAAACCGCGCGCCCCTCCCTTTTCTAATGGCCGAGTACTACCCAAACCAAAAACACTTGGTTCCTATGCCCCACCCTGTATAACAGCTATATTTTTTACACATTGGTTGTATTTTTTCTTTAAAGAAAGAATTTCCTTACAAAAAGATTCTTCTTTTAGTCTTAGATGTGTGGTTTTAAAAGTTAAACGTACGAGAATAAAAATATTACATCTACTGAAAGTGTTTCATATTTCATTATTTGATCATTCTTAAGATGCCCATTTAATTCACTATTGCTTATATTAATTGTGTCTGTGATGGTAGTTTCAGAGAGGCATACTTTATTATCTGGATAATATACATCCTGGAATTCTTCTTTTAAATGACTTGAATTTTCCAAAAATATTGCATTATTCTCATCAAATATAATAATTTCTTGAGACATTTTTAACTGTAAAGCACTTTGAAGCAGTATTGTTCTGTCACCTGCAGTATTGCCAACCAGATATGTTGAGAATTCAGTACAAACTTTCCATGATTTTGGAAGATTTCCGTAGATTTGAATGAGGGAAATTAGTGTTTTCACTACGCACATTTTTTACTAATTTCCTTTATTTATTTTGAATTGTTTTTAGGTAGTAGGAATAAAAATAAAACAATTTAATAGTTTATTAAAACATATACTAAAAAACATATTAGAACAAAAAAAAGAATAATCCTATTATAACACATATACCGCGAGTTTTTCTTATCTCTATACATAGCCCATGTTGAATTATGAATAATGTTATTCACCTAATTAAAAAAAAAATATATTATAAAAGATGAAAAAATAGAAATTTTGAACTGGTATAAAGCTTGAAACAGTTTAAGGAAATTGCGGGATCTGTTTTCTATAAAATATCTTGACAGGCCCATACTTTCTATCGGAAAAATTCAGACGATTACTAGGAAATTTGATTCTGATGGCGGCATAATAAATACACACAGAAAGAAAATTGAAATTCCCACATTCTTTCAGAAGACCTATAATAAATGTGTTATGCTTAAAGACGGCAGACTATGTGCCCCACACTGTTAAATTTAATAATACACATAAGGTGTATTAGATAAAAATGTAGATTTTACAAAATTAGGGCAAGTTTTTACCAATACCGAAGGTCCATTGTACAGATACAAAGAGCATTTCGTAACACTGCTAAAGGAGGATACTAGAAGTATTGGTGAGTGCAAGGAGCTCACACAAATCCCAAATTTAAAAAATCAGTTGTACTTTCTTCACAAACACTTTGGAAAATTGTCAAAACTAATCACTTATTTTGAAAATCGAAATCTCAAATTAAATGACGGATTAACCACATTAGATGTGGCTGTTAATAATTTGAAAAGTATTCCAAGTGACTTCGGTTGTGGCCTTCGGCAAAAGTTTGAAGCAATTCTTAATAGAAATCCAGATTTAATTACATTGCAGCAATTATGTATGGAGACAATTCCACAAAATCTAACGGCTAAATATGAAGAAATAAAAGAATATTTCCAGTATGCACCTATAACCAGTTGCGATGTAGAAAAAGAACAAAATTGAGAGAAGAAAACCTTGAGAAACTATTGCTAGTCAATATTAATACTCCTTTATTCAACTTGAACGACAAAATGAACAAATAAAAATGTTCCAATTATATAAATAAAATTAAAAACTTTAAAAATACAACTTTTCAACAAATACATATTGCAGTGAATTGTAGCAATATATTGAGGATAATCCACAATGCACCACTATGAGTCCGGGCTGCCTTTTGGAGAGTTTATTTCTTTTAATAGAGTCCTCTAAAGTCTCAGGTTCATTTACGAACGTGGACAGAAAAACAAAATATAAGCATTAAAACAAGCACTTTTCCACAAAAATTTATTAAAAAAAAGAAAAAAAAATCTTAATCAAATATTAAGATAGCTAAATGCATTAATAAACAAAAAGCAGGTGGGAAAAGGATTGCAAGATAAGTGACACGCTCGCAAGGAAAAACCTCCAATTATACGCGAACAAAAATTAAACTAATTAAATAGTATGGAAAACTTTTAATTTCAATTGTTTACTTTAACCCCAAAATTCAAACGTCAAACAGATACAAACTGCTATCACGCGTGTCTAAGACCAGAACATGCGCACATAAACATGAATATAAATTTCCCTCCAAAACCTGACTTCAACAAATATCTTATACGTGAATAAAGAAAAAAAATCCCTCATAAGAAATATGAAAATTTTCCTTGCTATTCAAACAACTATCAAACATATCAAAATTAAATATAATCAATAATGAATATAACTCTAACAATCAATGCATTGAAGTATTAAATTTTTAATATTACTTACGTTTTTAAATATATATATATATATATATATATATATATATATATATATATATATATATATATAAACTATATTTGAAACACACATGGCAGATAAGTATAAAATTAATCAAAATGAACGAGTCAAAACCCTCGTTAATAATCCCGTAATGAAATCAAATCACAATCAACCAATAAACAACAATAAAACGTGATATTAATCAAAAACTATAGTTAATTAACTATTCCATTAAAATCAACCGTATCTACCAATATTCTATGTGTGTCTGAAGGTTGCACACCTCTTATCCGGAGCGCAAAATGCGACCACATGTCAAACTATAACTATAATATACGTCACAGAAATATACAGCTAAAATCAAAAGAATCAGTCCAACATCAAATTAAATAATTTTCAAAATATATATAAAAATATCCTATACAAATAAATGTACATACACATAATATATTATTCAAAATTATCTTCGGGGAAAAATCCTCTGCAATATGTATTTCGTAATTTTATAGATCACCACCCGTTTGTTTTCCAATTATATAAATAAAATTAATTAATATGTATTTCGTAATTTTAGATAGATAGATCACCACCCGTATGTTTTCCAATTATATAAATAAAATTAAAAACTTTATAAATACAGTAGTATCCCCATATCCGCGGGGGTTTGGTTCTGTGGTCTTCCGCGGATACTGAAAACCGCGGATAGTAGCGAACGCTTTATTTTCGAGTGCAATATGAAATATGAAGCAAAGTTAAAACAATGAAACAAGAAAAAATAAGTTATATAATATTTATTTAAAATAAATAAACAATAAATAAATAAATATTCTTGTGCTGTGGCACAAATAGAATTTAAGTTTAATAAATATATAAGTTCATACATATTGCAGTGGAATGTGCTTTTGATTGCTTATTAATCTTTTTTGTTCACACTACAACTTATGCTTCCAGCTGTTCAGTCTTGTAGATTTCCTAGAGCTCACTTCTCTCGGGTCGATCCTTGCGGATATGGGCCAGATTATAATTAAAGTAAAATAACAAACATTAATAAAACTCACATTTAGTTAGTTTACAGGTTTAATAAAAAATTAAAAAAAAAGAAAAAATCCCTTTACAGAATGTACAGGGAGCTAAAGCAAATTAACAGTAGCTTAGGAGGAAAGACTCTTTATGAATATGACTCGCACAAAGAGAAAAACCCCCTGTGACTCTCGAACAAACATAAAACTAATAAATAATTGAGAAATTTGTCAAGTTTGACCTCTACTGTAACCCCTATAAATCAAATATCAACAACTACAAAGTTATCGAATACGCGTGACAGCCTTACAGTCATGCGCAATAAAACATGACAAAATCAAACCCATAAACAAAAAATCCAACCTGAATTTAAAACGTTCTAGAATATTATCTTGAAGAAAAAACTCCACTAAAAAAGAAACATGACAATTTTCTCTAATACTCATATACTACTTTAAATGTCAAAATTATCGCAAATTATACATTAAAATTTACAAACATCAGCAAATCATCATATAAGCAATAATATAATTAAGTGTTTTTACTTACATCGATCTAAGCACAATCAACACAAAAACTACGTGAGAGATACCATAATTTAATTAAAATATTAACTGCGAGATCACAAACTCTCGTAAAAATCGAAATAACTTAAAATGCACCAAACAATAAAAACCCGACTTTACTCAAAAACAGAGAATAAAAATGAATTTCTTATACTCTATGACCACTTGGTTTGAAAAATCTGGTATCTCTCAATAATTTACCGCGAAAATCTCCTACATCATTTCAATAGTACATATTCTGGCCACACCCCCCCTCTAATATAATACATACAGGGCCAGTCAAAAATATATATTTACAAACATAATAAATATAAATAAAATTCATGAATACATTTAACTCCCCAAATTATTCAACTGTTGTTTAATATTTAATTCTTCCATCTTTTTCTCTCTCTGGTTAGAAAAATTCACGACAATATGTACATATAGTACATATTTACATACACAACAAGAAAATATACAACAAGAAAAACTTTATCATCGTGAGCTACATATTCATTCATCTTCCTCCAAGTCCAAGTTAGCAGTCGATTGTTTACTTAGATCCGAAGCAAACGATGTTGATGGCTGTGCATTATCGATAGTTTTGTCGGCTTTTTCAAAGAACATTGCTATTGGTAGTTGTCGTTTTTGTCTTTTCATTTCAATAAACAAATCCTCCAAAGGTTTCAAGGCTTCTGTTATAGTGCGAGTAATTTTTATACTGCGTTCCATTATTGGATCATATTCTACTATCTGTTCTTTTAATGTTTGAGCAGTTCGAAATATCGCTGAAAATTGTTCAAGCGTCCATGCTGGCGGTTCTTGTTGACCCTCATCCTCATCGTCACTCGCTTCTGGAGAAGATTTCATAAGGTCCTCCAATTCCTCGTTGGTGAATACTTGATCCTCTTCGTTTATGTAATCACTGAGTTCCTCTTGGGTTATATCATTAAAGCCTTCTCCATCTATTTTCTGCGCTATGTTAAATATCGTTGTTAGATGTGAATTAATATCATGTGTGTCTTCAGAACTAAGAACGATGTCATTCCACAGATTTTTCCAACATGCTATTATCGTTTCTGACTTTAATTCCTCCATCGCTCCTTTGATAAATAGAATTGCGTCAGCAATTGTAAATGACTTCCAGCATTCCATGAGCCCGATATCAGAGCATTCGTTAGCCATTGTATACAGCATTTTGAAAACCTGTCGAATATATATGGCTTTAAAGCATCTAATGACACCTTGATCAAGGGGCTGAAGCAATGAGGTCGTGTTAGGTGGTAAAAAAAGCACTTCAACATTTTTATCTTCTGTGCCTAGTGACACAGGATGCCCAGGAGCATTGTATAGTATCAGCAGCACTTTAAATGGTAATTCTTCCTTTTCCAAATATCTTTTCACTTCCGCAATAAAGCATTGATGAAACCATTGTGTAAATAGAACAGACGTAACCCACGCCTTTCGATGATTGCCAAAACACAGGCAGGCAAGCTTTATCTTTGTATTTAAGAGCACGTGGATTCTGTGATCGGTAAACAAGTCCGGGTTTAATCATACGACCAGCTGCATTTCTACAAAATATCAAGGTAAGTCTATCGTTAATTGCTTTAAAGCCTGGTGCACTCTTTGCAGTCTTATGAATATAAGTCCGTCGAGGCATTTTTTTCCACATAAGACCAGTCTCATCGCAGTTAAAAACTTGCTTAGGATGATAATTCTTTTCTGCAATAATTTGTTTAAATTTTTCTGGATACAGGGCAGCAGCTACATGATCGGCCGACGCAGATTCCCCTGTCATTTTTATATTTTTTAGATTAAACCGAGTTTTAAATCTATGCAGCCACCCCCTACTTGCTGTGAATGATTTTCCTTCCTCTTCAGTATAATCTTGGGTCTGCATATCTTCATTTAAAACCAACGCCTTTTGTTGTAGCACTTTGCCATCCATAGGAATATGTTTTCTTGTCATATCTTCCACCCATAAATTTAAGGCATTTTCTACCTTAAGTAACACTTTATTACGTATTGTGGTTGCAACTTTTGCAGTTTGGAGTGCACTAGAAAAACTAGCTCGAATCTTATCTTTGTTTTTTAACACTTCTCGTATCGAAGATTCGTTTTTATTGTATATTTTAGCAACAGTTGCAATAGATTTTTTTTCCATTTCAATCATATTAATGATTTTTATTTTTTCGCTAATAGTGAGCATTTCACGTTTTCTTTTTGGTTTAGAAGCCATTTTAAAATGATTTTCAAATTTACTTGCTTTATTTAAAAACTATTGCAAGCACTGTCTTGTCCGACAATTCGAATAGTACTAAACTCATAGTTAACAGGAGCGTTTATATGTACAAGTAAAAGCGAGTGGCACCTTAAGCACGTTCCAACTTGTTTAACTTATCATAAGAGAGCGCCGAATTCAGGGGATGACTCATATATACGACGATATATCGACAAATGCTCCTATAACTTTTATATTGATATAACGCGTTTTCTGCTCATCATAGGTAAATCGCGGATGACTGAAACCGGGGATACGGAGTCAGCGGATAACGGGGTACTACTGTACAACTTTTCAACAAATAAATATGTATTTCGTAATTTTATAGATCACCACCCGTTCGTTTTCCAATTATATACATAAAATTAAATATTTTAGAAATACAGCTTTTCGCCAGTACTGCACTGGGCTTTGCGTCATGTGGTAAGCGTGTCCGTTCTCTAATGATAACCTATAAAATTGTATTAAGTAAATGTATCAATCTATATCAGACATGACTTCATATTTTCAAGGACTACTTTGACTTCGAATGTTTCTGAACACCCGTTATTAAAAACCTCTTCGTGTATTGGTATTTTTTAAATAACCAAACATACTTTACGAATCGCACTTGTATATTTACACGCCATTAATTTATAAACGCTAATATGTTTTGTTTTTACGTGTATTTCTATATTATGCTGAGAATTTATCTTGTATTCGCACTCAATACAATAAAATCGCTTTCTTTAACATGTTTCGTTTTCACGTGTGCTTCTAAACGTGACTTGTAATTTGTCTTGTTGTAATAACTCGATATACGGTCATGTGGATGCGTAACACTTTGGCAAGGCTACAGCCTCGCTTTTAATACAAAACATTAACGTGTTATCTAAACACGACCTTACTCCGTATTTGTTGCATACACAAAGACTACGCATCAGGGTTATACATTTGTTCTAGAAACAAATTATAAGTAAGACAAGGATCTTCTCTGGTATATATAGACGATAGTTTAAGTCATAGGGATAGTTACAACCAGTCAGTGGTGCGAACTGTGTTACATCTTAATAACCACGTTCTGCCCTGTCTGAGTTGAACCAAGTATAATATGTACATCTTGTAAATAATATTGTTATTCAGTTTATAGGCATTGAGTTAATAATAGTATGTTACCCGAACTTCGAGTGTGTATCATTTAATTCTCCGCTCCGCTTCGAACCTGCACCACAATGTGGACGCCCGAACGGCCCACATTACATGGCGATCCTGCCAGGATCGTGGTTATTAAGATGTAACACAGTTCGTACCACTGACTGGTTGTAACTATCCCTATGACTTAAACTATCGTCTATATATACCAGAGAAGATCCTTGTCTTACTTATAATTTGTTTCTAGAACAAATGTATAACCCTGATGCGTAGTCTTTGTGTATGCAACAAATACGGAGTAAGGTCGTGTTTAGATAACACGTTAATGTTTTGTATTAAAAGCGAGGCTGTAGCCTTGCCAAAGTGTTACGCATACACATGACCGTATATCGAGTTATTACACATACCCCCTTGGGGAAAAAGGGAAACCAACATAATGTTTGTTTTTCTTTTATCAAGAATCTCTCTATCTATTTACTTTCCCTATTTTCTATTTGAAAATATGGTAAACATTAATGAAATTACAAATTACAATAATATGACATGCATTATTTAAACGTTATAAGGTTTTATACAATAAATTTGCTAAAATTAAAATGACTTGAACCCTGTTACAATTCTAAAGCGAAATCGTTATCAACTATCACATAATAACAAGTACATAGTAAATCTTAAATTGTAAATCGTAAAATGATAACTAGTCTAATATAAATACAGTAATAATAAATATATAATAAATAAATATATATATATAAATCGTAAAAAGCTTTAAATAGTAAATGCTAAATTTTCAAAGTTAATGCTAAATAGTAAGTTTTACATTGTTGATGATAAAAAAAAATAATTAATTGGGCCGTTGTACACTGTCTCAATTTTGTTAGTCTGTTCGCTTTCTTAAATTTTATTTCTATATCATGTGTAACTTATGTAGAATAATTGCCTTGTTTCGCAGTTCGCCATTCTTGTCTTTCTTGTTTTTCGCGTTTGGTTCTTGTTTCCGATTCCTCATGCTTGATCTTGTGGTTTCAATTCTTGTGCATGATTGTTTGTTTCCAATTCTTTGTGCTCCCTTTTTAACCATACTTATTCTAACATAAATCAAACTCTCTGTTTTTCTATTTCCCTCCATGGGAAAAATTACTTTGGAAATCACTCTTTCGTGTATTTCCCTGGACAACACATATTCCGTGTATGTGATGTTCCTGCGCAGAACTATTCTTGTGAAGCTTATTCTGACTACAGTAAGGGTGCTCGTACAGCGGAAATGCCCTTATACTGTAAGCCTTTTCTTCAATACAGAAAAACTAGAGACCAGTTAACAAAACACACTTTTGTTATAACTGTAATCTCTAAAAAAAAAATTCTGAGAGCGTTTTTTGTCGCGTCGGACTATTTCCTGGAAGCGCATGCTTGCTTCCTCACGACCTAGGGGCGAATTGGAGTCTTCTTTGCCTTTCTTCTACTCTTGAAGTTCGTCTGATTCGGTTGGTCATCGTTTTCGACAGTTCCACAACTCTAAGATGATCCGTCCTGGTTTGGTGGAAACTGCACTGTTGTTGGTCTCGTAAAGGTACAATCGATAGGTCTCTGTCGTCTATTGAGCTCCTGACGTGATTAGGATACTATCGGTTGTCCCGTTATTAACCATTACATCGTTGGAATCAACTTCTAAGGCGTTTGTGATAAAATTTTCGGAATTCTTGTAAATAAAATTAATATACTACTCCTCGTATATTCATCTTTTATTAATTTAATTTGTTTAATTTGTTTGCGAAAAATTTTGAATGCGTCAACAATTTTTCCTTGTTCAATGTCGCGAACTATACTCATTTAGACATAAATGATATATTGCAATTTTATGAACTTGGCATTGAGGGCTTCTAAACTGATTTGTACATACATGTTTTAAATCGATAAATTACACATGTTATTGCTTATACTTTCGTTTATAAACAATATGAAATATAATACACATTGAGCGGCGCCTATTTAAAAAAATACAAGCGTGTGCATTTTGTATATGCCCTTGAACGTAAATGAACTTGTGAGAAAAAAAAATATAACATATTTTCTGTTTTACGTGGGCGGCTTTTTAAAAAAAAATATATTGACAACAAAATTGCGACAGTTTCACATTAGAATTTCTCGGCCATGATGTAGTATTTCTAAATTACATCGTATCAACATGTCTGACCTTTAAATATAGAATACTCTGCTACGCTGCATTATGCTTGCGTAGGTAGAAATAAATAATACACATATTGTGTATATGCATTAAACTAATATTATTGTTCCTTACAATGCAAATAAACATCTTCACTAATGTAATATACACAGTTTATATCTACGAAAGTTTTGCATTGTCCATTCACTTTTTACACCGTAATTGTCTGTGTGTAACTTTATTTTAAAAGGAATACCTGTGTTTCTTCTTTCGTTTTTTCTCGTTCTTCTGCTTGTGAGGAGCTTCTGCTTGCTCTCGGAGATGGAGATGATTTCCTCCATTCTTTGTCGCGTAATTGCCCATTTGTTACACTGACCTGCTAAACTGTCGGTTTTCTTTGTTTGCTGGCTCGTTCCGGGTCTCTACTATTTCCCTGCAGTCTTAAACGACTGGCAGAATGGTCCTATGCCGTAGGTAGGCAGAATCGCCATGTAATGTGGGTAGGATGGATCGTCCATGTAAGCTCTGTGTGGCTGGAGGATCGCTATGTAAGGCGTAATGTGCGCTTATGGCTATAAGCGACTAGCAGTGATCGCGCAGCGATTATTCGCACTCTGCGCATGTATAATCCTTTATTTTAAGATGAATTGCCTTTATGTGTGCTTCTAAATTTGAGTTGTAAGTTGTCCTATATTCACACTTCATGCATTTAAAATCCCTTTCCTTAAGATGCTTATTTTTAATGTGTTTTTTTAAATTTGATTTGTCATTTGCCTTGTGTTCACACTCCACGCATTTATAATAACTTCCTTTAAGATGTTTGGTTTTTATGTGTCTTTTTAAATTAGATTTGTCATTAGTGGTGTATTCACACTCCATGCATTTATAATCATTTGCTTTACGATGTTTGGTTTTTACGTGCATTTTAAAATATCGCTTGCCATTGGTCTGGTATTCACACTCCATGCATTTATAAACATTTTCTTTAAGATGTTTGGTTTTTATGTGTCTTTTTAAATTAGATTTGTCATTAGTGGTGTATTCACACTCTGCGCATTTATAATAATTTGCCTTGAGATGTTTGGTTTTTACGTGCATTTTAAAATATCGCTTGGCATTGGTCTGGTATTCACACTCCATGCATTTATAATCATTTTCTTTAAGATGTTTGGCTTTCATGTGTCTTTTTAAATTTGGTTTGCTATTTGTTTTGTATTCACACTCCATGCATTTATAATCCCTTTCGTTAACATGTTTGTTTTTTATGTGTATTTTTAAATTTGACTTGTTATTTGTCTTGTATTCACACACAGCGCATTTATAATCCTTTTGTTTCAGATGTCTTGTTTTTACGTGTTTTACTAAGCTTAACTTATAATTTGTCTTGTACTCACAGTTGTAGCATTTATAATCGCCTTCTTTAAGATGCTTGGTTTTTATGTGTATTTTAAAACTTGACTGGTAATTTGTCTTGTATTCACACTCCATGCATTTATAATCATTTTCTTTAAGATGTTTGTTTTTTACATGCATTTTTAAATGTTGTTTATAATTTGTCTTATATTCACACTCCATGCATTTAAAATCTCTTTCTTTAGTGTGTTTGGCTTTAATATGTCTTTTTAAATTTGATTTGTCATTTGTCGTGTATTCACATTCGATGCATTTATAATCCTTTACTTCAAGATTCTTCCTGTTTGTGTGTGTTTTGATGCAGTGTTTGCGGTTTGTTTGGGACGGGCACTCCAAGAAATCAAACTGTCTTTCTCTACAATGTGTGTTCAAACTTTTTTCTTCCATATTTTTAATTTTAGTTTTCTGACATCTACGGATACTATATTTTTCCTTTTGTTTAATGGAAATGTGAATATTTTTCACGTGTAACTTGAGAGATTCTCTCTTCTTGAATCTTTTATAACAAACTCCACAACTAAACATTTTCACCTCGTAATGCTTGCTAGTATGGTTCTTGAGGTTATGTTCGTACGTTGTTTTGTATGTGCACTGCCTGCATTTGTATATTTTACGTAACCCTCTCTGGCGTTTGTTCGTTTCTGGTGAAATATTTGTTTCTTCCAATGTGGAATCGTCCAATTCAGGAAGTACACAGTGTCTGAAAATAAACGTATTTGTTATGGATGAACTTCCAAATGCAATAACAAGATCAAATGACAATCATTTCTAACATCCGAGTAGGCGTAGTACAATTTTATTAAATATATTTTGACAATCGGACAAAAATGCCATATGTTTGATACACTGTAGTACACCAGTAGTGCCCATCCATCATTTAGCAAACTAAACAGCATTGCTAGATTCCCGAAATTCCCTCGCACACATAAAATGGTTAAAACCATCAATATATATATATATACCGTGAGGTTTTTGTAACACCGTACATAGCCCCTATGTTCGATTTTATTTGTCCCATGTCAACGCATGGGCAGTTATGCAACTAACATTACTCCTATTGCAAACATGCGGCGTATACATACTATACTAATCTCGATGATACTACTATAAGCATAACCTCGTAAATAAACACCTTTTATTTGTCAAATAAAATTAAAAGATCTCATCAAATAGTGAATAAAAAAGCAACATTATATCTAAGGAAGAGTATCAACGTTTTAACAAATGTTCGAAATGTCCACCTTCGCATTCCATACAATATGCAAGTCTATTATGAAATTCTTGCAAACAGTTTGATAAAAAAAGAGGTTTGGTTTGCAATTGCTGAAATGCTGTCAGTATGTGAGTTTTTAAGTCTTCAATATTCGTTATATTTACATTGTTATAAATTTTTGATTTCAGGTATCCCCAAAGAAAATAATCGTTAGGCGATAAATCTGGTGAACGGGCCGGTCAAATTATCGGACCAAACCTGCCTATCCATTTATCAGGAAAAGTTATATTCAAAAAGTGTGAAATAGCTGCAGTAGAATGTGCTGGGGCCCCATCCATCTGTAACCAGGGATTTTCAATATTGAAATCTTGAATTCGAGGAACAATTCGTGTTCTCAGCAATTCTAAGAATTTGATTGAATTGAGATTTCCGTCAATGAAGTATGGTCCTACAAGTGCAGTACCAATGATACCTGCCCAAACATTGACCCGTGCATTATATTGCGTATGTGTTAAATTTTGACGATGATCATTAGTCCGTGACCAATACCTAAAAGTGCAATAGAAACGAATTAATTAGATTTTATTGAAAAAAATACTTTTTATACATACCGAAAATTTTGAGAGTTTACTGAACCATTTAAAGAAAAAGACGCCTCATCGGTAAACAATATTTTTGTTAAAATGTTGTCATTTTCATTAATTATATTAAATAAGTTTCACAAAAATCTATGCGTTTGATTTTATCTTCAGGGAAGAGTTCTTGGTGATTACTAAATTTGTAAGCTTTGTATTTATACATTTTAAAAATTCTACGTACAGACGTTTTTGAAATGTTAAAGTGCTGTGCAATCTTATTTGTTGCGGTTATTGGGCTTTCTTCGATGAAACATAAAATATTTAATTTTAGTTCTTCGGTAAGTACATGAGAAGGTTTATTTTTCTTTTTGTGTGTGCTTCTTATACAACCATCCCTATTAAATGTTTTAATAATTGTGTGGATGGTTGATAGAGCCGGTATTGGTCTGTCGGGATACTTTGCAGCAAACAGATCTCGTATACTTCTAATACTGTTTCCAGCTTGATACAAATTTATAAATTCAATTTTTTTGTCTTTAGAATACATTGTATGAATTATTCTATCTTGTCACGACTTTGACAGTTATCGATAAAATTGTTTATGTAGAAATCTAATAGGAGTAATGTTAGTTGCATAATTGCCCATGCGTTGACATGGGACAAATAAAATCGAACATAGGGGCTATGTACGGTGTTATAAAAACCTCACGGTATATATTAAAATAAGACATTTTCTTGGTTTAGCGACCTTTAGAATTTCAGTTTTTTATTAAGACGTTTCAACTTTTTTTATATAATTACATAAGTCTTTTTCAAGTGACTAGAACTAAAAAATTAATACAACGAAAGGTAAGAAATATATTTACAATTTGTATGAATGAATTAAAATTAAAATAATAATTAAAGTAAGGAAAATTAAAGGATACGAAACTCAATAATTTATTTCGTGTTAAAACACATATTTTGTGTAAATTGTATGGTCAGACATGTCGACCTTTTAAGGGTCGAACTGTCTTTCTCGGAATATTTAGTGTAACTAAATGTCTTGGTGCAGAAATGAAATTGTTTTTTTCGTTTTAAAATTAGTTTGGTCAAGCCATATGTTTGGGAAAATACAGTATATTTACATTGGGAAAATTTTTTTTTTGTGTGGTTGGGGTTGTCTTCTATTGTTTAATGAGCGGATAATAAAGTTTAGAAAGGCCATCAATCTTGTTACGATCGTTGATTGTTTTGTTTTTGGATATATGAATCATTTCTAAGATCTCCCTAGCCTTTGTATTTTTTTGTTTGGTTATTATTTTTGTATTTTCAAAATCAAAATTATGTTTTAATGTTATCTGGTGTTTTTTTAAAGCTGTCTGATTTTTTGCGTATTTGTGTCCTTTTAATCTTTCTTGTAGTAACTGTTTTGTTTGGCCTATGTATACTTTGTTACAGTCTTTGCAGGGTATGTTATATATTGTATGTGATTGTTTAAGTGTTGGTGTTGAGTCTTTTAGTTTTGTGTGTAGGAATTTTAGGTTTTTTCCGCTTTGATGTGCTTTTAAAATTAAATGGTTTAACTATATTGTTTAGTTTTTCGGATAATCCAGTTATATAGGGTGTAGGGATATATGTTAATTCATTGGTTGTTTTATTTCTATTTTGGCATTTTGTTTTGTTATATATTTTATTAAGTCTATGTTTTATAATGTTTTGTATAAATTGTGGTGGATAATTGTTTTCTGTTAAAATTGCTTTTACTTTTTTCAGTACTGTTGGTCTGAAAACTGGATTGGTGAGATTTAAAGCCCTGTCCACTAACGCTGTTACAACATTTTTTTTGTGGGATAGGGGTTGGTTTGAATAAAAGTTTACGTATCTGCCGGATGTGATTGGTTTAGTGTACCGTTTTGTTTGTATGTTGTTGTTTGTTTTTATTAGTGTTAAGTCTAAGTAGTTTATGGAGTTGTTTTTTTCTATTTCAATGGTAAAGTTTAAATTTGGATGGAAGTTGTTGAAGCTATTTTGTACATTGCTTATTTCCTTTTCTGGTAACATCATTATGCAGTTATCGACATATCTTTTGAAAAAAGTTGGTTTGATTTTCAGGGATTTAATAACCTTTTCTTCGATGTGTTCTAATACTAATTGGGCTACTACGCTCGATATAGGTGCTCCCATTGCCGCTAAACCAAGAAAATGTCTATTATTTTAATATTATGCCACGGCCAATAAAATAAATAAGAAATAAATTTTAATTCTTATTAACACTAAAACTAACGGTAAATTTAATTCGTCGGCAATTTAAGGTCTGTTTCGGCAAATGATGCCTTTTTCAAGGAATACAAAATATAAAAGACAGTATATTAATGTCATACATTTATAATTGCTATGGATAAAATTATTCAAAGATACATTCCAATTGAATAATAATAAATCATGCCTTAGTATTCTAAAATAGATAAACAACAAAAACAGGGAAATGCAAGACATGAGTTATTATTATGTATGCGCCCGTGGAGCGTCTAAGATGTAAAGCTGTCGGCATTCGCCTTAAACGAGAAGGAAAACCTGCTCGGACAGCCAGAGAGGAATCAAAACACGGAACTGTCAGCATGATAAGCAAATATCGCTAAGAAATTTCGTTATATAAGCATTATAATGGAGTTTCAACAAGTATCTCCTTCGTCAATTAACTATTGATAAGCAAATGTATAGATATTTAAATAACTTTAGATATATAATTATATAACAGCAACATATATTATGATGGTAAATTGCAGATCGATACATAATTAAGTTATAGTATAAACTGCTTAAATTTTTTATATCACTTCTGTTGTTAATTGAATTTTTTTCCTGTTTAATACTAATCATTTCTTTAATTTCTCTTTTCATTGTGTGTTGTTCTTTATCAATTATCTGTGTGTTTTCAAAATCGAAATGGTGATTGCGTTGTAGTTTGTGTGTAGATAAAGCAGTTTTGCCTGTTTTAGAGTATTTGTGGGCTTGTATTCTTTTGTATAAATATTGTTTAGTTTGGCCTATGTAGTAACTATCGCAATCGCGACATGGTATTTTATAGATGCCATGTGTCTCTCGATTTTTTTCTATTTTAGGTTTAAGTTTTGAAAATAAATGTTTATTAGTATTACTAAGTTTATATGTTGCAGCTATATCATATTTTTTTAAAGTGTATTTATTTTTTTCTGATAGTTGTGGAACATATGGAATCGTGATATATGATGTGTCATTGTTTAAATTGTTATTGGTGTCTGCAGTGTTGTATATTTGGTGTATTCATTTTTTAATTGTTTGGTCTATAAGTTGTGGTGGATAATTATTATCTGTTAAGATTGTTTTAATTTTCTTGATGTTATCTTTTCTGTATTGAGTACGTGATAGTTTTACTGCTCTATCAGTCAGATTATTTATAATCATTTTATTGAATACTGTATGAGCATTTGAGTGGTAATTCATAAATCGAAAAGAAGCTGTGGGTTTATTATACCAATAACTGACATCTGATTCATTAACAGTTACTTTATAAAGCATTTATAAATAGCTTGAACCAAGGTCTATCGTGGCTTAAGTAGTAAAAGCGACAGTCCGGCAAACTGTAGACTTGGGTTCAAGTCCCAACGTAGACAATATTTTTCAATTAAAAATTTCGTGTGATTTGCTTTGTAATTTGTAGACAGCAATGTTTACATCCCCACTTACTTTGCAATTACATACATACTAATTTTGATATTTGTAAATATTTCATATAAAAGCCGAAAAACTCAAATAATTTATCAATTGCTATATTTAATAAACGGCTAAGAAATTATCTAAACACTTACTTATACATATATATATATATATATATATATATATATATATATATATATATATATATATACAAGGGTCCCGTATCGTTATGTTCAAATTTTAGGAGTGTAAAGTAGACTTCATTTCAAGTAACAAAAACGCAATACTTGCATATCCATTTTTATTTGTTTCAGTGTTACAGATCTATGAATGTGATTGTCAGATCATGAAAAAAAATAGTGAGTGGACACGTTTTCTTTATTCAAAATGCCTTACCGATTTTCTTCTCAAGAGCATGCGGACATGCATTTTGTGTATGGCTACTGTAACGGCAGTGCACGTCAAGCAGTTATTGAATACCGACATTTGTTTCGCGATAGACGCATTCCTCATTACAGAACGTTGCCACGAACGACAGTTTGGCGAATTTTAAAACGTGAGGGCTTATATCCATATCAATATCGCAGGGGACACGGTTTGTTTGGGACTGGCCACTATGCTCGTCTAGTTTATTCTACCTGAATATTAAGACAGTCACGGCTTCATTTTAATTTCTGCAGAACAGTCCTCTGAGCAGATGAATCTACGTTCACGAGAAGTGGTGTTACAAATATGAGAAACCTGCACAGGTGGTCATCAGAAAATCGCAAAGCTATACGCCCATCTAAATTTCACCATGAATTTTCTATTAACGTTTCTTCTTCTTCAGGTGCCATCTCCTCTCTGAAGGTTGGCTATCATCACGGCTATTCTCATTTTTGATGCTGCGGCCCTGAATAGTTCAATGGAGCTGCATTTATACCACTGTCTCAAATTATTTAACCAGGAAATACGTCTTCTTCCTATATTTCTTCTTCCCTGTATCTTACCCTGAATAATTATCTGTAGCAGAGCATATTTTTCCCCTCTCAACACGTGGCCCAGATATTGTAGTTTTCTTATCTTTATTGTGTTCAATATTTCCTTCTCTTTCCCAATTCTTTTAAGTACTTCACTATTCGAAACCCTATCTATCCATCTTATCTTCAGGATCCTCCTATATGCCCACATTTCAAATGCCTCTAGACGCTTGTTAGTTTGGGCGGCCCTAATCTATGACTTGTTGATTGGTCATGTCGTTCTTCCTGGGAGGTTAAATGCGGACAATTACCTTCAATTTCTTATTGACGAGCTGCCAGGCCTTTTAGAGGATGTCCCACTGAATGTTCGACGAGACATGTGGTTTTACATGAATGCGGCACCACCACATTTCGGAATTGCTGTCCGAAATTAGGTTAACGTCAATTATTCAAGATGGATTGGTTGAGGTGGTCCTGTAGCATGGACACCCAGATCACCCGATCTTAATCCCCTCGACTTTTATTTATGGGGGTACATGAAAAATTTAGTCTACGCGCAAGTTTCGAACACAAGAGAAGAGTTGTTGGATCGTATTCACCTGGCTGCCGAGCAAATCCGAGAAAACAAGCATAAAATTCGGATAAGTACTTATTCTGTTGGATTACGAGCACAAGCCTGCATTTAACAAGGAGGTGGACATTTCGAAAATATTACTAATTGAACTTTTTTGAATAAAATCAGTTTTTATTGACTTTAGAATTACATTTTTTTCATGATCTGACAATCACATTCATAGATCTGTATCGTTGAAACAAATAAAAACGGATATACAAGTTTTGCGTTTTTGTTACTTGAAATGAAGTCTACTTTACACTCCTAAAATTTGAACATAGCGATACGGGACACTGTATAATGGGCAGGTATATTGCCGACAGGTTGTCTATATCTGTTCTGTTATTAACGGATTTTTTTTTGTATATGGATGCTTTGTAATATATTTCTTGTCTTGTTCTTTTGTTTTCTGATGTAATTATTGAAGTTTTATCGAAATTTAAAGTGTGTTTTGTTGATGTTATATGTTCTTTTTAGGGCTGTATACTATTGCTTGAAACGATGTCCATTTAAACAGAATATTATTAAAAACAACAAAGATAAAATAGACAAAGAATCAAACTCTGATGTCTATAAGTTAATATGTGAAGATTGTAATAAGGTCTACATAGGACAAACAGGAGAACGTTCAAAATTAGGTTGAAAGAACACAAGAGAAGTCATAAAGAACAGAAAACAGATTCAACTTTCGCAAATCGTTGTTTAGAAACTAATCATAGATTTAATAAAGATTTTAAAATTTTACATATTCAAGATAAAAGCAAACAACTTAACTTGTTAGAAAACTTAGAAATTAATAGATATAATAATTTAGAATTAGCTTTAAATGACCAATTAGATTTAGACAACTTCCCTCTACTAAATTTAAGATTGTAAAAACCACCACCAGTTTTCTCTCTATAATTTTGTACATAAATATTCAAACTTATATTTTAAATATTCATTTTTTCATCCACCCGATGAAACCATTGTATGGCGAAACAATATTGTAGTCGATTTACAATAACATTAGAACTAGAAGTTTTCTACGTATTTCTTATCGTTAAAATGTATATACGCGCGAGGATGAGCGATGTTACTCGAATGAAAATATCTATTAATAGGACTAGAATTAATCTTACCTCGCATATTCTTCCCAACAGTAACTCTTGTGGCGTTCCGAGTATTCGTTCTTCTCCAAGTAAATTCTGCAGTAGGGACATTGGACGGGTACTAAAATTGTATAGAAACATTCATTAAACGTAATCACTATAACAGTAAATTATTTTACAAGATAACGTAAAAGGTAATACAAATAAGCGAATAAGAAACATTTATAAAGGAGAAAGAATACAGTACTACAATATACAAGCTACGGCAGAATTGATGTGACGATTTAAAATTGTAAAATAAGTGATTTATTGTTAGATTTAAATAATAATGAGTACATAATTAGAAAGTCCATAGAAAAGCATTTTATGTGAGTACTACGTTTTAAAAAATATCATAAGAAATGCCCGTTTTCATTGTGATTCTGTGAAGACATTAAAGGTGTCCCTGACATGGTCACAATTAACAGAATTCTCAGAAAAGATCCTTCCAACGCAATTAGGTCTAAACGAAAACCGGACGGGAGTTGTACCAGTACCGTGGAAGAGATTTTAGAATATCTACTGGGGGTGTACTTTCCAGGTTCAGAGCGTATGGATGACTGTGATACCAATCAACTTGTCACTCCTTGGAAGGCGACTGGGAATGATTGGGAAATATCAAAGGAGATCTTCAAGTCCCATTGAATTAGATGGGCGATACGGTCGTTTGAACCATATAAATCAGCACGACCAGACGGAGTATTTCCTAAGCTCCTTCACGAGGGAATTGGGGAAATCATGGGTCGTTTATTGGAGATATTCAGGGCTAGCCTTGCCATGGGTTATATCCCGAGGGCATGGAGAGAAACTAGGGTGATGTTTATTCCAAATCCTGAAAAAGAAACATATATCCACCCTAAATAATTTTAATAAGTGGTATTAACTACAATACCACTTATTAAAATTGAAACCCCAGCGAGAACATACTTAAATTTGTAAACAAGTGTAATTGTCACTTTAGAAATTCATAAATAATGTAGTTGTATAGAAACTAACAAATTCTGTTTATACAAGGGTCCCGTATCGTTGTGTTCAAATTTTAGGAGTGTAAAGTAGACTTCATTTTAAGTAACAAAAACGCAAAACTTGTATATCCATTTTTATTTGTTTCAAAGGTACAGATCTATAAATGTGATTGTCAGATCAAGAACAAAAATGTAATGTTAAAGTCAATACAAACTGATTTTATTTTTAAAAAGTCATACGATTCAATAACAGGCCTGTGATTGTTAACGTCGCATAATAAAATGTTATCCTAAAATAAATAAACACGTGTCGTAGTGCATACAGTAATTTCTTGGAGATCTACAAAAAAGAGTACTGGAAATTGGTTTATGATAAAGAAGGTTCTTACTTATTTCGTAAGTGCTCAACCATGAATATCATACAATAAACAAATGTTCAGATGACTGTTAACGTTGCATTTTTTAATAAAGGATTACATTACGTTTCAGTTCATAGAACAGCTTATTAGTGAGTGGATACGTTTTCTTTATTCAAAATGCCTTACCGATTCTCTTCTCAAGAGTATGCGAATATGCATTTTGTGTATGGCTACTGTAACGGCAGTGCACGTCAAGCAGTTATTGAATACCGACATCGGTTTACCGATAGGCGCATTCCTCATTACAGAACGTTTCTGAAAATACACAGACAATTTCGGGAATGCGGACTACGTGATTATCTTTTCGACCGAGGAGTAAATTTGCCAGCAGACTTAGAGGAAGAAGCAGTAGCTATTGTTACAAGGGATCCAATTCTCAGTGTACGTCGAATCGCTAGACAACTAGGAGTGCCACGAAAGACAGTTTGGCGAATTTTAAAACGTAAGGGCTTATATCCATATCACTATCGCTGGAGACACGGTTTGCTTGAGGCAGACCACTATGCTCGCTTAGTTTATTCTGCCTGGATATTAAGACAGTCACGGCTTCATTTTAATTTCTGCAGAACAGTCCTCTGGACAGATGAAACTACGTTCACGAGAAGTGGTGTTACAAATCTGAAAACCCTGCGGTGGTCATCAGAAAATCCCAAAGCTATACGCCCATCTAAATTTCACCATGAATTTTCTATTAACGTTTGGGCGGCCCTAATCGATGACTTGTTGATTGGTCCTGTCGTTCTTCCTGGGAGGTTAAATGCGGATAATTACAATTAGAGGATGTCCCATTAAATGTTCGACGAGACATGTGGTTTCACATGGATGGGACACCACCACATTTCGGAATTGTTGTCCGAAATTGGGTTAACGTCAATTATCCAAGATGGATTGGTTGAGGTGGTTCTGTTGCATGGCCACCCAGATCACCCGATCTTAATCCCCTTGACTTTTATTTATGGGGGTACATGAAAAATTTAGTCTACGCGCAAGTTTCGAACACAAGAGAAGAGTTGTTGGATCGTATTCACCTGGCTGCCGAGTAAATCCGACAAAACAAGTATGAAATTCGGATAAGTACTTCTTCTGTTGGCTTACGGGCACAAGCCTGCATTCAACAAGGAGGTGGAAATTTCGAAAATATTATTAATTGAACTTTTTTAAATAAAATCAGTTTTTATTGACTTTGAGATTACATTTCTTTTCATGATCTGACAATCACATTCATAGATCTGTAACTTTGAAACAAATAGAAATGGATATACAAGTTTTGCGTTTTTGTTACTTGAAATGAAGTCTACTTTACATTCCTAAAATTTGAACATAACGATACGGGACACTTGTAGAAGAAGCATTTATTAAAAATAATGTGTGGGACAATCTGTAGTTTATAAATGTCGAATGATTCTTCTTACCTTCAAAGTTAGAACTGGTTCCATTAGAGCAAATAGTTTTGTGTTCAATCAAATATGTTTCCGAACTGAATCCAAGACAACAAAATAGGCAGGCAAATATATTTTTGACGTCTTCTTCTATTATAGGAATAAAATCCATTTCTATATCATTATTCAAACTCTCTTCGTATTCTTCACCAAAATCCACCAATAATTCCTCACCCTTACGGATTTCACGAATGCTGCGATAATATAGCTTATCTTCATATTGAAATGCATACAGATTTTGTTCAGAAACGCTCCTGGTAGAATGGATAAACTGCATCCAATTTAAAAATTCGGATTTGCTTTTGTCGGCTTGAAGTTTTCCTCCTTTAAGCTTCCAAAACGATTTTGGGGTACCAAGTCCGGTGAAAGGCCCAAATTTTACTCCTTTAGGTATAGTTTTTAAAGCAAATGCGCCAATGTCTCTAAGTAATCCTTCTTTAAGTTCTAGAATATCATTTGGGATTTCTTTGGGATTGTTTTTCTCGTTCAAAATACATATGAGCATTCCGCATTTGGTGCAATATTCTTCGTAATATTCATTGCAATTGTTACAAACTGTTGAAAAAAATTATTACGTTAAGGATTTTTAAAATTATTATCAATTGTGGATAATTATTGTACTAAATTATAACATAAACAATTAATATCTACTAAATCGTCCTATACATCTTATGGAAATGTTATGAGTGGAGGCCGAAATTACGATGGACCATATAAATAGTCTGTAACATCGCTAAATAACGGGTGTTCATTTGAAAAGTCAATCTAGTAGCGTGTGATTTACTGAGAACATTTTGAAGTATGTCGTAAATTAAAATTTACTACTTAACCTACGAAGTCGTATATTTTAACAGTTTCATACATACAAATAAATAACAAATGTGATTGAGATTATCAAATGTATTTAGATTTACGATTACGGAACAACAAACACATACTAATATATATGCGTCTTATTCTATCAAAATTTCAAAGTAACCTAGATTGACTTTTCAAATGAACACTTGTTAGAATACTTGGAAGTAGTATACCAGTTACAACATTTACCACACAGCGTCCTAATATATCGACAGTTTCATCGGCACTTATCCATAGGTACTGATTTGAAAGATGGCTTCAAATGCGTTCTACTGCTTTCGTGTAGCACTTAAGAAACATAATATTTGCGTAAGGTGATTCATCAGGAACATTTTGACCACTATATTTTTCGCGAAAACCCCATTTTCTTCTTTTACCTGTAGCACCGACATTTGGCCTTGTAGAGAAAAAATAAAAACACATCCTTGTGGCCATTTCTAAACCTATATCCAATGGTGTACTCTAAATTTTTATACGACATTTCGTTTCTTTCTGGCCATCATCAACTATCTAATTTCTTATAGGCGCCATATTGGATTTAGACATCTTCAGAAAGAGTTTTTTTTTCTGGTTTCAACCATGTACCACATGCTGACTAAAGTTTTTGACATTAGGTTTTATTTGAAAGAATAAATTATAAGATTAAATAAGGTAGCCATGGAATTTCAATCTGTCAAACATTTCATTTATTGTTCATTAATAATACAAAAATGTCATACACTAACGAAGAGAAACGAGATATGATAAGTATTTTTTATTCTTCGAACCGAAATTCAACAGTAGCGAGTACAAGATATCCACAATTATATCCAGAACGACAACAGCCTCATCGTACCATTTTTCTAGATCTCGACAGAAATTTGGTCGAGAATGGATCGTTTACTAAGCCGCGTAATGGTCAAGACAACAGGAATTTAAATGAAAATCGACAAGATATTTTACAAATAGTAAATTAAAAGCGTGTTTTCAAATTTCATGTTAATCTTGTATTTTTATAGATAAATAATAATCCATCAATTTCTACACGCGAAGTAGTGTCAGAATTAAATTTGTGCCAGTCCAGAGTTTGGAGAACTTTACATAAAAGTAGGTTTAAACCATACAGGATCCATGTTAGTCACTCTTTACTGCCTGGAGATAATTTGAGAAGGCTAGAATATTGTAATTGGTTAATGGGAAGGATAGAAAATGACGAAAATTTTTTAAGCAAAATCATCTGGTCAGATGAAACAAAATTTACAAATTCTGGAATGTTCAACAGAAATACGGAGCACTATTGGGCAGTACAAAATCCCCGACAAAACAGGGCTAGAAGACCACAACATCGTTTTGGAATAAACGTTTGGATGGTATTTTGGCAAATCGTCTCTTAGGACCAGTTATGTATGAAGAACATTTAAATGGAGAAAGATATTTAAACATTTTACGAGTATATCCCATTAAATCATTACAATATTTATGGTGGCAACAAGATGTCGCACCAGCACAGAATGCAGCTGTTAGAAATTTCTTAAATCAAGAGTTTGCAAGCCGTTGGATTGGAAATAGGGGAGTTGTTGAATGGCCTGCGAGATCACCTGATTTAAGTCCGCTAGATTTTTTTTTATGGGGATATGTTAAAAATAATATTTATAAAGTAGATGCGCCACAAAACATTGAAGAATTACGAGACAGACTTCAGAATGCCTTCGATGCAGTTCCTAGAAGAACTATACAAAGGGCAGTACAAAATGCCAGAAGGCGTGCCCAATTGTGCATTTCCGAAGATGGCCAGATAATTGAACATTTACTGTAATTGTTTATTGTTTACTTTTCTATGTATTTTTATTAATGTTTTTGTTATCTTGTACAGGCTACGGTTGAATTTCGTTTCGAAGAATAAAAAATACTTATCATATCTCGTTTCTCTTCGTTAGTGTATGACATTTTTGTATTATTAATGAACAATAAATGAAATGTTTGACAGATTGAAATTCCATGGCTGCCTTATTTAATCTTATAATTTATTCTTTCAACTAAAACCTAATGTCAAAAACTTAGTCAGCATGTGGTACATGGTTGAAATCAGAAAAAAAAACTATTTCTGAAGATGTCTAAATCCAATATGGCGCCTATAAGAAATTAGATAGTTGATGATGGCCAGAAAGAATCGAAACGTCGTATAATAATTTAGAGTACACCACTGGATAGAGGTTTAGAAATGGCCACAAGGATGTGTTTTTATTTTTTCTCTACAAGGCCAAATGTCGGTGCTACAGGTAAAAGAAGAAAATGGGGTTTTCGCGTTTTTTTTTTTAAATAACGAAGGTCATTTGTCACAGGTCTATTTTCTTTACGGATTTATAACAAACACAAAATTTAACAACTTTGCCAAATTTAAACCTATACTCTATCTCCAATAATAAGAGAGATCCCCATGGTGAGGGCCGAAAATGAATCAGCCTGTATATACAAATAAATATGTGTGTGTGTTTTGAATGTATTTCAAATAAATGATATAAATTAAACAATATTTTTTATTCATAAAAAGACTACAAAGAAATGTATAACAATTATTTCAAACAGTGCACGTCTGCGTATTCACTAAACAATTTTTTGCATACGTAAAGGAAAGAATTAATCCTAATATTGGGCGTCCACTTATCTTAAATCTGCTAATCCACTAATAGTTTTTATGTAAGTATAATTAATCTGACACATCACACATACGTAACTAAACCGAACCCACTACAATTCACTAAATTAGATATTTGGTAGCAGGGGACTAAACGTGTTTTTATTCCGTCATATAAATTTATGGAGGTATGAGCGATATACAACTACGATACATAACTGAATCTTCAATTCAAACGTATGAGGCAATATGGGAACTCTGTTAAATTTTGAATGATGTTTCCATGGTTACGAAATCAATTCTTTGATATGATTGGTTACAAATTTATGCAAAGATTTTGCATGAAAAAGGATCGTAAAAAAAGCAACATTACCGCCTTGTATTCTGAATAGTTATACTTATTCGTAGTTAATAACTTTAGGGCCGGTATTATAAACAGCGAATAAATCTCTAAATAACGGGTGTTCAGAAACATTCGAAGTCAAAGTAGTCCTTGAAAATATGGAGTCATGTTTGAGATAGATTGATTTTTGACAGACAAGTCGACATTTAATAATTATTACAAATCAGATACTTAAGTAAAGATATACGATTTTTTGTTCAGAGCCCACTTGACTTCGAATGTTTCTGAACACCCGTTAAAAATATTTGTAGAATAACTCTGAATAGCCATAGAAAAACTAAAATGACTAAATGAATAGCTATGTATTCTGCAGTTTAGCGTTTCAGTAAACGATGAAGCTATTGAATAAAATGAAGAAATACAAAAAAATCCTAATTCTTTACTATTTTTTTTTGTTTATAATTGTAAAATACAAACCAATAAATCTAGCATTATCGAACTTCAACTCACACAAAATATAAACTTTTAAAAATAAGGCTATGTTTATTTGAACACAATGAAGCAAACAGATGTTCGCATTTAACTAATGAATAACATTTAATACCACGGTTTTCTAGAGTGTAAATTATTCGCTATTTATAATACCCAATCTATCTAGAGTAACTTAAAACTTACTTTCTTACTAAATAAAATCTGCAGATTTTATCGTTTATAATACCGGCCCTAAGTAAATTAGCAACTCTTGTTGCTACTTGTTTCCGGTTTAAAATTTTTTAAACCACATCCTGGGAAACGTGTTTTAAACTGTTGTTTTTAGTCTAGATTTAGATATTAAAAAGATGACTTAAAATATGACCAACAGAAAAAATATTTTTTTTATGTTGTAACTCTAACACTATAATAAAATAATTTAAGCAATATAAAAACGTTTATAATTTGAATTTATGTATGACGACTGTCAGAATTTGAAGTTTTCCAAAGTTTCACATGTGCACCAATCGTTGATTACTTAATTACAAAAAGAAACAGGCTACTATAATGAGGAAAGGTTTTGAAAGCACATTATATTGATAAGCAAAACATAAGTTCAACTAAAAAGAATATTTAATTTGAAATCCATGTTTTAGTAAGAGTGTCTAAGAGAATGAATTTTCATGGGTATTGTAAGAATACATTTAAATATTTTCAGCTGGCAAAAAATATCACCCATGCATAATAACATGCCATACATAAATGCATATATAATACTTACATAGTTGTGTACTACTGAATTCAATTTTTGTAACGACATCAACATCATCTTCTATTTTAATCTTGTCATTTACTATAATATTGCAAGGATCTACATCAGATGACAATTCCAGTTTAATATCAGACGATATTAGATCTAATTTTATTTTATCGTCTCTTAAATTTTCATTTAATTCCGTAGTATGTATATTAAAGGTGGTTTCGTTAACAAATATTTTATCATCTACGTAAATATCGTCTACGAATTCTTTCTTTATATTAGTTGCAATTTCTGAAAATTCTATATTATCCATAGCAAAAATCATACATATTATCTCATATGTATACTATTATTTTATTTTTTTTACAAAGTGAATAAAACCATTATAACTTAATGGTAAATAATTGAGACAGCGTTTAGCCCCATCTCGAATCCATGGACACGAACTGAATTAGACTAAATTTAATAAGTTTTTAATGTATTTGTTTTAAATATAAAAATAAAGTAATAAATAAATCTGGTTAGATTAAATATTGAATTTTATTTACAAAAATAAAAATTATATGTAGATTTTAAAGTAATAAATGAATTTATTTCTTATTTTATGTATAACTGGACGATACATAAAAACAGCTATATTTTTTACACATTGGTTGTATTTTTTCTTTAAAGAAAGAATTTCCTTACAAAAAGTTTCTTCTTTTAGTCTTAGATGTGTGGTTTTAAAAGTTCAACGTACGAGAAAAAAAATATTACATCTACTGAAAGTGTTTCATATTTCATTATTTGATCATTCTTAAGATGCCCATTTAATTCACTATTGCTTATATTAATTGTGTCTGTGATAGTAGTTTCAGAGAGGCATACTTTATTATCTGGATAATATACATCCTGGAATTCTTCTTTTAAATGACTTGAATTTTCCAAAAATATTGCATTATTCTCATCAAATATAATAATTTCTTGAGACATTTTTAACTGTAAAGCACTTTGAAACAGTATTGTTGTCACCTGCAGTGCTGCCAACCAGCTGAGAATTCAGTACAAACTTTCCATGATTTTGGTAGATTTCCGTAGATTTGAATGATGGAAATTAGTGTTTTCACTACGCACATTTTTTACTAATTTCCTTTATTTATTTTAAATTGTTTTTAGGTAGTAGGAATAAAAATAAAACAATTTAATAGTTTATTAAAACATATTAGAACAAAAAAAAGAATAATCCTATTATAACACATATACCGCGAGTTTTTCTTATCTCTATACATAGCCCATGTTGAATTATGAATAATGTTATTTACCTAATTAAAAAAAAAATATATTATAAAAGATGAAAAAATAGAAATTTTGAACTGGTATAAAGCTTGAAACAGTTTAAGGAAATTGCGGGATCTGTTTTCTATAAAATATCTTGACAGGCCCATACTTTCTATCGGAAAAATTCAGACGATTACTAGGAAATTTGATTCTGATGGCGGCATAATAAATACACACAGAAAGAAAATTGAAATTCCCACATTCTTTCAGAAGACCTATAATAAATGTGTTATGTTGCATTGAAGAATACCCCATAACACCATTAAGTAAAATAGCACAACAATTTAATATTTCGAAGATATCTGTATTTAAAATTCTCAAACAGTACAAATACAAATCTTACACGTTTTCTAATTACGAACAATTATTTCATGAAGATAGAATAAGACGTGTTGATTTTTGCGAAACACTATTTAATTTATTAAATGAAAATGATAATATGTTGAAGAAAATTTTATTTGTAACTTAACCAAAAAAAGTCATTCTTTATAAAATTTTTTGCTTGTCTCAAAAGCATCTAATCTGAAACAAAAATCTAAATATTCTCTTTAGCAGCTGAGAAATTTATAAAAACACACTTTAGCTAAAGAAAAACATTTTATTTAATATGGTATCTTCCAACTCTACACACGTTTCAGCTCTACATGCAAATTCTTTACAAACATTGTGGACGATATCTTCAGTGACAGAATTTATCACTTTCGTAATTTTTTGTTTTAAAATTTCGATACTGTTATCCAAATTAGTATTATAAACACGGTGTTTAACATATCCCCATAAAAAGAAATCCAATGGGCTTTAATCAAGGGAACGAGGCGTCCAATTGACGGGTCCGTAATGACCTATCCATCTGTTTTCAAAATGTTCTTGCAGATATTTTTTTACCAACACTGTTGAGTGGGTAGGCCATCCATCTTGTTGAAAATATATACTTTGAAAGTTAGGTTCTCATCTCCTACTGCAGGCAATTTTGAAGCGATTTACGTTTGCATTAAAAAAGTACGGATCGATGATTTTTACATATACAACACATTACCCTCTTTGTAATACTGACTTCTCGTCGCAATTTTGAAATTAGGATTGCCTCTCGACCAAAATCTACAGTTCTGCGTTGCAACTTTCCTATTAGTTGTAAATGTAAAAATAAAATGTTTTTGAAGAAATTGAGATTTACAGACTGATTTTTTCCTACCCATAAGCAAAAGTGTAAACGCAGAGAATAATCACCATTTTTCAATTCATGTACAAAAATCGGTTTATAAGGTTTAATTTTGTTTTCTTTCAAAATTCTTTGTGAATGTGATTTTCTAATTAACTGATTTAACTGTACAGACCTTTTTCACAAGGATAATTTTGGACATGTTTCTACTGAATCTAAAGTCAGCATTGTAGCTGCATCTTCTTCAAGTACATCCTTTTTCTTTTCTTGATGTCATGTACGCTACCTGTTCTTTTAAATTGTTCTACCAAATTTTGTAAAGCATTTACGCACATGTGAACATTAAGACATTTTTGAATAGCAAAGTTATGCCTCACCAGTTCCATAACATTGAACGAGGTAAACTCTTTGTTCTAAAGGTAGCATTACTATTAACTCTCAGTAAAGATTAACAAATATGTAATTACATTGACAAATATTACGTAAGTTTATTTACTTATTAGGTTGTCATGTAAGATAACAGGATAATATGATTTAATCAAAAACATGAAACCTTTTTTGCTTAAATTTTTGTGTTTTTATAAATTTCTCAGAAGCTAAAAAGAATATTTAGATTTTTGTTTCAGATTAGGTGGTTTTGAGAAGAGTTGCGAATAAATGCATTGAAATGCGCAAGATTATTTGGATCGACGTATATTTGTGAACAACAACAAAACAAAAATAGAAACCGTCTGGCAAATGAAAATCTGGAAGCAATTTTACGTGTGGCGACAAGTAATGTGGAGCCAAACATAAACAAAATTGTTAGGTCAATGCAATGTCATGCATCAAAATAATAAAACATGAAGTATTACATTGTAATGATTAGATTACATTACGATTACATAATTACAACAAACATTTTTGAATGTTCTTTTATTTTTATCATTTGTAGTAATTCATACTATTTAAAAATAAAAATATTTGTGTTAATAAGAATTCTTTGTAGTGGCCCGTCCTTGGCTTATAATTTTCCCGAGTGGCCCCTGTTCCCTATAAGTCTGTGCATCCCTGCTTTAATGCAACATAACCCGTTTTCCGAAGAAATAAGTAATTATTTTTCGAAACGCTTCGTGACCGCACCACTTTCCTTGGTTTAGGTTCATTTTGAAACATCCATACAGTCGATTGCTGTTTAGTTTGAAGCTCATATGAATATATCCAGGATTCGTCACCTGTTACAATGTTATATACAGAATTTGAACGACCACAATCAAATTTTTTTAACATTTCCTTGCACACTTGACACGTTCCTATTTTTGTTCCACTTTAAAATTTTGAGGGATCCAACGACTGGAAAGCTTTCTGACATGTAAATGATCGTGCAAAATCGTCACCAAACGTTGGTCTTCTACGCTTGAATTCTGCGAACCATTTGTAAACCATAGTTTTTGATGGTGCTTCATTCCCAACTACCGAACTAAGCTTTTCCACACATTGCTTTGGTGTCAAACCGAATCGAAAATCGTAAAAAATCATCATTCGAAAATCACGATTCAAAATTTCCATTTTTGACACAACTATTACTTTGTTAAACAAAACTGTTCGGTTTGAAATCGAACTGTCAACTGAATTATAGGTTAAAAATGTCAAATTTTACGAAATTGATAATTGTGGAATGCTGGCAATTCAAGGAGTACTTGATTCCGCGAATTTTAGCAGTATCCCTCGTCAGTATCGTTGAATATACGAGTTAATTATTTTCCTAGCAATTTCTCTGCCTTTGGTTGCCCTTTAGAAAGTTCTTTTCAGATCAAGGGTACCCGGAGAACCTTTTCCTTTGTATTAAGCGTTTGTTCTTGTAGCCTGTATGCGCATGCGCCTAAGATCGCGCAATACCTTTTCTCAGTTTTCAGTCAGAGCTTCTGTAAGCAAAACTGAGTGGCGCTACCTAATATCTTTTATTTTAGTCACCCACACCCGTCTTCACTGACTAAGGGTATACACAATAAATAAAAGCTCCCAGACATTGTGCGATACGACCAGTGATGTAAGTCGGTAAATTACCCCGTATATTACCGAATTAATTACCGTCATTTACGGTAAATTACCACATAAAATTTCCGTAAATTACAAACAAAGTAAAACATCATCTATGTACACGTATGACATTGCACACTCGGTGATTGGGGAAGTCCCTTTCTAGCAGATGTAAATGCTCGTGAATCATCCGTTTATATAACGAATGAAGTAGTCTTTCAAAAGATTTCGGTGTATAAGTTGAACTATATAAAGTTTGTGAATATACAACTCGTAGTGCAGTGCGCTGGGGCGAAAAGATAAAATAAAAAAAGTTATTTTAACAGCATTTTCAAAATCCACAGAACATTCGAAATTATATTCGTGTAACTTCTGTTCGCAAAGTTATGTTTTAACGTAACCAGAATGTCCAGCCACTTACAGAATAAGTGCATTCGTTGTCCTCGTAAAATAAAGAATGAAATACAATCAAAATCAAAAGCATTAAGTGTTAAGAAAATTAAAGCAATAAATAAAGGTGAGTAATTTTGATTGATTCCTATTGGGTTTTATCGAAAAGTATTTAACATTTTAAAGATTCCGGAAAGAAAAAGTTCTTCGCAAACAGATTTAGACGATGGAGAGACGATTTCAAGCGATTCTCGCCCACAATCTGCTGCAATCACCACTAAATCCGCTTACAGTGTAAATTTGGATTTTTTTGTGGATGTAATGAATAAATCAGAAGAGGAAATTTGGGATCTCTTAGCAAGAGCATGCTTTGCTAGTAATACCCCTTTAAATTTTACGGAAAATGTTCATTGGCAAAAATTGTTTAGAAAAGTTAAACCATCTTTACGATTGCCGACTAGATATCAGTTATCCGATGCGCTTTTAGATAAACAATACTCTCAAATAAATCAGTTAGTTAATGAAAAAATAGCAAAGGCTAAAACAATTTGAATTCAAGTTGATGGGTGGAGTAATATTAGAAACGAATCCATTATAAATATAATAATTACATGTTCAGAACCAGTTTTATTTAAAGTAATTGACTGCAAGGAAAATCGCCACGATGCTGCATATCTATGTTCTTTACTTAGTTCTGTTATTGACGACTTAGGTATTAATAAAGTTATAAGCATAGTGACTGATAACGCTAGCAATATGAAATCAACTTGGAAATTAATTAGTGATATGTACCCGTCTAATTATTTTTCTTGTTATGGATGTTGTGCTCATATTTTGAATTTATTCGCACAAGATATTTTAAAATTGGAAGTATTTGCATGTTTAATTACTGATTGTAAAGTCATAGTAAAAACTATTAAAAAATCGCAGATTTTGAATGCTACATTTAAAAATATACAAGATGAACAGCGATCATTACAAAAATCAAACACACTAAAATCTCTTAAACTACCTGGCCAAACTAGATGGTGCTCTAATATTTTCTGTTTAGAAAGCTTAAGGATAAATAAAAAAAATTTAAAAGAATTGGCTATAACAGAAACTATAGCTAATACTTTAGACAAAAGAATAAAAAATAATATTTTAGATGAAAGAGTTGATACATTACATACAATTTTACACCCAGTCTCCGTAATTTTAAAGAACATACAAACCTCTCAACCTTGCATATCTCATGTTGTTGAATATTTTCAAGACCTGAAAGATCAACTGATTGCTGCATGCCCAGTTTCAGAACTAAATGCTGTCCTATCACATTTAAAATCACGGAGAGAAATGGCTATAACACCTATACATTTGACTGCCAATTTACTAGATCCAAAATTTATAGGCAAAAATCTCAATAACGAGGAATATATCACAGCACTGACATATATTAACAAACAATCAACGCATCTATCTAGTTAGTGGATCTGATATAGCAGAAATTATGACTGAGGTTGCTTATTACAAATCGAAAGAACAATTGTTTTCAAAAGATTTTATATGGCAAGCATTAGAGACAGGCAAATTGAATTCTGTATTATGGTGGAAATCACTTTGTTGAACTACAGCTTTAAGTAAAGTCGCAATAGAAATTTTGAACAGCCCACCAACAACATGTGCGACGGAGAGAAGCTTTTCAATGTTTAGTATTATACACAGTAAAAAACGAAATAGATTAACTAATGAAGGAGCTGCTAAGTTGGTATATGTGAATTTAAATTTAAAACTGAAATAACTCCCAACAGAAAAGTTGGAATGTTCTGATTCGAATAGCAATACTGAGACTGAGAGTGATCTGGAATAGTTATGTAAATAACATTACATATTACATAATGGTAATAATGAAAAATCATTGTTTAGTTCTATTTTCAGAATATTGTTTAATTTTAAAATATGTTAATATTGTACTCTTTATTTTTTTTCCTTTAATAAAATGTATAAGACTTTTTTTGTTGTAGGGGTTTTATTTAAACAATAAAAAAGTGTGGTAAATTACCATGGTAATTTACTCAAAAATTGGTAAATTACGCAAGTATAAATCTTGGTAAAAAAAGAGCAGTAATTTACCACGGTAATTTACCAAAAATATATATTACGGTAGTTTTACATCTCTGGATACGACTACGGGTTTTTAGATTTCGACCATCTTCAGACGCTATAGCTGCGCCTGCGCACGCCGTACGTAGCTAGTCTGTATATATGACGTCAACTTGTCGATTGTCAATAGTTGAAGAAAGAAATTAAGTAATGCTCACTAGATTTGTGGTCGTTGACCGTCCAAATAGAAATCCATGTTGGTGACAAGATAAGAACGGTTTAATTTGCCTATAAATAGAATTTGTTCAAAAACACAATATATTTATTGGTCTGTAATTAACAATTTTAGTTCTGTCGCCTTTCTTGAACAAGGATATGATTTTACTAAGCTTCCAGATGCTTGGAATGCAGATGTACTTATAATTAAATTATACTGATTATATAACTCATTTGAAATTTAGCCAATAGCAATTACAAATTTTACATAGTTACCATGTATTGATAAGTGAATATACTCTTAACGACGTGATATAACCGTTTTGGTGTTTCGCTTCCTCCAACAATATGAATTTTGTCATGGTAACAAGTGTTTTGAAGTTTGTTGATAAACGTCAAAAATATATTCAGCAATTTACAATAGGTTTTTTTAAATTTTTTCGACATGGAACGCTTTGGTATAAGCTCGGGGACCGAAATAAATAAAGAAATTGAAGATTTGACACCGCAAAATACCGTTAAAACACATAAATATGTTTGGAAACAGTTCACCGAATTTTGTGAACAGCGAAATTATAAACTTTGTGCTCAAACTTCTGACGAACAATTAGCAAGTATTTTGAAAGATTGAGCATTCAACATGAAACGTGCAGACGGCACCGAATACAAAGAAGGTACCGTGAAAACAATTTGGAATATTTCCGCTAAACTTGTCCAGAAAAAGTTTTATGAAGAGTTTAATCGAGAAACAAATCCATTCAGAGGCGTAATTTTTGAAGATGCAAGAAAGGCGCGGGCAGCTAAAAGGAAGAAGTTACCAGCAATTCCTGAAAAAAGAAAAACAAGTTCTGTCGCCCTTAAAGCGGAAGAAATTAGCAAAATTGTGTCATTTTTTGACGAAAATACGCCAGACGGTTTACAAAAAAAAATTCTATCAAATTTGTTCTTTGGAACTGGCGTGGCAATGAAGCTGTCTTTTGCTTAATTGACTACATATTTCAAAGCAGAATGCGACAATTATGGTCAACCCACAGGACGTATTGAGTACAATACCATATTTTCAAAGACAGCACAAGGTGGCGAAAAACATACAGCTGAATCTAAATGGTTGACACCGAATAAAAATTGTGAAGATCAGTGTCCAGTACGTCTGTTGAAGAAAATGTTAAGCAAAAGAACACCAAACATTAAAACCAATCGTCTATGTTTAACACCTAATCCTGATTGGCAGAAAACTAAAATATGGTATAAAAACTGCCCTGTAGGCCTTAATCAATTAAGTAAATGGACACGTTCAGCGGCAGAAAGTATAGGACTTGATACAAAGAAGCAAAAATATCTAATCATTCCAATCGCTCTTCCGCTGTTAACATCTTGACACAATCTGGAGCAAACTTACAAGAAATTATTAAGATAACAGGCCACTCATCATCTGAATCTCTGAAGTCATATCTAAAGCTTACTAATGAACACCATAGCAAGATACTTGAAAAAATAAGAAATAAACAAGATTCTGCCAACTCTACCATCACCAGCACCTCAAATTCAACTTCTAAAGATAATACAACAAATATTTATATAATTGTACTTTTAATTTCAACCAATAAACAAATTTCGTTAGTTAATTCTTTATATAATCGTAACGAATACCACTCGAGCAAACGAAAATAATCCATTTATAACCTCTTCACTCGACGTATATCCTTAAAACACCACTCGAGCTACGCTCTCGTGGTGTTTCGCAGAATACGTCTCGTGACTCGGAAATATAATCGATTATTTTCTATGCTCTTGTGATATTATAACTGATTATATAACTCATTTGAAATTTAGCCAATAGCAATTACAAATTTTACATAGTTACCATGTATTGATAAGTGAATATACTCTTGACGACGTGATATAACCGTTTTGGTGTTTCGCTTCCTCCAACAATATGAATTTTGTCATGGTAACAAGTGTTTTGAAGTTAGTTGATAAACGTCAAAAATATATTCAGCAATTTTCATAAGGTTTTTTTTAATTTTTTCGACATGGAACGTTTTGGTATAAGCTCGGGGACCGAAATAGATAAAGAAATTGAAGATTTGACACCGCAAAATACCGTTAAAACACATAAATATGTTTGGAAACAGTTCACCGAATTTTGTAAACAGCGAAATTATAAACTTTGTGCTCAAACTTCTGACGAACAATTAGCAAGTATTTTGAAAGATTGGGCATTCAACATGAAACGTGCAGACGGCATCGAGAAATAAACAAGATTCTGCCAACTCTACCATCACCAGCACCTCAAATTCAACTTCTAAAGATAATACAACAAATATTTATTATAATAATTGTACTTTTAATTTCAACCAACAAAAAAATTTCGTTAGTTAATTCTTTATATAATCGTAACGAATACCACTCGAGCAAAAGAAAATAATCTATTATATAACCTCTTCACTCGACGTATATCCTTAAAACACCACTCGAGCTACGCTCTCATGGTGTTTCGCAGAATACGTCTCGTGACTCGGAAATATAATCGATTATTTTCTATGCTCTTGTGATATTATAACTGAATATATGATCGTCACCAGCGGTTGAGTTAGATTTAAAATTAGCCGTTCCAAAGACCGCATCATCTTTCCTAATGTGTCCAACTCAAAAAGGACATTCGAACATCGCTGGCAACACAGTTTCGCTTTGGCGGAAAGACTTGGAAAATTTTTCAGCAAATTTGTTCACAATTATGTCCGGTTGCGTGAGTTCTCTCTTCATAAATTATGTGTCCTATTTTGTTGTAGCTTTATTTAGAAAATTACAAAATTACAGTGCACCGCCCGCTCCAAACCAAAAGTTTAAATTAATGAGACAATCGCTGTAAGATGTCTGCTTTTTATGTGTCTTTTTAAAAGTGACTTGTTGTACGTCTCGTATCCACACTCCGTGCACAATTAAGGAATCGTACTTAATTTTAGATGTTTTGCTTTGATGTGTTTTCGTAAACACGACTTCAGGCTCGTTTGATATTCACACTCCATGCATTTAAAATCCCTTAATTTGAGATGTTTTGACTTTTTGTGTTGTTCTAAACTTGACCTGTAGTTTGTCTGAAATTCACACTCCGTGCGTTTATAATCGCTTGTTTTAAGATGTTCTGACTTTACGTGTATTTTTATATAACTCATTTGAAATTTAGCCAATAGCAATTACAAATTTTACATAGTTACCATGTATTGATAAGTGAATATACTCTTGACGACGTGATATAACCGTTTTGGTGTTTCGCTTCCTCCAACAATATGAATTTTGTCATGGTAACAAGTGTTTTGAAGTTAGTTGATAAACGTCAAAAATATATTCAGCAATTTTCATAAGGTTTTTTTTAATTTTTTCGACATGGAACGTTTTGGTATAAGCTCGGGGACCGAAATAGATAAAGAAATTGAAGATTTGACACCGCAAAATACCGTTAAAACACATAAATATGTTTGGAAACAGTTCACCGAATTTTGTAAACAGCGAAATTATAAACTTTGTGCTCAAACTTCTGACGAACAATTAGCAAGTATTTTGAAAGATTGGGCATTCAACATGAAACGTGCAGACGGCATCGAGAAATAAACAAGATTCTGCCAACTCTACCATCACCAGCACCTCAAATTCAACTTCTAAAGATAATACAACAAATATTTATTATAATAATTGTACTTTTAATTTCAACCAACAAAAAAATTTCGTTAGTTAATTCTTTATATAATCGTAACGAATACCACTCGAGCAAAAGAAAATAATCTATTATATAACCTCTTCACTCGACGTATATCCTTAAAACACCACTCGAGCTACGCTCTCATGGTGTTTCGCAGAATACGTCTCGTGACTCGGAAATATAATCGATTATTTTCTATGCTCTTGTGATATTATAACTGAATATATGATCGTCACCAGCGGTTGAGTTAGATTTAAAATTAGCCGTTCCAAAGACCGCATCATCTTTCCTAATGTGTCCAACTCAAAAAGGACATTCGAACATCGCTGGCAACACAGTTTCGCTTTGGCGGAAAGACTTGGAAAATTTTTCAGCAAATTTGTTCACAATTATGTCCGGTTGCGTGAGTTCTCTCTTCATAAATTATGTGTCCTATTTTGTTGTAGCTTTATTTAGAAAATTACAAAATTACAGTGCACCGCCCGCTCCAAACCAAAAGTTTAAATTAATGAGACAATCGCTGTAAGATGTCTGCTTTTTATGTGTCTTTTTAAAAGTGACTTGTTGTACGTCTCGTATCCACACTCCGTGCACAATTAAGGAATCGTACTTAATTTTAGATGTTTTGCTTTGATGTGTTTTCGTAAACACGACTTCAGGCTCGTTTGATATTCACACTCCATGCATTTAAAATCCCTTAATTTGAGATGTTTTGACTTTTTGTGTTGTTCTAAACTTGACCTGTAGTTTGTCTGAAATTCACACTCCGTGCGTTTATAATCGCTTGTTTTAAGATGTTCTGACTTTACGTGTATTTTTAAACTCGACTTGTAGTTCGTCTGGTATTCACACTCCATGCATTTATAATCCTTTTGTTTCAGATGTATTGATTTTCTATGTCTTTCTAGAGATACCTTACGATTTGTCTGGTATTCACACTCTGTGCATTTATAATCCATCTGTTTCAGATGTATTGCTTTTATATGGCTTTCTAAACATGACTTAAAGAACGCCTGGTAATCACACTCCATGCATTTATAATCTCTTAATTTAAGATGTTTTGTCTTTATGTGTTTTTCTAAACCATCCTTGTAGTTCGTCTGGTATTGACATTCCATGCATTTATAATCGCTTAACCTAAGATGTTTTGTCTTTATGTGTCTTTCTAACCTATCTTTGAAGTTCGTTTCATATTCACAATCCCTGCATTTATAATCGTTTTGTTTCAAATGTTTTGTTTTAATATGATTTTCTAACTGTGCCTTGGAGCACGATTGGTAATCACACTTCATGCATTTATAATCCTTTTCTTTCAGATGTATTGCTTTTATATGTCTTTCTAAAGCTGACTTCAAGAACGTTTGGTAATCACACTCCATGCATTTCTTTAATTTAAGATGTTTTGTCTTCATCTGTCTTTCTAATCTTTCTTTGAAGTTCGTTTGGTATTCACACTCTGCGCATTTTAAATCCTCTAGTTTCGAATGTTTTCCGTTTATGTCACATTTGCGCCTTGTTTGAAACGTGGGTTTCGAGAATTGGAATTGTTTCTCACCATCGTTTGAGTGTGAAGATCTTTCTTCTACTCTATTAATATTAGCTTTGGAATAGTGGCACGTATAGTCTTTTTGGACTCCTCTTCCTTTATTGTCGGCATGTTTTTTTTTCAAGTGCGCCTTGAGAGATTCCTTCGCCTTATATCTCCTAAGACAAATTCCACATCTGTACATTATCACCTCACAATGATCGTTAGTGTGGTGTCTGAACTCGGCGTTGTACATTGTTCCGAACTTACATTGCGTACATTTGTATAATCCACGCTTATATCTTTTGGCTTTGCTTCTTAGTGATGAACACCTTTCTACTTCTCGCTTATGAACCTTTCGTGAGGGAAGTACGCAGTGTCTGAAATTGAAGGAAATCAGAATTATAACATTATCAAATGCCAGTCATCTATAATATCGATAACGGATTGATCATTTACGTGGCAATAAAGAATTCGTAGTTTACTGTACAAATGAAAATATTGCATTCGCTGTAGGCCATGGGCAGAGGGCGGACTAAAGCGATTGAATGACCAATTGCCCCGATAAAACGTTATAGCGATATCATGTATAGCAGTGTTTTTCAACCCTTTTCATGACACGACCCCCCTAGTATCAAAAAATATTTCCCGACCCTTTTTTTTTCATGTATGTATGTTAAAAATATTTAATTCATATAAAAATTTTAGGCGTTTGCGTTATTAGGATTCGGATATAAATATACAATTAAGTACGTAAAACATATAATTTTAAATCGAATACGTGGCCAATTGATAACTAACAAACAAATACAAACATATTGTTAGGGCCGAGACTCCCAGCGCCATCTGTTGGTAACATTCGGAACTAGTACAGGTTCCGAGTGTTACCAACGGATGGCGCTGGTAGTCCCCCGCGCGCTCCACGGCCCGCGCTAAAGGTCCACAAGTTTCGAGACGTTTTGTTACGCTTCGAGATGATTTTCGCTAGAATGCGCTGGCCTATAAATAGGGCGGTCGACCGCGGCCACGGCAGTTGAGTGCAAGACCGCGAAGCAAGTGGTCGTGTCGTCTGCTAATTTAGTTGTTTGAAGAGCGCGAATCACTTGTTTTACGTATTTATTTGAGTTGTTTGTTATAATTGAAAATGGATAAATTCCTGAAAAGATCATCAGAACCATTAACGTCTAAGTCTAGCGGTAGTAGTGGAATAAAGAAAAAACGTCTTTATGACGACAATTATTTGAAATTTGGGTTTACTGTGATTGAGAATAAACCGCAGTGCGTAATTTGCTTTGAAACTTTGTCAAGAGAAAGCATGAAGCCATAGAAGTTGGTACGCCACCTAAACAGAAAATATCCTAATGAAAAAAATAAACCCGTGGAATTTTTTGAGCGAAAATTAAAAACTCTTGAACATAAAAAAACTGCTATAGGACAAATGTCCAACCTAAATGAGAAAGCGTTGCTCGCTACTTATCGAGTAGCTTTTCGTGTGGCTAAAGCAGGAAAACCTCACAGTATTGCCGAAAATTTGATTTTACCAGCGGCTTTAGACATAGCAGATATCACAGTATTGCCGAAAATTTGATTTTACCAGCGGCTTTAGATATAGCAGAGATTATGTTTGGCAAGCAAGAGGTCGAAAAGCTCAAAAGTATACCTCTCTCTGACAATACCATTCAACGCAGGATAAGCAATATGGCGACTGACGTTCGTGATCAAGTCATAGAAAAAATTAAGAAAAGTTCTTTTGTGTTCTTGCAATTTGATGAATCAACGGATATTGCGGGTTGTGCGCAGTTTGTAGCTTTTGTGCGTTTTGAATCCAATGAAATATTAATGGAAGAAATACTATTTTGCAAGGCACTACCCAAAAATACTACAGGTCAGTGCTTGCATGACACGTTCCTTGAAGCTACGCAAGATATGAATATCGATTGGGCACAAAAATGCATTGCTATTTGTAGTGACGGAGCAAAAGCCATGACTGGTGCGAAGAGTGGATTTATTGTTAGACTGAAAGAACAGATGCCAAACGCTTGTTGGATGCATTGCTTTCTCCATCGCCAAGCTCTTCCAGCCAAAACTTTGCCACAAGAATACAGTCAAGTTCTAAATATTATTATTAACATAAATTCTATTAAGGGAAAGCGTTGCAGACTCGATTGTTTCTAATCATTTGTGAAGATATGGGGGCACTACACCGCAATTTGCTTTATCATACAGAAGTTAGGTGGTTATCAAAAGGCAAAGTACTGACTTCGCGCTGAACTATTAGTATATTTACAACAAGCCAAGTCACATTACTCTGAATTCATTTCTGACCCGGAATTCCTTTTGAAATTCGCTTTTCTTCCTTACTTATTTGAGCATTTAAATAACTTGAATAAAAGTCTTCAAGGGCGGGATGAAAATGTCATTACAGCAAAAGACAAACTCCATGGCTTTATAAAAAAAAATTGAATTGTGGTCATCATCTATAAATCAAAACAACTTTGATTCATTTTCGTCGACACAGTCTTTCATTGAAGAAGTCGGAAGCGAGATAAACATCAACTCATATATATCTGGTATGGAAATGGTGTTAGATAATTTGAAGAAAGAATTGTGTCATTACTTCTCAGTGCAAGAGATATCGGATAACACTGGGCAAAGATGGATCTTAAATCCGTTTTTAAATGCAGCTATAAATGAGGCAAATTTATCAACTAAGCTCAAAGAGAATCTGCTGGAATTATCTGCCGATGGGATGTTACACTTGGAATTCAAGTCTGAAAATTTGGATACCTTTTGGTTAAAAAGGAAAACAGAATACCCGGAATTAACAACCGAGGCTTTGAAGTGTTTGATTCCATTTTCTACCTCGTACTTGTGCGAGTTGGCATTTTCATCAATGGCCCAAATAAAAAGTAAACTAAGAAATCGCTTAAATTTGGAAAACGATTTAATACTTAAAGTTGCAAAAACGGATCCACGATGGGAGAAATTGATTGAACAAACTCAAGCACAACCTTCACATTAAAATGAACGAGTACTCGAAGATTTTATTTTTTGTTAATGTGTTTGTATAAATAACGTAACGAGTATCATTTTGTTAACTTTTTTTTAATATATCTACCTTTTTAAAATTTATTGATTTTTTTTACTGAGTTCTCTCGACCTCTCGCGACCCCCCTACAGAGGCTTCGCGACCCCCCCAGGGGGTCGCGACCCACAGGTTGAAAAACACTGATGTATAGTATTCGCAATTTTAAATTCTCGTTAAATATTTGAGATATTAATTAAAATATATCGTGTGTTATTGATTATTTTATGTAGCAGGATAAGAGTCTCGTCACGTAAATATGAAATAACATATTTTTCTTTTGTAATATTATTAATCTATACTACTTTTAAATCCACGAAATTTTACAATTTATTAAAAGCTTAATAACTAGATCTTCGAAGTTTTATATACAGGGTGAGTCGTGAGGAATCGACCAAACTGTAGGAGTGTATTCTACAGGTGAAAGTAATGTAAAAAAACTCAAATGTTGCTAGCCGATTTTTATTTGTTTTCGAGTTATAGCGTAATTAAAAATAAACAAAATTTCATACATTGAAGTATTTGTATTTTATTGGTATTATCGTTCTTTATAATATATTTTCAAAAATACCGCCATTCATTTCATAACATTTTTTATATCGTCTACCAAGGGCGCTGGTTGCGTTCCTGATTGCGTCAGGTTGATGTTTGATATTGTCAGCAGCATTCATAATCCGTTGAATTAGTGCATCACGAGTGTCCACTTTTACTTGATACACATCATTTTTTAACCACCAGCCCCATAAACAATAATCGAGTGGCGTGAGGCCTGGTGACCTAGGAGGCCAACCAATGTGACTACCACGTCCAATCCAACTCCCTGGAAACCTTTCAGCCAAATGTTGCCTGACTGCACGAGCGTAATGTGCAGGCGCTCCATCGTGCTGGTAGAAGATTTGGATTCTGATGTTTATGGGAACATCCTCTAGCAGTCCGTGCAGTTCATTTTCTAAAAAATGTAAATAGGTGTCTCCCGTGAGGCGATTCTGAAAAATGTAAGGTAATTGGTCCTTACATTTTTGAGGAAAACCATCGATCATACCACACCACACGTTTACCGAAAATTTATGTTGAAAGTTACTTTCGACTGTTGCGTGTGGATTTTCGTCTGACCATACATGCTGGTTATGACAATTATTAATACCGTCACGGGTGAATGTCGCTTCATCCGTAAACAGTATACGCGATACAAAAGGAGGATTATCATTTATCCATCGACAAAATTCTATACGTCTACGATTATCATCTCGTTGTAGGTGCTGTACTCTTTGTACATGGTACGGACGTAAGCCATGCTCGTGGAGTGTTTTTATCACCCTTGTTTGTGGAATGCCCAATTGAATACTAATTCTCCGTGAGCTGGTAGTTGCGTCTTCTTCTACTACATCCAGAATATCTTCTACTTCTTGTAATTGTTGTCGACTGCCTCGTTCAGATATTATGTTTACATTGGGAAGCTTTCTGGTCGCGCACAATGTGTTGAATACATTAATAAATACAGTTTTATTAGGATGTCTGTGATGTGGAAACCGTTGACGATATTCATTAGCAGCAGCTGTAGCATTCCCATCACAAAATCCATAAACAAACACCATATTAGCATATTCTAAATTAGAATAAGTGTGTGGCATTTTAGTTTGTTACACTATAGTCGTACAAACGTCAAGTCAATGTCACAATACCCGAACACAATGTTATAATTTACTCCAAGGTATAGGGAACATTTTTTATGATGGCAGCGCCCTCACTAAATCAACGATGAACTAGAAGTAGTGACATTAGACGCATTAGGCATACAAACCACTCTACACTATTTCTCGACTGCTTTCAATGTCACTACCGCTAGTTCGGAAAACCACGAACAGGTAGCGCTTCAGCTAGGAAGACTTCCCTATAATGAATTGCTACCGGGGTTTCAATGTTTTTACGAATACATACATAAACATGGTATACTAAATCTACATTTTTAATTACGCTATAACTCGAAAACAAATAAAAATCGGATAACAACATTTGAGATTTTTTACATTACTTTCACCAGTAGAATACACTCCTTGAGTTTGGTCGATTCCTCACGACTCACCCTGTATATATTTTATAATGGGATAAACCTCCATTATATTACTTGATGAGCTATTTCTAATATTATGTCTATACGATTTTAAAATTGGAACATATGCAAGAAATATTTGTTTTATTTGAATTTGAAATGGTTATCATGTTTATACAAAAATTGGATATCTTATTCTTAATAACTTAGCTTTGTAAATATAGATTAGAATTGAATCTTGGTAGATATTTTTAGTTAATTATATTTTGAAAGTTTAATAATAGTGAAAATTATATTTAGTAAATTTATATAAATTATTGTAAAATTTAACATATGCAAGTGAGTAATTTAAAATTTATAATTAATTATATGAATATGTCGAGAACGGCATCGTAAAACAATGGCGAGTTGGATTGACGGTCATACTGATTATATGTCCATGGTCGGTGATTCCAAAATTTATTGCAAAATCTGTACAATATAGTTAAAAAATTCCATGAAATCGCACGTACAACGTCACTTAGCATCGCAAACACATGCACAGAAATTGGAACCGTTGGAATCTGACAATTTTAACGAAAAACTATGTGAAACTTTTATGGCGGCTAATATTCCATTAAATAAACTTAACAATCCCACTTTAAAAATATTTCTCCAAAAATATACTGGTCGAAATGTTCCTGATGAATTCACCTTACGCAAATATTATGTTTCTAAGTCCTACACGAAAGCAGTAGAACGCATTAGAAGCCATCTTTCAAATAAGTACCTCTGGATAAGTCCCGACGAAACTCGATATATTAGGACGCTATGTGGTAAATGTTGTAGCTGGTGTACTACATCCAACTATTCCATATAACGCATATGTAATAGCAACAAAAGTTATAAATACAGTTGATGCGGAAACAGTTGCTAAAACCATTAACGAGAATATACTTCAAAATATACTTCATTCGGACGACAGGTACAAAGAAAAAGTACTTTTATTTATAAGTGACAGTGCTGCATATATGTTAAAAACAGGCAGACTATTAAAGGAAACATATCCTAATATGCTGCATATTACTTGTGTAGCACATGCTCTCCACAGAATCTGTGAATATATCAGAGGAATTTAATAGTCTGCCTGTTTTTAACATATATGCAGCACTGTCACTTACAAATAAAAGTACTTTTTCTTTGTACCTGTCGTCCGAATGAATTATATTTTTAATACTCTCGTTAATGGTTACAGCAACTGTTTCCGCATCAACTGCATTTATAACTTTTGTTGTTATTAGTTATTACATATGCGTTATATGGAATAGTTGGATGTAGTGTACCAGCTACAACATTTACCACACAGCGTCCTAATATATCGACAGTTTCGTCGGCACTTATCCAGAGGTACTGATTTGAAAGATGGCTTCTAATGCGTTCTACTGCTTTCGTGTACCACTTAGAAACAAAATATTTGCGTAAGGTGGATTCATCAGGAACATTTCGACCAGTATATTTTTGGAGAAATATTTTTAAAGTGGGATTGTTAACTTTATTTAATGGAATATTAGCCGCCATAAAAGTTTCACAGAGTTCTTCGTTAAAATTGTCAGATTCCAACGGTTCCAATTTCTGTGCATGTGTTTGCGATACTAAGTGACGTTGTACGTGCGGTTTCATGGAATTTTTTAACGATATTTTACAGATTTTGCAATAAATTTCAGAATCACTGGCAATGGACATACAATCAGTATGACCGCCAATCCAACTCGCCATTGTTTTACGATGCCGTTCTCGACGTTCTTCGATATCCTATCTGAAAAAGTAACTTGAACAATGCTCTAGATTTAAATAAATGAAAACTAGAAATGTATGCGTAAGTTATTGAAACTGAACGAAATTCAATGCACATTTACGTCGAAATAATTGGGAGTAGATTCAATCAAACGATATTAAACAGGATCTATCACAAAGATTACGATGTAATTAACAGTTAAAACTATGAAAACAAGAAACTAACTCACAGTACTTTATTTAGCTTACGAAATATAATCTAAATAGACTAAATTATTAAAACTCCACACGCTTCTATCTACGCCCATGAAAACAGAAATTTAACTGTAAATATCCAACAAAAAACGTCAGAATTCTCGATGAAAACAGATGTAGGCGTTAGCCAACTGCTATTTGGAGTCCATTTTTTTAAAGACAAAGTACACAACAATATGTCTGTGTGTTTTCCAATGAAAATAGATCTTTAGAAGTGTTTTTATTACATTTTTACTAAACTTATAGTACAAAACTTAAAAATCTAATCTTACCTGGCATTTACCTCACGACAGTAATCCATGTGCTGCTCTAAATATTCCGTCGCTCCCAAATATACTTTGCAAAATGAGCACTGGGCAAGCTCTAAAATTATATACATTATTTTACAACCAGAAATTAAAAAATACAAAAATAATAAAATTCAACGTTAGTTGTTAACCCCTGAAAACCTCCCATTTAAAAAAAGCAGCACGAAAGTATGCGACATTTGAATGTAGAAAGGAGATTTAATAGTCATCAGTTCTCGTTTGGAGTAAGTTCAAAGTGTTAGCTATATATACACAAAGTATAGAACTAAGAAGTCATATCTGTCACCAGGATATCGTGGTTTGACAAGCTCCAATGAGAGGAAAATGCATTCACACGTTCCAGGATTAGACGTGGCTCATCATGAATTTTTAATTATCCTAAGACAGTAAAAGTTTTGTAAGAAAATCAAAAAATTAGAAATGCTCAAAAACCACAACCCTGTGTGACTCCTTTGTTACCTTACTTTATTCTCAATAACACCAAGATAAAATAATTTCAATCTTAAATTTGTTGCATAATGACAAGCAAAATATTTAACAAAATTTACTCATTATATGTATTTGTATTATTTATTTCCCAAGCAACATTTACCCTAAATATCAATTGAAAAGTTACAATTACCATAACTCTATTAGAATTACTAAGGAGAAACTAACATGCATCCTGGTGTTATTACATAACGCTATCTAAACAGCATAGAAACAAGGTATTAAGTGGAAACTACAGAAACATTAATTCTTCTACAAATAATTCTTCCTACCTTTAACAGAAAAAATTTCATTAGTTTCACTGTGAAATGCAGCTTTATGTTCAGCTAAATATTCCTTTGAACTGAATCCCAAACAACAGAAAGTGCAGGCATATACATTTTCAACACCTTCTTTTGCTATGGGAACAAAATCCATTTTCACATTTTCAACCAAACTCTCTTCATATTTTTCACCAAAATACACTAATAGCTCTTCACCCTCCTGAATACTACGAGTGCTATAATAATATAGTTTATCTCCATACTGAAATGGAAATACATTTTGTTCGGAAATATTTCTGGCAGGATTTATGTACTGCATCCAATTCAGATGCTCCGATTGAGCATCACTAATCACAAACCTTCCCCCTCTTATTCTCAAGGGCGCTCCTATAGAATTAAGTCCAGTGCAAGGACCAAGTCTTACATATTCAGGTATAACTTTTAGAGAGAAAATTCCCAAATTTCCATATGACTCTCTAGTTTCTAACATATACTCTGGTAACCCTTTTATTCTATTATATGTATTATTACAAGGTCTTTTGTTCAAAATATGCACGAGTGCTCTGCATTTTGTGCAATAATCCTGATAGACTTCATGGCAATGGTTACATACTGTTAAACAAATTAATTCATACAATCTTTCAAACTAAAAGATGGCATTTCAAATTTAGGCAAAAATAATAGAAAAAGAATTGGAAGTTCTTTAAAATATATAAATAGTGTTATTGTAAGAATACAAATGTGTGTACTTACACCTCAGTTCATTACAGAATGTAATTAGTATATTAGCAGGATAAATTCCATCTTCTATTTTAACATTATTGCTTACTGTATCATTTATTTCAGATGAAGGTAAGTCTGCTTTGATATGATCTACAGAAAGCATTTCATACTTTCTTATTTGATTATTCCAAATATGCCCATCTAATTCACTATTGCTTATAGTGCTAATAGTACCTGTGATAGTAGTTTCAGAAAGGTATAATTTATTATCACATTCTATTGTAACATTATTGCTTATTGCATTATTTATTTCAGATGAAGGCAAGTTTGTTTTGATATGATCTACAGAAAGCATTTCATGTTTCCTTATTTGATCATTCCTAAGATGCCCATCTAATTCACTATTGCTTATATTAATGGTACCTGTGATGGTAGTTTCGGAAAGGCATAATTTATTATCTGGAAAATATACATCCTGAAATTCTTCTTTTACATCAATTGAATTTTCCAAAGATATTGCATTATTCTCATCAAATTCAATAATTTCTTCAGACATTTTTAACTCTGAAGATACGTTATATTAAAGACATTAAGGATTTAAAGAAAGTGTGTTTATTTAATACTGAAGCTGACAGTTTGTGTCAAATTTTGTGGTTTAGAACTGTGGTTTAGGTTAGCAACACTGCACTTAAGTTAGACCAGAACAATTAACATTAGCGTCCCATGCGGTAATCACTTTTGATGTAAATATAAAAATTGATAAAATCAAACACAATAACCTTACCTTTCGAAATGTTTATTACCAATATTTGCTAATTACAATTATTTAAGGAAATGGGATAGATTGTGCCGCGTTTCAAACAAAAAATTTGGCTAATAAAAGCTAGCGGAAAACAGGTACGTACGACTTTGACAAGAGATGTTAAGCCTGAGTTACATTAAACTTTTTTCGTCTTTATTCAAACTATAGATGTACTTGTCAAAACTTTGATAGTGTAATTCAGAAGAAATACATCAAAGTTTCTAAACTACAAAACTAGATCCGATCCCACTTTCATCCAAGTTTTATACTAGACTTTTCGTTTGTACCATCGGGTTATTTTAAATAAAAATCATATAATAATTGCAGGTTACGTAGTGTTTGGTTTGTTCTGAAAATTAATAGAAATTGTGTCAGAATGTTCAGTAACAAAATATGGGGCACCGATATATCGGTTTTCGAATTAATTTTTTTTAAATTTTTGTATCTCTAAGAGGTAATAAATAACCACAACCCGTCTAAACGTCAAATATATAATATTAAACAAACAGAAATTTTTATTTTATGATGGTAACGCACTCAAAGTTTGGTGCCCTCTATTCAATATAGCATAAATTAGAACTTGTATGAAATAATACAAAGGTATTTTTAATAATATAAAATATTATTAAAAATCTGGTGTAAAGAACACAAATACAGGTTCACTATTTGTATTTTTGTGAGCGTGTCCGAACATATCCCTCCCCAGAGACGTAGATACGTATTTCGCCTTTCTATAGGTTCATCGGTACGCCCCTGCTGGAGAAAGGATATCTTCAGACACATTCACAAAAAAGAACCACATCGCCACATCACAGAAATTATCCAGACCGAGCGTAGAAGTAAATTCAGCGCTGCCTGTTGTCAGACAGCCGAAGTACCGCGCCCAGTCCACATAACCAATGTAAAGTAACGACGCCCTTCCAAAGGTTTCATATTATTAAAAATACCTTTGTATTATACAAAACTGGTGGGGGTTTACCTACTCATGTATGTTTCAATTATTCTGATACTTGTATGAAATCTTGTCCAAGAACTTGTTCAAGTTTCTAATACGAAAAAAAGTGTAATGTAACTCACGCTTTAAACACCAATTGACAATAACTGTAATTCTCAGTGTGGCCAATATAAAGCAAAGAAACGGACTCCGATATAACATGAATATGACACAATAAACTACTCTAATCATAAGCTATCACTCACGAGGTGTAATCTAATTAGAAAATTCTGGTTTTCTTTTTAGTTCACGGACCTAGTCGCTTTAGCGCTGTCTGCAACCCATTCCATTTTCCCACGCAAAATGATGAATGTTTTATTTCCTAACCCCAATAACCCTCTTCTTTTCTGATTTGGGCAACTATTTGTTGCTTACATTACTTATATTTTTTATTTTGTTTTGTTAATTCTCTTTTATCCAAATATTTTTCGAAAGTGGGTTATTATTGTGTTCTGAATTGTGGTAAGAGTATAATGTAATTATGCATAGTTTTTCCAACTGTAGGTAGGTTTAAATACAATTATCTTATAATGCATGTACCAAACGCCTTCGTACAGAGATTTACTAAATAGTTCAAAGCTACCTTATTTTAAAATGACTCTCGAACTTACTACCAATGAACTATATACTAACGTAACTGGAACGGCATCGCCCGTAAACAGTTGTTGCCAGGGCCGTGGCAAATTTTTGTATGAGAGAGACGGGCAGAGGTAGGCATACCGCTTCTTGTCTGTTTCACGTGTTTTACTGCGTTTGATACTACGTTAGATATATTTTATTTATTTTTGTTTAAAATACACAGTTTATAAGTTTGCAAATATGGTTATGAGGCTTATGAGTTGTGTGGCATATAAGTGCAATAATTTGCATAATAAGAATAGTACTATTCAATTTCATGGGTAAGTTTTGATCATATTTTTTAAACTAACCTTACCTACATGTACAAAATTTATACTTTTTGACTTATTAATTTGAAATTATTTTAGTTTTCCATTTAAACGGCCTGAAATTCTAACACTTTGGATCAATGCTATAAAGAGGGCTGACTGAACATCAACAAATCAAGAAAATATTATATATTACATTGCAGGTTATATAGTCAGAAAAATGTTATCCAAACTAAATTGTAAATTTTCTACAGATATTCTGTTATTTTCAAAGAAAGATGAACATAGTTATTGTAATACAAATGATAGTCATAGGTTTTTAAACTCTAAAAATAGGGGTGGCTTAATTTGCGCTTCTGAAATAGTAAATAAGATTGTTTGCTATTCTGAAAGGCAATTTAAATTAACATTCCAACACGGTTTAAATTGCCACAAAAAAACCCAAACAGATTATTTTAAATAACGCAATTCGTCATTTTTCAGAAAAATTGTATCTTTTTAAACCCAATCATCTAATTGTTGAAGAATTTGGTTTCGAAGATTTGCACGAAATTCAATTAATAAAAGCAATTGTAAATTATTACTTAACATGTAGATTGCATTAGTATGGTAGAAACGAAACTGAAAAGTTTATAGGGAAAGGTTCAAGTATAAGACACAAATTAAATAAACTAATTCTGTTTAACAATTTTTAATCTTTGTATATTAATGTATTGTTTTTTTTATATTGTAAATATAAGAGATTTTGAATACATATTTTTGCATTTTCTGTGTATTTTATTACTAGTATTTTTCATGATGCGGCGAAATTTAGTCCATTATTATAGAAACTGCTGTAAGTCTGAAGTAAATCACGAATTTTATTGATTATATAAAAATTTTACAACCTTAATCTTAATACAAAAGTATCGACAAATAGTTTTCTTTCGCTCTTTAAAGCCCTGACCCCCCGTATCTTCTTTTACCTGTATTTCTACATGAATATATGAAATCAGTCCCACCTGTGCAATACTCGTCCAATGTGCTAGACAAGGATGCAAATACCTACGTTATGCTGGTTGCCTAAAATCATCGCGGCCACGCGATTTGGGTGCTCGATGCCGTTCCAGTTACGTTAGTATATAGTTCATTGCTTACTACACATATAAATATCTTATATATATATATAAATATCTTCAGGTGTTGATGAAGATCTACAGGGGCTGGATAACATAGAAGCTTCTATAACCGAAGACACCACTTACGTCAACTAGTGGTCTGAATATAGAAAGAGGTAGTTATACATCATTTTAAACTGTTTTATTTTGTCAGTATATTAAAACAAGTGCCATGTTAATGATATACCTTTTTATGATTGTGCAAGGAAGCTATAGTATATTGTAAAAAAAAGAAGAGATATTTCGAACATGGAAAAAAGATAATGTAGCTAAAATAATATTAATAAAGATTATTTTTGGATCTTTGAAGAAAATTTAACTTCTACTAATTATTAGTGAATTTACAAGGAGCGCTTTTAATGCCCAAAGAGAGAAACAAATAAGAAAAATTATGGTGAAACATGTTGCTCAAGTATTGTCTCACACAGTTAGTACTGGTATTAGGGGAATGATTTTTTTTTAATATTTCACATTATACGAAAATTAAAATATTACATAATTGTGTCAATATTCCAAAATTCAGTTACTTTTTCTTTGTTATAGGTCAAGGCAGTTTAGTGTCAGTGGAGGCCTTGCATATAGATTGTATTGAGTTCAATCAACACTTTGTTTGATAGTGCTAATTGAACAAACTTGTTGCCATACCAGGGAAAACAACGCGGTGTGCTATTTCAAGGAAGTCACCTGGAGTTTTGGAATGATGCCGACACTGTAAAAAGAATCTTACAATGGTTGATGAAGATTATCATATTTTATTAATATTTAAACCATACACGTCCGGATAATTAAAACCACATACTGTGCATGTTAAGCTATGTAAAAATATTTGCCAAAAGAACCGAGTATACGGGAACTAATCGATAAAATATTGTAACAATTACAGAAGTTACTCAACTTATCGCACATAATAAATTACATGTTTATTGAGCAGTTATTTAGTAAAACATATATACAGTGTGGCCCAACAGTCGCGCAACCGAATGAAAAAAGAAATGAAATTGTGTAGTACAAATACAAAATTTATTCTTCTATAATAAAAATAATACAAATATGTTTGAACATAAACTGACTCTTTGGGATCACAGCTTATGTTCGAAGTGTCCTCCACCTTCTTCAATGCATCTCAGACATCGCTTTTTAACCGCGTTACAAATGCGCCGAAGTAATTGTTTGTCATCATTGAGTTTGGCGACTTCTTCGGTTATAACATTTTTCATGGTCTCAATATCCGGCAACTGATGATGGAATACCTTACCCTTTAAAATACCCCACACAGCGAAATCTAGTAGGGTTACGTCCGGAGATCTCGGAGGCCTTTCGACTTGACCTCTTCTTCCAATCCATCCCGGGAAAAATTCATCGAGAAATTCGCGAACAATTAAAGCGTAATGTGCTGGAGCACCATCTTGTTGAAGAGTTAAACATTGACCAGCAAACACTGGGTTATTGGCAAGTTCTTCACGTAGTTCCATCAACAAATAGAGGTATGCAACACCTGTTACAGTATTGTCGAAGAAATAGGGGCCGACGATTCCGAAGGCGCAAACACCAAGCCATACCGTTACTCCAGGCACATTTAATTCTTCTTAAATGGTGATATGCGGATTTTCAGTGGACCAGTACACACAATTGTGTCTATTGATGCGCCCATTTAATTTAAATTGAGCTTCGTCCGACCACAAAATTGTTTTGAAGAAATTTTGAAAGGCTTCACATTGAATGACATACCATTCTGCGAACTGTAGCCGACGATCCGGATCATCTTCTGTCAATGCTTGTAAGAGGCGTGGTCTGTAAACCTTCAAACCTAGTTCCTTCATTATTCGCGGTAGGGTAGAACGAGAAATATCCAGTTCATTTGCGGTTTGTCGGACAGATGGCGCAGGCGATTCAATAAAACTCTGAGCTACAGTTTGTAAGTTATCATCTGTCCTCAGACTACGTGGCCGGCCTGTACGCTTGGAATCATCCACAGAACCGTTTTTTTCGAATCTTTTTATCAAGCGATACACAGTCTCACGCCTCGGAACTTGACAGTCAGGGAATTTTACCGCGAAATCAGAAAAAATGTGTTCATAATCAGCATGGTAATGATAGTACGAAGACACCAAGAATACCCGTTGCGCTACGGTATACCGATAATGTGGGCTTGTTGCCATGATAACGCGTTCACACACTTACAAACTCCGACAAGATATTGCTTCACACACAGACAACCGCTGTACTGCAGACAAACCAGCCGTCAATCTTGCATTAGGGGGAGAATGGCGCATGTGTATTTCATTTTGACGTTGCGCGACTTTTGGGCCACGTGGTATATATATATTATTGCAATCTAAATAAAGTACCAACTCACCCATAATTTTTTATTCAAATCAAACCACTGCAAACTATTCATTTTATATTTTTGAACCTGTAACACAAATCAAACGAACGTATTCCGTAAATTTTTACACTGAACTGAATTGTTTTCGTAAAGGCACGTGTCTCATAGTCATAACAGTCATAACCCATGTGGCATCTCTAACGTGTTGTTTACACAATCGTCTATAGGTGGATATAGGTCTACAGTGCCGCAACTAATATGCATGGATTTTCAGCATAGATTTTTATAATAGCCATCTCGAGGAGGTCTTAGGAATTAAAGGGTTAAGTTCTCAATTTAAGAATGGATTACAATTCCTGCCTCGTTTCATCCTACATATTACCTCTACACCACGTGAAGTACATACTATTACATAAATTCCTTACTTTGCTTATGCATATGATAGTAAATATTACGCCCGTGTTTCTAATTCCCCAGATTATGTTCAAGTACAATCAGCTGTCAATTATGTTGTTTGTAGATCACGTCTCAATGCGATCATAAATGATTGAGGATAGTTTAAATTTACCGCCATAGTTTTTAGTGTGTTAATTTGCGAATCTGCTTTATCTGTTTTGATTGTTAAACACTGTTATGTGAAAATTGTGTTATACCTATGTAGTTGCTTGTTATATGTAAGTGTTTCAATTAAATAAACTAAGATTTTGTGTTCTTTTAAGTTGATTGTTGGCGTAAATTAATTCTATGCACTCCAAAGTACAATTTTTATTTAACAATTAATAGTACCGCTAACAGTCCCATTTGAGACGCCACTGGAGAAACATCATAATAGCAAACCCTCAGTACAACCAACTTTAGGAAAAATTTGTATGGCGGCAAATTCAAACTATCAATCATTTATGATCGCACTGTACTTAAATATTGATAACTGCTTTGTCGTGAGTTATTATCGAAAAATTAATTGCATTAATTTATTTTACTTAATATAAGATCAGGTTTTCGATTTAGCTGCTAGAATTGAAGACCTTTGTATTACTATTGTCACTAATTGGTGGTTTAAGAATCATATAGAAGTAATTTGTAATCGTGCTTCCAAGATGTTGGAATTTATAATCAGTACATCGACATCCACACTTATCTGTATAAAAGTCCTTAATACTGCGGCTTTGTTGTGAGCAGGTCAGAGTATGAGTCTATTACCTGATATCTCTATGTATTTTACGCATAGGCTCCGTTTGAAGGATGTTCAGCTCCGATTTTTTAAATTTACTTTGTTGAAAAGTGTTACCTAGTTGCAGAGTATCCCGAACGTGACCTTTCATAGAAAGAACTTTTACACGTCAACATGGAATGGTTTCATTAAGTAGGAGAAGAAACATTTTCAGTGCTAAATTTTTATATCAAATTATCTCTGCGACGTTGTGCAACGATTGTCTACCAGACACTCTGCGAGATTTATTATGGATATATCAAGAATTCATGCTTTAGTGCAGGTACCATTATGGCATATGTGTAAAAATTGGTAATTGTACTAGAGTAATAATCTTTATTGGTCCAACAGCAATTACCACTTACAGAACAGTAATGAAAGATAATTTAAATTTGTGGTGTAAACAAACACTATTACTCAACATACATACAGAATTAGTACTTAATAATATAAAAAAAATAATTTAATGAACATAGATTAATTCTATACATATAGCAAACGCTAATTAAGTTGGCGCTAGGAGGGGTAAGTTCGCGCAGGATTAGAAGTAGTGGGGAGATTTGTATTTGGTTGGAGCGTGTATCACTTCATGATCCCTTAGCAAAGACAATATGTTCCGTCAAACGTCAATGACAAATGTATTCTGACAATTACTTGAGTAGTGGGGGTGGACGTTTTCAAACACGGCTTCTGCGTACCCTCCACGCGCCAACATAATTGGCGCTTGCTGTACATAGAAACAGAACAAAATGTGATATACAGTTCTGTTCAAATAAATCTGGGACAATTTTTGTTGTTGTTAGAATTGTGGATTTCAGCATATTAGTTGTAATTAGATTTCATTAAAAGTGTTGGTGATTGCTAACAATACCAAACATTTATTATCATTTAATAGAAATAAGAAGTAATGAAAGAAAGTAAACAATAGATTTGATTTAATAAGAAAACATTAATAATGAAGAAATAACTTAACAAAAAATAAATTTAATATATTGTTTGGTCACCATTTCTTTCAATAACTTCCATCAGTCTTCTTGGCATGGAATTTATTAAAGAACTCCCTAAATCATCGTTATTTGTCAGTTCCTCCCATGCTTCTTCAATCCATTGCCATAATACATCGGCGTTTCTGGTTGAGCATTTCGTTTATTGATTATTTTAACCATGAGTCCCCAAACATTCTCGATCGGATTTAAGTCCGGACTATTGGTAGACTAATGCAAAACTTCGATGTTTTTAGTTCCTAGCGAAGCACTTATAATTCTAGCAGTATGAACCGGACAATTATCGTGCTGAAATATAAAGTCGGGATTGGCGAATATATGGTTGACAGTTGGAAGCATGATATATTCTAGAATGTCTCTGTAGGCAATCGCAATCCGCCAACATATTCCTAAACCTTGAGAACTGATCCAAGCCCAAACATTAACTGAGAATCTTCCCGAAGTTCTTCTGGGACGAATATATTCTTCGTGGAAACGAGTTCCCCGTGGCCGATAGACTTTGATTTTTCCGTTGTAAGTCGACTGAAAAGTCTTCTGATCACTAAAAATAACCCTATTCGAAAAATTTAAATCATTATTACTATAATTTAAAGCAAATAATAGTCGTGATTGTTTCTGATCATTAGTTAAGTACGGCTTCCTTGCAACAACACAACATTTTAAATCAGATATTTTTCTGCATGCGGTAACTCTGGAGGCGGGAAAACTTTTATGCTTTTATGTTTATTACAGCATTTCTTGCAGTATCAAATGGACGATCTCTTATATAATCTATAAGTTCCATTTCTTCTTCAACAGTTGACTTTCTGTTGAACAGCCCTGCACAAGTCATTATTTTTAAGGTCATTTCGTTTTGCCACCGTTTCTTAATTGCAAACACTGTATTTTAATTTAGGTTAAAAGGCCGTGAAGTCATTCTTACCGACCAACCTTCTATTTTGGAAATAATTCGCGGTTTTTCAATGACTGTCAGTTTTCTAGCCATTTTACTACAAAAATGTCTATGAAAAACGTTGCACTGTTGCATTTTGACAATTATGACTTTGACAATTTATAACCCACATTTACAATCGAAAATTAAAATTGTCTCAGATTTATATGAACAGAACTGTACATTAGGGTGGAGTGAAAATGAACAAAAAATTTTTTTTTTTAATTTTGAAAACTCCTGTATTGTTAATTGATGACCCTATTAGAAAGCACTATTTATGCAAAATAACAAGACTCTGCGACTTTATTTCGAGGTGGCGCATGAAGGGTGAATTTTGAAAAATAACCTAATTTACATAAAGGCAGAAAAGTACAATTAAAAAATCTTTTTTATCTACCATTAAATAAAACTGTTGGCAACACTTAGGCCCAGATTTATAGTCCCGGGCAAACTTATTCAAGATCTCGATCTACCGCAAGATCGTATTTCTGAGATCGGAGTATTAAGCAGGCGTTCGGTTTTATAAACAAGTGTTCGGACAATCTCGGGGAAGATTGACTTCAAGCTCGGAAATTTAGGGAATTTTGTTATGAGAGTAACATTTTCGCGCGAAATTGTTGTTTGTTCCAATTTCTTGTGAAGTTAAGAAGTTATAGGATATAATTTCAATTTGTTTTAAAGTTTATTGAATATTTGTGAAGGTAAATATACAATAAATGTATGTTTTCTAGGCTTAACAAATAATTAGTGATTGTCATTAAATGCAAAATATGTTTTAAATATTATTTAGAAATTGTCTATTAATTTTACAGATGAATGGAAATAAATCTGCAGCCTATACCAATAAGAAAAAAATACTTTTGGCCCAGCTTGTTAAAGACAACAGCATCGTCGAGAATAAACAAACCGACGGTGCTAGTTTGTCGGAAAAAAATCAGGCTTGGGAACTCATAACAGTAGCTTATAATTCCCAGCCTGAAGTGAATATTCCACGGACTTCGGGGCAGCTAAGAAAGCTGTGAACAAACTTAAAACAAAGGTATGTAACTTTTTAAGTGCAAAAATATAAATGAAAAAGATAAGGTGGGTTGATAAAATACTTATGTTTAAGGAAACGAAAAGAAGTCACAGCACTGCGTCACTCTTTTTTAGCAACAGGAGGTGGTCCACCTCTCAAAACTATAAAGATTGATCCAGTGCTGAAGTTTGTTGAAGATGCTGCCCCAAGTGTAAATGTTGCAATGGATTGTCATTGGGATAGCATAGAACGATTCGAAAAAGGTATGTTCATTGAATGTAGATATAGTAAATTTACAATTATACAATTGAAGGTCAAGCTGAGGCCAAAAAGATGTGGAAGGAAGAGGCTGCAGGTGCTAGCCTTCCGTTGTCTGTAGTAGGTAAGCACAAAATATTTATTATCTACGCATACATAAATAGTAAGAACAAATTTTTTAGTTGATTCTGATGAACTCCCTGTCTCTACTCCTGTGGCTCTTGTCGATCATTTGTTTCTGACAAATCGTAAGTGTATGCATGCGTATATTTTATATATAGCCTTACATATAATAACTGTTCCAGTTTCAATGGAACCCCTTGAAAGTGCCGCTCTGACAATTAATAAGAAGGATTTTGGAGGAACCATGCCCCTTGGTACATACAACTATTTATATTCTAATGGTATATTATTTTTAATTACCAATAAAATTAGTTTCAGGTAGTACTTCTACTGCATTAGAACCTGGTTCATCCCATGCAGTAAAAGTATCAACTGAAGAAGGCAGTAAGGTTAAAAAAAGACCTCACTTAATTGGAGGAACCCTGCCTCATGGTAATATAGCTGCATATATTTTAAATATTGTTGCTTATTCACAAACAATTAGTTTCAGCATTGCTTTTGTAATTTGTTTGGATTTAATTTTTTGTTTTTGTGTTCACAAAATACAGATATAAGGTACATTGGCTTATGTTTGTTTAGCTTATGAATAAATAATAATAATAAACAATAGTATTTCAAAGGAAATGTGCTTTTTTGGTATGTGCATTGCTTTTGGAATTTGTTGGGGTTTAATTTTTTGTTTTTGTGTTCACAAAATACTGGTATATTATCATTATCTTATGTATGTTTAGCTTTTGAATATATTGGAGAATGTAACTTTTACAATTGCTATTATATATTTATATGGTATAAGGTGCTTCCTCTAATCTCATTTGTTTTCTGATATATATATATATATATATATATATATATATATATATATATATATATATACATATATATATATACATATATATATATATATATATATATATATATATATATATATATATATATATTTTACTTTTAAATTGCTTTTGTTCTTAATGTATGTACAGTATTTTTTGTTAGAATTAAATATTTTAGATGAAATATAACATATATATGTGTAACATGTGTTTTATTTTTCTATCAACCATATTCCTACTTGTATTCCAGGGCTAAATAAATTTATGTGAAGATGAGAAGTATTAAATAAAACATTTTATAATTCAAGGGAAACTCCTTGTGTTCAGTTATAACATATTCTTTTTGAATTGTCTGAACACGATGAGAGAAAACCCATTTTTATTAAATTAATCAACATATACATACATGGCAATTGACAATACTAATAATTCATGCCTTAATATATCTGTACAGAATATCTAAGAATGTTTGTTCACTGACATATAAATACAAAACAAAATACCTACTAATGTTGAAAATGTTGTTGAATAAAGTGCCTCCTAAAATCCAATCCCCTTTCACCATCATAAACATTCCTAACTACTGGTATTTCATCATCAATATTTTCTTCAAAATTATCTTTTTCCCTCAGACCGATATTATATAAAACAGCAGTTGCACATATAATTGCAAGTGATGTTTGCAACTTTGTTTGGAGACCTCTTTGTAGACATGGAAATCTTCTTTTCCAGGTACCAAATAATCTCTCATCAATATTTCGGGTTCTTACATGTGCCCTGTTATATCGTTCCTCTATTTCGTCACCTATTTGACAACAAACTTCAATTTTTTCTCAAACATTGTGTTTATAATACTACCTGGCTGTAATACTGGTGTAAGTAGATAATGTTTACAGGTATATCCATTATCCCCAAGTAATAAACCTGGAATATCACCTCTTTCCATTTGTACTCTTACAGAACTTCGATCAAATATAATACTATCGTGGCTAGATCCTGGATGTCTAACAACAATATCCATTATTTCCCTATTTGGACCTGAAACAACCTACAATAGATTTTATAGTAGCTCACCGTTGTGTGAATTATACTGCACCTGCACATTTAAAGAAAAAAATCCTTTTCTGTTGGGAAACACTTCACCATTATCACCTCTGGGATTTGATATTTTGATGTGTGTACAGTCGATACATCCAGGTACATTCGGAAAGTGAGCTACCTCGTAGAATTTCACATTATTGGAACATAAATTTTGCATAGTTCTGGGAAAATGAACAAAATTTCCCAATTGTTCTGCTATTAGCACAGATACTCTTTTTATTATATAAAAAATTCAATCGGATTATCGGCATCCCGTATGTATCTCTTTCGGACACGTTCTTCATTTTCTTCCTCAACAAAATCGATGTACTCCAGAAAATCATCTACTTCAAATTCTTGGTATAAATCCATATCCATCATTTATTAACACACAAATCCAAAATTGCAAATTAAAAAAGGTTATGTGTTATGAATTGTGATTGTCAAACAGGATCTCAAGCCGCCAACATCACGATTTTACATAAGCTCGTGTTTTTTCCAGTCTTGGGCAGCTGCCAGATCTTAACATCCAACTATAAAACGAAAATGTTGCGCGGACAGCGTCTTAAGATAAGCTCCTCAAGACCAGGACCTTAAGCTCCAACTATAAATATGGGCCTTAGTTTATTGCTCAAAAACAAAGTTAGGGGATACCCATGCATAAAATAAAGTATCATTTTAAACAGTTTCTTCATAGTATTTAGAAGTGCAACGTGTTAAAAAAGTTTATAAAACTTAAACGTAAAATTTTCGTTACCAAAAGTTAAAACGTGATTGCTGAGGAAAGATTTAAAATGTCTAAAACTAGGAAAGATTTGTGTTGCTCTGTATTTGGAAAACCAATTACATTAAGTGCTAATGTGTTGCCTACGCATTGTGATATTATTAAATATTACCTGTGGCTAAAAAATGATATGCTTGAATTGAACAACCGAAAAGATCCTTCAATTAAGTGCATATGTGAAATAATTGCTACTGATATTGAACAAATATGAAAAAAGGCATCGATTCCTATAATAAGTCATCAACAAATCTTAGCAAGATTGATTTCCTATTACAACAAATACGAAAATATGAAGAAACTGCGCAGTGAAGTAAAAAAACAAAATTTCTTAAAGGAATCTCAAAAACAATTATTTGACATCGCAACCTGTAAGTGCGCGTCCCGAAACATATGTAAATGTGTGACAAAAATACCTCCAGCAGAGCAAAAATTTTTAAAGGACCAACGAAATGAGCGTAGAATGTATATTGGCTGTGTGGATAGGTTGACAACAAAATCTAAACGACGCAATGAAGTTCGAAAGAGAAAATATGATCAATTCGTTCAAAAAAACATGACTTCAAGTACTTCTATGTACGTCTATGTCAGAATTACATCGGTCATGCAGTAGCACTTCAAGTGAAACATCAAAATCAGAGCAAGATGATTTTTGCTTTAATGAAGGAAAAAGAAAAGTCACAAAAGAGAAAATCAAAAGGGAAATAAGCATATGAGACAAAAGTTGCAAACCCTTGCTACAGCTTCTGACAGGACTGGAGTTTCAGATCGATCTGCAGCATTTGTTGTAAACGCAGTAATGGTTGATTTAAACATTATAGATGCGGAAAACTCATCAAGCGTAATAGATCGTAGTAAGCAGTTGAGCTCTATTAGCAATGAAAAACCTCTGACTTCTATTTATTTTGATGGTCGTAAAGACAAAACTTTAATTATAACTTCAAAAGAAAATAAGTCACAGCGTAAGACTATTACCGAAGAACATATTTCAATGGTATCTGAGCCAAATTCTGAATATATTGGACATTTCACAATAGATTCAGGAAAAGCAGCTAATATTATGAGGACTATTGTCGCCTTATTAGATAAAAAGTATAAATGTAATATCTTTGGTGGCAATCGGATGTGATGGAACGGCTGTCAACACAGGGTATAAAAATGGAGTCATTGCCTTATTGGAAACACATTTAAAAAGACCATTGCAATGGTTTGTGTGCTTATTACACGCAAATGAATTGACACTGCGTCATTTGTTTTTAAGTCTTGATGGAAACACAGCAGGTCCTTATAGCTTTTCTGGAGCTATAGGTAAAAACCTCCTCAAGTGCCTTGATTTGAAGTTACAAGCTTTTGAAGCGATTGAAGCAGAATATTGATATAAAGTTGCTAAGCACTGATCAAAAATATCTTTACGAGATTTGTTCTTCCATTTCGTCTGGTTTAGTTTCACCAAGTTTAGCTGAAAGAGACCCTGGGAAATTAGCACACTCTCGCTGGCTAACTTGCGCCAATAGGATTCTTCGCTTATACATTGGAATGGCTGCACCACCAGAAAACCTTAAGCAACTAGCACTTTTCATTATGAAAGTATACGCGCCAACATGGTTTGACATAAAGTCAAAGCCATCTTGTAACCATGGTCCAGTTCATGTTTTCAACATGGTCAAGAGAAGTTTATATTTAAGAGATGACCTTGAGAGTATTGTTTTAAAAAATATAAACAGAAATTCATTCTTCGCACACCCAGAAAATATGCTGTTGGCCATACTTCAAGATGATACTTCAAAAATTAGAGAATTGGCTCTCCGAAGAGTATTAGGAGCAAGAAAAGAAAATGTGTGTATTAAAAGCAAGAAAGTTCGCGAGTTCCGCCTTCCACAACTTCAAGTAAATGCGACGAATTACTATGAATTAATAAATTGGTCGAATGTGAGAATAACTGAACCACCAATGACTATGAAATATTCTAATACAGAAATTTCAAACCTGATCGTTCGGGAAATAATTTCAGTCAATTTGGGATGTTTCCTTGTCACCCAAGCAGTAGAGAGGTGTGTCAAGCTCGTCACTGAAGCTTCAATATCTCAAATAAATAAAACACACATAAGATGTTTTAGATTTACACTTTATTAATAAAATAATGACAGCTGTTTCGCTAACACAGTAGCTTCTTCAAATTCAACTTAAGACTAAAGATACATACAAGATACAGCGTTAATCAGGTAGTTGACCCAAGTTAAAATTCTAGGAACTATTACATTTATATTTTGCTTTTTGAAAACTATACCATGTCCTATTTGTGTGAGATTTGGGTATAAAAATATAGTATAAGCAACTAAGAAACAATATTTCAATGGGTGAACAGATTTAACAGTAGGGATGAATTCAAGTCTAATTTATCGTTTAGTAACATTTCTGAGTTTTTAAGTTTATTAATTTCTAAAGACTCTAAACAATTTAGTTTTCTACCTTTATTTTCTACATGTATGGTGTCGAATTGTAAATTAAATTCGTGCTCATTCTCTATTAAATGATTAGAGTAGGTTGAGTCAGTTTTCTTATTGATATAAGAATGATAGTGGTCTTGGATTCGTTTTTTAAACGTTCTACCCGTCTGTCTAATATATGTTTTGGTACATGATAACTTATAGACTCCTGATTTATTGTCTTTGGTAGTTTTTTTCTTTATTATTTTTAATATATTTGGCTAGATTATTATTAGTTTTATAAGCAATATTAATGTTCTGTTCACCCATTGAAATATTGTTTCTTAGTTGCTTATACTATATTTTTATACTTAAATCTCACACAAGTAGGACATGGTATAGTTTTCAAAAAGCAAAATATAAATGTAATAGTTCCTAGAATTTTAACTTGGGTCAACTACCTGATTAACGCTGTATCTTGTATGTATCTTTAGTCTTAAGTTGAATTTGAAGAAGCTACTGTGTTAGCGAAACAGCTGTCATTATTTTATTAATAAAGTGTAAATCTAAAACATCTTATGTGTGTTTTATTTATTTGTGATATGGATTTACATCAAGCAAAGGTCGAAACAATTAAAGAATTGCTTCAATATCTGTTTGTGGATCAGAAGCAAGAGACGGTTTCATTAGCTCTAGAATTAAAGCAAGGCAAGACATACCACTGTTTGAGTCGAAACCTCAATTTATTCAACGAGATCCTTTACAATTTTCTAACGAATGATTTTTGTTTTTGTATTAAATATGCTTTATTTGAGTAAATAAAAGACTGTAACTGTTTGAATTTATTGAATTAAAACAAATTTAAACCACACTGTTTCCTTTTTTATATATGATAAAGTTACACAAATTAAAGTCTTGTGCGCCACCTCAAGACGTTGGCCTAGGAAGATAAGATTTTTTCTCTGCACTTTTAAGTACTTAGAGCATCGACGTTTAATACAGGAAAAACAAAATTAAAAAAAAAAATTTTCGCCCCACCCTACTGTACATATACATAGTAAAACGTCGACACATTTTGTTTCTTTTTCTAAAACTCGATCACAGACACAAACCAAACTAGGTAACTAGCAAACAATGTCACGAACACGACCATAAATGAAAGCGCAAAGAATCCTAAACAGACGAGAGATTATCCGAATATTAGGTTTGATTAATGTCGATTTAAAAGTCATTAATCGCATTGATGGTCTTTCATGATCAGAATTTGAAGTTGTTTGACAAGCTCACTACTGCCGCCCGAGGAGAAAAGTTGGAACTTCAGATAAGCAGGTGAGGTTGCATATACATATGTATGTCCAATCTGGGCTCGCCAATTTTGACGAGAATTTGTAGTAATTAATTCATCTTAATTGCCATTCCGTGGCGGAACACCATTACAATTTTAATTTTTTTTTTTCTTAAATTTATGTTCTTGATCTGTCTTCAACTATGGGCTCTATCATTAATATTATATTGTAGTCTTATTTAGAAAATTACGAATTTCAGTCCTACGCCCAACTCCAAAACCGTAGTTTATGTTAATGAGATAACCGTTTTAAGATGGTTTCTCTTTATGTGTCGTCCTAAGTTTTGTTTGAAGATCGTTTGGAATTCACACTCCGTGCATTTATATTGGGTAGGTTTAAAATGTTTTGAATTTATGTGTCTTTCTAAATTTGACTTGCAGTTCCCCATGAATGCACACTCCATGCATTTATAATCGCTTAATTGTAAATGCCTTGCTTCCACGTGTCTTTCTAAGTCTGACTTACGATTTGTCTTGTATTCACACTCCATGCATTTATGTTTCGGATGTACCGACTTTAGATGGCTTTCTAAATTTGACTTGCAATTCGTCTCGTATCCACACTCCATGCATTTACAGTCGCTTATTTTTATATGTTTCGCTTTTATGTGTTTTTTTAAACTTGACTGGAAGCTCGTCTGGTAATCACACTCCACGCATTTACAAGCCTTTAATGTTATATGTTTTGCTTTCATGTGTTTCCGTAAACTTGACTTCGCACTCGTTTGGTATTCACACTCCGTGCATTTAAAATCTCTTAATTTAAGATGTTTCGACTTTATGTGTTCTTCTAAACTTGCCTTGTAGTTCGTCTGGAATTCACACTCTATGCATTTGTAATCGCTTAATTTAAGATGTTTTGACTTTACGTGTAGTTCCAATTTTGACTTGGAGGTCGTCTCGTATTCGCACTGCATGCACTTATGATCCCTTAATTTAAGATGTCTTATTTTCATGTGTTTCTGTAAATACTTCTTCAAGCTCGCTTGATATCCACACTCCATGCATTTATAATCCTTTAATTTAAGATGTTTTGACTTTATGTGTTGTTCTAAACTTGACTTGTAGCTCGTCTGGAATTCGCACTCCTCGCATTTATAATCCCTTAATTCAAGATGTACTGAGTTTATGTGAAGTTCCAATTTTGACTTGGCGTTCGTGTGGTATTCACACTCCATGCATTTATAATCATTTTGTTTCAGATGTTTTGACTTTATGTGTTGTTCTAAATATGCCTTACGATTTGCCTCGTATTCACACTCCATGCATTTATAATCCTTTTGTTTCAGATGTATTGATTTTATATGGTTTTCTAAAGATGCCTTACGATTTGCCTCGTATTCACACTCCATGCATTTATAATTCTTTTCTTTCAAATGTATTGCTTTTATATGGTTGTCTAAATATGACTTCAAGCTAGTTTGGTAATCACACTCCATGCATTTATAATCCCTTAATTTTATATGTTTTGCTTTCATGTGTGTTTGTAAACCTGACTTCACGCTCGTTTGATATTCACACTCCGTGCACTTATAATCTCTTAATTTAAGATGTTTTGACTTTATGTGTTGCTCTAAGCTTGACTTGTAGTTCGTCTGGAATTTACACTCCATGCATTTAAAATCGCTTGTTTTAAGATGCTTTGCTTTTATGTGTAATTCCAATTTTGCCTTAAAGTTCGTCTGGTATTCACACTCCTTGCATTTATAATCGCTTAAATCAAGATGTTTAGACCTTATGTGAAGTTTCAATTTTGACTTCCAGTACGTTTGGTATTCACACGCTGTGCATTTATATTTGGCCTTGCCTCTTAGGGATGAACGCCTTTTTACGTCTCGCTTGTGAACTTCCAGTAAGGGAAGTACGCATTGTCTGAAATTAAAGGAAATAAAAATTATAACATTATTAAATGCCAGTCATTTACAATCTGGGTAACAGATTGATCATTTAAGCCCGTTTTAGACGATGTCTATTTTGCCAGAAAATTTACCAGATAATGTGCGTTCCAAAAATAGACACCGTGTAAAACAGACATTTAACGTCTAATTTACCGACTGAAATTAAGGACCAAATTCATAGACACCACTTGAGGGTTCCTTATTCGCACCTCACACTCACAGCGTAACTTTCCCACTTTTCGGAATTCATAAACAGTTAGCAACTCATCTGCGCGCAGTGTTACCAGATCTACCGTTTTAGCGGTAGATCTACTGTTTTTGCCCTTTATCTACCGCTCTACCGTTTTCTGTTCTTAATCTACCGCTTTTTCCAATTTTATAAAAAATAAATATTTATTAAATTCTTTGATCCTGGTCCTGGCGACATCCATAAGTCTCATGACGTACTGCAACCGCTATGAATGATTGCACGAATACACACCAAACCGATACGTAATCGGGGACTCTCCCGGTAAAGTCTTATTTACAATAGGCAACGTGTAAGGCACGAAATAAAATGTATGCTATTGTATAAAGGTATTAATACTATCACAACGAAAATTGTTAACTGCGGGCTTTCTTTTATTTGTCAAAATTCATTCATAATTGTGATATTCGTTCATGATTGTAAGGGCAAAATAAGTTCATTCCAGTTAATTTTTATTGTTGTTTGAATCGACCATATTATATCTATCTACGGGATCGTAATCGTATTCGTATTACAGTGTTAGTCGTTGTTTTAGTTTCTTGATAGGTGCGTGTTAATTTTGGGTAGATATTTTAATAATTTATTAAGCAATTATGTAGTTCAGAAAAAAAAATTATAATATTCAATTACGAAGGTGGATCAATAAATACCCGTGTTAGTTTAGTACAATACACTTTTCCCAACGTTTCTGTCATTTCTTTAACCCCTCCAAAAAATACGATTTGTCAAACTCTGCAAAATACGCTTCTGTCTCGACGATAACCTCCTCGTTTGAGCTGAATCTTTTTCCCCCGAGCCACGTTTTCATGTTGGGGAACAGAAAGAAGTCGCAGGGAGCCAAGTCAGGCGAGTACGGTGGGTGCGGCAGCAATTCATGCAACTTTGCCGCGACAATTCTGGATGAATGTGCTAGTACATTATCGTGGTGAAACAGCACTTTTTTCTTAGCCAAATGGGGCCGTGTCTCCTTCAATTTTATATCGAATCGGTCCAATAATTCACTGTAGTACTGCCCCGTGACCATTCTTCCTTTCTGCAAAAAGTCCATGAGGATTATTCCGGTGGAATCCCAAAAAATCGTGGCCATGACCTTTCCTGCCGATGGGACCGTCTTTGCCTTCTTCGGAGCAGATTCACCCCGAAAAATCCATTGTTTTGACTGTCGCTTGGACTCTGGCGTATAATAATGGATCCAGGTTTCATCAACGGTGGCGACTCGACGCAAAAACTCCTGCGAATTTCTCTTAAAGAGGTCCAAACACTGCTTCGACATTGACAACCGTATCCACTTGTTGTCCACCGTAAGCAATCGCGGCACCCATCGGGCCGACACCTTTCCCACCGATAACTTATCATGTAAAATATTAATTGCCGTTCCGCACGACACGCCTACGGCCTCTGCTACTTCGCGCACTTTCGTTCGGCGATCAGCGAGAATCATGTCGTGGACCTTTTCAACGATTTCCTCGGTAACCACGTCTGCCGGGCGGCCTGGGCGCTCCTCATCAAAAACAGATGTACGACCACGTTTAAATTCGCTCCAACTTCGCTTTTATTTCTTCGCATGTTTTTCCATCCAAAAATAAAAAGCGAATTACGGATCGATATTGCTCTTTTTCCATTTGATCGAGAAACACGAAACACGTGTGATACAATTGGCTGCCAAATAAAAACTAACCTATGAATCAGTCTGAAATTTATTATGGTGTTGTCTCACAGATGGTAGTACACGACGGTAATGCCAACTTCCCTCAGCAGCGCCACCTGTCTTCAAACACGGGTACTTACTGATCTTCCCTCGTATAGTTCAAGTGATTCTGATGAAATTCAAGCAACACCAGAAAAAGGAAAAAGGAAAATTAGATATAGTCAAAAATATTTGCCAGAATGGGGTAAAGAGTTTCAATGGATTGCCCCTATCTCCTCATCCGTACATAAAGCATTTTGCAAAATTTGTAACAAATCAATCAATATTGTTTCTGGTAAACAGCAGTTATATAGACACCAGAATTCACTAGCACATATAACTTTTTCAAAAAAATCTGGAAAGCAGCCAAAAATAGATTCTGTATTATCAGCTTCTACAAGCTTCGATAGTGCAAGAAAAAAAGCTGATTTATATATATCAGCGTTTATTGCAGAACATAATCTTGCATTTAACGTAAGTGACCATCTACATCACGTAATAAAGAAAATATGTCCCGATTCAGATATTACAAAACAAATACAGTGCGGTAGAACAAAGGCAACAGCTATTACTTAAAATGTAATAGGAGCCCATCAATTTGAACTATTGTGCAATATTTTAAGGAAAAATAAATTTTCTTTGATTATTGACGAGTCAACGGATTTAGGATGCACTAAACATTTATGTCTGGTTGCCCGGTATTTTCACGATAAAAAGTAGGTATACATTCACAATTTACATTTTAATTTTTTTAAATATTATTTCATGTTTTAGAGTACATGATACATTTTTATCACTAATTGCGCTACTGGAATCAACGGCAGCATATATATATATGAAAAGACAAAAGATTTTTTTAAAAATTCCAATATTCCTTATACAGAAAATATGACCGGATTTGCAAACGATGGTGCAAACGTGATGGCTGGAGTAAATGATTCCGTATTTACTAAATTTAAAGCTGATATTCACAATATATATTTCTTTATATGCATATGTCACAGTTTCAACCTTTGTGCTTCTTATGCCTGCACAAAATTGCCTGACCATGTGGAACAATTTACGCGTGATGTATATAATCATTTTGCAAATAGCCCTAAACGCGTAATTCAATTAAAAGAATTTCAAGGTTTTTGTCGGTTAAGCCGCACAAAATTCTACATCCAACTCAAGACACGTTGGTTGTCCTTAGAAGCTGTTGTATCTAGACTGATTGAGCAATTTAATGCATTAAAATTATATTTCATAAATGCAGCAACGCAGAAGGTATTTGTAGGGTCAAATATATTAGAGCGAATGAATGACCCACGCATTTACCTCTTCCTTTTATTTCTGGATCATGCTTTAGCTATATTCAACAATTAATGCAGTCTGTAGTACCGCAATTCCATAAATTATATAATAGGGTGACTACCTTATAAGAACCCTCTTAGACTTTTTTATAAAAAGATCTGTAGTATTAAGCACGCCATTAGCTGCGATAGACTTAAAGAACAGTGAAAATATTAAAGAAATGCAAAATATAATTTAGGAGCAAAAGTTGGCGAACGCTTATTACAAATCAGTATTACGCAAGATCAGTTATATAAATTAAGACATTGTTGTCTCCAATTTTACATTGAAGGTGCAGAGCAAATAAAGAAAAGATTTGATTTTGACAGCAGAATATTGCAATAATTCCGGTTTATACAGCCAGAAGTTATAGTTAACGGAGAGGAGGAGTCAGCGGTGCCATTAATTACACACTTTCCTAATTTAATAGATCGTGAAACAAATATCCAAGAAATAGACAATGAATGGCGTTTATTGCGAAATTCAAATATTAAATATAATGAGACAGAAGGAATTGAAAAGTTTTGGGTGAACGTTAAAAACGAAATATATGCAGATGGAACAAGCATGTACCCGAATTTAAGTGTATTTGTTCTTAATTTATTATGTCTGCCACATCCATCGGCTAATGTCGAAAGAATGTTTTCGCAGATAAATTTATTAAAAACGAAACAAAGAAACCGTTTATCGACTGCATTAATAGCTGGCATACTTCACAGCAAAAGCTATTTGCAGGAAGACTGTTTTAATATAGAAATCAACAAACATATTTTGTCAAAACATAATAGCAGTACTATGTATGCCAAATCAGAGCATTTGTCTGATACGGAATAATTTGTTTTGTTATTTCATGGTTTTATTTTATTGTTTTGTATAGTTTATAGTTTTATTTTATTGTTTATAGTTTTATTTTATTATTTTTTTGAGTTTATAATAATATTTAAAGATTTAAAATCCTTTAGTTAAGTTTTTTTTTTGGACTATCGTTTTTGTACTCAAATCTACCGCTTTTTCTCGAGCTAATCTACCGCTAAACCGATTTACCATCTGGCAACACTGTACTGCGCGTCATCTACAACTCACATTTGAGTGGCAAGTGAGTAAACGTATAGGTGTATGGATAGCTCCCTTTCATCTATTCCTCAGAACATTTTTTTTTTTACTTTCTGTTGTTTTTAACTGTTTTTCTGGTGTGGATGACTTTTAGGAATTTGTGGATTATGTAGAAGATCAAGTGTATATGCGTATACCAAGTTAAAAATATACTTTATAAGTTTATATTTATATAAACAATTTAGAGTATAGCAAACGCCAATTAAATTGGCGCGAAGAGGGGTAAGTTCGCGCAGGATTAAAAGTAGTGGGGAGATTTGTATTTGGTTTTACATCAAATGTCAGATAATTCTAACCTTTGAGCGTGTATCAATTTATGATCCCCTAGCAAAGACATTATGTTCCATCAAACGTCAATGACAAATGTATTCTGACAATTACTTGAGTAGTGGGGGTGGACGTTTTTAAAAACGGCTTCTGCGCACACCCTCCTCGCGCCAACTTAATTGGTGCTTGCTACACTTATGAATGATGTTTGGTGACAGAAATATGATAAGAGATATGGAAAACCCTCTTGAAAAATATAATAACCATGAACTGTTACAACGATACCGGTTTTGCCGAGAAACCATTCAAAACATTATATTAAGTTTAGTATATCCTGCAGCCCCTGCTCATGGCATCGCTATCGACTGCATTTATTATTTCTATATTAACATTATTTAGGACGTCATCTATTTGAGGATGATCTATGGGTGGTACATATGAGCAACCACCTGTTGTCATACGTTCCTTCTTCTCTTCAGCTAACTCTTTCTTTCTGCTTTTTAAATTATCCCATTAAAATTACATAATTATTATATTAGCATATCTACTAATAAAGAAATAAATATAAGAAAATTCTGAATAATAATTATTACAATTACTGCCTTATATCTTTTTGTCATAATTACAATTACCGTTAACTTGTATATATTAACTTGCATAAATGCTTATACAAGCTGTCCCGTATCGTTATGTTCAAATTTTAGGAGTGTAAAGTAGACTTCATTTCAAGTAACAAAAACGCAAAATCCATTTTTATGTTTCAAAGTTACAGATCTATGAATGTGATTGTCAGATCATGAAAAAAATGCAATCCTAAAGTGATACAAACTGATTTTATTTAAAAATAGTTATACGATTCAATACCAGGCCCGTGATTGCTAACGTCGCATAATAAAATGTCATACTAAAATAAATAAACACATATCGTAGTGCATACAGTAATTTCTTGGAGATCTACAAAAAAGAGTACTGGAAATTGATTTATGATAAAGAAGGTTCTTACTTATTTCGTGAGTGCTGAACCATGAATATCATACAATAAACAAATGTTCAGATGACTGTTAACATTGCATTTTTTAATAAAGGATTACAGTACGTTTCAGTTCATACAACAGCTTATTAGTGAGTGGACACGTTTTCTTTATTCAAAATGCCTTACCGATTTTCTTCTCAAGAGTATGCGGACATGCATTTTGTGTATGGCTACTGTAACGCAGTGCACGTTAAGCAGTTATTGAATACCGACATCGGTTTCCCGATAGGCTCATTCCTCATTACAGAATGTTTCTGGAAGTAACTAGACAATTTCGGGAATGCGGACTGCGTGATTATCTTTTCGACGTAGGAGTAAATTTGCCAGCAGACTTATGCCCGGTTGCACCGACCTTAATTAGAGTGATGTTAGCTAACTTTGATTAGTAAACTCTTGGTTAGGTAAATAATCGTTGCACCAACCTTGATTAGCCCTAACAATGAATTACTTAACTCCGTTTAGTAAATCCTACAATAGACCTCGATTAAGCTCTAAATTAACCTCTATCTGCCACATGTCATAATTTTGTCGAGTAAATAAGTAAATGAAGCATATATATATATACATACAAAAAAGGAATATGTCTAGTGAGGATAGTGACAGTAATTCATCATTATCATCTAATGAAGAATTAATGCAATTGGTTAATATGTTGCCCAAACCAAAAGTGTATCGTCAAAGAAATAACCCCCTGGAAGAATTAGATGACGCCGACTTTAAAATGAGGTTCAGATTTTCTAAGGCTGCAGTACAAGAAATGGTCCATATATTTCAATTAAATAATTTACATTACAATACCAATAGAAATTTTCCTGTACCACCAATAACTCAGTTGTTATTAACATTACGGTTCTTTGCAACTGGTTGTTTTCAACAGGTTGTTGGTGATCACATTAACATACACAAGTCTACTGTAAGCAGAATAATAGCCCGAATAACAGTGCATATTGCTTCTCAAGCCCAAGTATATATTAAAATGCCTCGAACAAGGGAATCAATATTGCAAAATATGAGTAACTTTCATAGAATCCGTGGATTTCCAAGAGTGGTAGGTTGTATTGACTGTACACATATTAAGATATTATCACCAGGTGGTGAGAATGCAGAAATCTATCGCAACAGAAAGGGATGGTTTTCAATAAATGTTCAAGCTGTCTGCAATACACAGTTAGAAATTACAGATATAGTTGCTCGTTGGCCAGGTTCAGTTCATGACAGCACTATATTTAATTCAAGTGCATTGAGAGCACAATTTGAAGCCGGGGAATTTTTGCATGCTTGGTTACTTGGCGACAGTGGCTATGCCTGCAGAAACTATTTATTGACACCTATTTTAAATCCAGCTACACAAGCTGAAGAAAGATATAATACATCACATATACAAACAAGAAATTTAATTGAAAGAACTTTTGGTATTTTAAAAAGAAGATTTCCTTGCTTGTCTATGGGTTTGAGAGTTAAACCAGAAAAAGCTGTAAATATTATAGTTGCTACAGCTGTGTTACACAACCTTGCACTCAGCATGAACGATGCCCCTCCTGCTGGAAATGACATAGTTGAAGAAGCGATTAATGTCAATATTGAAGAAAATAACATTCCAGCAAGAGCTGCATTAATTAATCAAGTATTTATGCAATAAAACAATTTTTTTTAAGGTAAGTTGTTTTTAATGTTTTCTTTTCTTAACAATTCTAATTTAACAGTTTCTTGTTCTACTTTTAACTTTTCCTGTTCTGTTTTTAACTTCTCCTGTTCCAATTTTTCTCGTTCTTGTTCGTATTGTATTTTCATTTTCTTTTTTTTTAGATTTAAAATTTCCATCTCCACTTCAGCCTTAATGTTTATTTCATTGTGCTGAGCAGATTTCAATTTCGTGTAATCTCGCACACAATCATAAACATCCACTAATTTTCTTTTTTTAGATCCCTCCTGAAGCTTCGGGGTACTGGCTGCTGCGGCACATGATGAAGTTGGCATACTGGCTGCTATGGCACATGACGAAGTTGGCAGATTCTGTGTAGAAGTGCTCGGATCGTTTGCATCACCTTCCTCAACTTCCACAATATCGAAATCAATTTCTTCAGTTATATTATTATCTTAAAAAAATGAATGTTATAATTTTTTTATTATATATACATACAATAAACATAATATAAAACAGGTTTTTTTATATTATTTCTGGTTTATTAACTTACCACCTAAATATTCTGCAGATGAATCGAAATAGCTTTTCAAAGGCTCCATTTGGGGCTTTAATAAATACAGCAATCTCACCTTGGTGTCGTCCATTGTTGGTTTACTTGCTGTACCACCACCCGTTTTATATACTTCCACCTAAATCATTAGATACTGTAATTAGCATTGTTTTTATAAATTAACTACTGAAACTAACCTTTTCATCTGCATTTTCCTTTTTCAATTTTCTTTTAATATTGTTGTAGCTATTTTTTAGCTTCTGCCATGGCCGTTGTTCATTAATAGTAGCCGCATTAAAGGCGTCAGCAACATTCTCCCATGCTTTCACCTTGTCCTTTACTGTTGCCCCATCTGTTTTTTTGCTCTCAATAATATGAATAAATTGAGAGACAATTGTTAATAGCAATTCTCTATCTGTTTCCGTAAAATTCGTAGAACGATCACGTTTATCCATCTTTAATAATAATTTATAAACCACGTGCATATATGCACAATTGCAGAACTAAGACGAAGTGACAAAATTTAAAAGAAACACCACGTGTTTACAACCAATCATAAGATGAAACGTCACCAGTTTTGACGACGTACCAACATGACGTCTCCAATATTAATGACGTGTTCAACCTGGCGTCACAAACACGAAGTTTACTAACACATGTTAAATTTTCGTCCGTACAACTGCCAAAATATTTAACAAGGATTAACTCTTAACATAAGATTTACTAACGCTGGTTAATAAATTTAATCACGGATGTTGGTGCAACCGGGCATTAGAGGAAGAAGCAGTAGCTATTGTTACAAGGGATCCAACTCTCAGTGTACATCAAATCGCTAGACAACTAGGAGTGCCACGAACGACAGTTTGGCGAATTTTAAAACGTGAGGGCTTATATCCATATCACTATCGCAGGGGACACGGTTTGCTTGAGGCAGACCACTATGCTCGTCTAGTTTATTCTACCTGGATATTAAGACAGTCACGGCTTCATTTTAATTTCTGCAGAACAGTCCTCTGGACAGATGAATCCACGTTCACGAGAAGTGGGGTTACAAATCTGAGAAACCTGCACAGGTGGTCATCAGAAAATCCCAAAGCTATACGCCCATCTAAATTTCAACATGTATTTTCTATTAACGTTTGGGCGGCCCTAATCGATGACTTGTTGATTGGTCCTGTCGTTCTTCCTGGGAGGTTAAATGCGGACAATTACCTTCAATTTATTATCGACGAACTGCCTGATCTTTTAGAGGATGGTCCCACTGAATGTTCGACGAGACATGTGGTTTCACATAAATGGGGCACCACCACATTTCGGAATTGCTGTCCGAAATTGGGTTAACGTCAATTATCCAAGATGGATTGGTCGAGGTGGTCCTATTGCATGGCCACCCAGATCACCCGATCTTAATCCCCTTGATTTTTATTTATGGGGGTACATGAAAAATTTAGTCTACGCGCAAGTTTCGAACACAAGAGAAGAGTTGTTGGATCGTATTCACCTGGCTGCCGAGCAAATCCGACAAAACAAGTATGAAATTCGGATAAGTACTTCTTCTGTTGGCTTACGGGCACAAGCCTGCATTCAACAAGGAGGTGGACATTTCGAAAATATTATTAATTGAACTTTTTTAAATAAAATCAGTTTTTATTGACTTTAAGATTACATTTTTTTTCATGATCTGACAATCACATTCATAGATCTGTAACTTTCAAACAAATAAAAATGGATATACAAGTTTTGTTTTCAAACGTGTTTTCAAGTTTGTTTATTTTATGTTGTTCTCTGTGGAGAAACTTAGTTATTTAATTAAGTTGATCGGAAGTCATTAGAGGAAGGGTAAATTCAATTAGCGGTCATATTCGGTGAATTCTTTTACCTCTGGTTGTAATTTATATTACACAGTCTTTATACTTTATAAAGATCAATTTTTTTTTCTTTTTTTGATTTTTTTGTATTAAATATTCATTTAAATTTTTTTTATATTGTACTCATTATTTCTTATACCTTTCACCGTGCATTTTTAATAAGTAACTTAAAGAAAATAATTAGAACATTTATCAAGAAACTTTGATTGACGCCTAAATAACATTTTATTTTCCACGTTTTTCCGATTGGAACCCTGAGAAGAAAGAAGTGCCATTCTTGGAAATAAACCGACCGAGTATCCTAGTTGGGTAGATTAGTTGTAGATGGTGGTGCAGTAAATATAAAAACCACAATTCATGTTTGTCTGTTTTCCAATGAAAATAAATCTTTTAGAAGTGTTTTTATTACATTTTAACTAAACATATAAGAAAAACATAAAAACTAATCTTACCTGGCATTTGCCTCACGACAGTAATCCATGTGGTGTTCCAAATATTCCTTCGCTTCCAAATATACTTTGCAGAATGAGCACTGGGCAAGATCTAAAATTGGATTCATTATTCTAAGACTAGAAATTATAAATAAGAAAATAATCAAATTCAACGTTAGTTGTAAATCCCTGAAAACCTCCCATTTAAAAAAAAGCAGCACAAAAGTAACTTCAACAAGCCTTATAAATATAATAAATATTACATATTATGTGTATTGTAGCACAAGTCTTATAAGTATAGACCGGACACATTGGGTTGAAATAACGTCGTCATTACGACGGACGATATAAATAATCTACAACATCTGTAGTACATCACGCAGTTATTGAATGCACTATTGACCTAGTTAGCGCGCACATCTGTTTTCATCGAGAATTGCAACGTTTTTTGTTGGATATTTACCGTTAAATTTCTGTTTTCATGAGCGTAGATAGAAACGTGTAATTTAGTCTATTTAGATTATATTTCGTAAGATAAATAAAGTGATGCGAGTTATTTTCTTGTTTTCATAGTTTTAACTGTTAATTACATCGTAATTTTTGTGATAGATCCTGTTTAATATCGTTTGATTGAATCTACTTCTCCCAATTATTTCGACGTAAGTGTGCATTGAATTTCGTTCAGTTTCAATAACTTACGCATACATTTTTTGTTTTCATTTATTTAGATCTAGAGCATTGTTTAAGTTACTTTTTCAGATATGACATGGAAAAACGTCGAGAACGGCATCGTAAAACAATGGCGAGTTGGATTGACGGTCATACTGATTGTATGTCCATTGTCAGTGATTCCGAAATTTATTGCAAAATCTGTAAAATATCGTTAAAAAATTAAATGAAATCGCACGTACAACGTCACTTAGCATCACAAACACATGCCCAGATATTGAAACCGTTGGAATCTGACAATTTTAACGAAGAACGCTGTGAAACCTTTATGGCGGCTAATACTGCATTAAATAAACTTAACAATCCCACTTTAAAAATATTTCTCCAAAAATATACTGGTCGAAATGTTCCTGATGAATCCATCTTACGCAAATATTATGTTTCTAAGTGGTACACGAAAGCAGTAGAACGCATTAGAAGCCATCTTTCAAGGATAAGTGCCGACCAAAGTGTCGATATATTAGGACGCTGTGTTGTAAATGTTGTAGCTGGTGTACTACATCCAACTATTCCATATAACGCATATGTAATAGTAACAAAAGTTATAAATACAGTTGATGCGGAAACAGTTGCTAAAACCATTAACGAGAATATTCAAAAAATACTTCATTCGGACGACAGGTACAAAGAAAAAGTACTTTTATTTGTAAGTGACAGTGCAGCATATATGTTAAAAACAGGCAGGCAACTAAAGGAAACATATCCTAATATGCTGCATATTACTTGTGTAGCACATGCTCTCCACAGAATCTGTGAATATATCAGAGACACCTTTCCAGAAGTTTATAGACTTGCATCCGCTTTTAAAAAAGTTTTTAGAAAAGCACCATTGAGAGTAGCTCTTTACAGGGAAAAACTGCCATCTTTGGCACTGCCTCCCTCTCCAGTAATAACTAGATGGGGGACATGGTTGGAAGCTACTAGTTTTTATGCAGAGAATTTCGATAGTTTACAAAATTTCGTTGCATGTTTAAATGACGATGCTCGGAGTATTTCTGAGTGCAAGGAACTAACACAAATTCCACATTAAAAAATCAGTTGTACTTTGTTCAGGTACACTTTGGAAATTTGCCAAAACTAAGCACTTATTCTGAAAATCAAAATCTCAAATTAAATGATGGTTTAACGGCATTAGATGTGGCTGTTAATAATTTGAAAAGTATTCCAAGTGACTTCGGATGCGGCCTTCGGCAAAAGTTAGACGCAGTGTTTAATAGAAATCCCGATTTAATAACATTGCGGCAATTGTGTATGGGGACAATGCCACAACATCTAACTGCAAAATACGCGGAAATAAAAGAATATTTCCAGTATGCACCTATAACCAGTTGAGATGTAGAAAGGACGTTTTCTATTTACAAGGATGTATTTCATTCAAAGAGAACAAATTTTACAGAAGAGAACCTTGAGAAAGTATTGCTAGTAAATATTAATACTCCTTTATTCAACTTGAACTACAAAATGAACAAATAACAATGTATTTCGTATTTTGTAGCCGTATACAGACTGATTCATTTTCGGCCCTCACCATGGGGATCTCTCTTATTATTGGAGATAGAGTATATGTTTAAATTTGGCAAAGTTGTTCAACTCCCCTATTTCCAATCCAACGGTTTGCAAACTCTTGATTTAAGAAATTTCTAACAACAGCTGCATTGTGTGCTGGTGCGCCATCTTGTTGCCACCATAAATATTGTAATTGATTTAATGGGATATTGTCGTCAAGATAGTCAGATACGTATGTACGTAAAATGTTTAAATATCTTTCTCCATTTAAATGTTCTTCATACATAACTGGTCCTAAAAGACGATTTGCCAAAATACCCATCCAAACGTTTATTCGATGTTGTGGTCTTCTAGCCCTGTTTTGTCGGGGCTGCCCAATAGTGCTCCGTATTTCTGTTGAACATTCCAGAATTTGTAAATTTTGTTTCATCTGACCAGATGATTTTGCTTAAAAAATGTTCGTCATTTTCTATCCTTCCCATTAACCAATTACAATATTCTAGCCTTCTCAAATTATCTCCAGGCAGTAAAGAGTGACTAACATGGATCCTGTATGGTTTAAACCTACTTTTATGTAAAGTTCTCCAAACTCTCCACTGGCACAAATTTAATTCTGACGCTACTTCGCGTGTAGAAATTGATGGATTATTATTTATCTATAAAAATACAAGATTAACATGAAATTTGAAAACACGCTTTTAATTTACCATTTGTAAAATATCTTGTCGATTTTCATTTAAGTTCCTGTTGTCTTGACCATTGCGCGGCTTAGTAAACGATCCATTCTCGACCAAATTTCTGTCGAGATCTAGAATAATGGTACGATGAGGCTGTTGTCGTTCTGGATATAATTGTAGATATCTTGTACTCGCTACTGTTGAATTTCGGTTCGAAGAATAAAAAATACTTATCATATCTCGTTTCTCTTCGTTAGTGTATGACATTTTTGTATTATTAATGAACAATAAATGAAATGTTTGACAGATTGAAATTCCATGGCTACCTTATTTAATCTTATAATTTATTCTTTCAAATAAAACCTAATGTCAAAAACTTTAGTCAGCATGTGGTACATGGTTGAAATCAGAAAAAGAAACTCTTTCTGAAGATGTCTAAATCCAATATGGCGCCTATAAGAAATTAGATAGTTGATGATGGCCAGAAAGAAACGAAACGTTGTATAAAAATTTAGAGTACACCACTGGATAGAGGTTTAGAAATGGCCACAAGGATGTGTTTCTATATTTTCTCTACAAGGCCAAATGTCGGTGCTACTGGTAAAAGAAGAAAATGGGGTTTTCGGGTTTTCTTTTTAAATAACGAAGGTCATTTGTCACAGGTCTATTTTCTTTACGGATTTATAAGAAACACAAAATTTAACAACTTTGCCAAATTTAAACCTATACTCTATCTCCAATAATAAGCGAGATCCCCATGGTGAGGGCCTAAAATGAATCAGCCTATATATACCCGTTCTATTATTATAAGTATAATTATATAAATAAAATTAAAAACTTTAAAAATACAAATGTTCAATAGTACGCTCGTGGGCGATGAGTCATCAACCTCTCGTATCCAGTCTCTACTCATAAGTGACGAAATAAGTTGCCATCGTCAATAATTCAGGATTTAAAACGAATTAGACGTACTAAATCCACAGAATAGCAAAATACGCACTATACACATCAATACGATCAGTAATCTAAGGATTACACGCATCTATCTTTCGAACCAAAAATTAACTATTCAATAATTTGCTACACTGCTTAAACGTTTCTTTAAAACTTTTGCTTAAACTGTTTGCTAAATGTGCGAATAAATGAAAACTTTAGCCAACTTAACAAGTTTTATAGAGAGCGCGGATTGTTGAATTGCGAGATGCAATATTTTATTTTCAGGAAATTATCGTCAGGGTGATAATGTTATTGTCGGGCATGGTTATTTAAAATACTTAAAATAACGGCAAGAAATCTTACTTAGCTCGATAAATTTAGATGAGTAACAAAATTGGAAAAGCTAAACTATTGGGGGAATCCCTAAATAAAGTGGTGCAGAGAAAGACCAAAGTGGAACGAGAAATTAAGAGAGACAGGGAGACACGTACAGAAAGAAACGGTAAAACATTTGTAAGAAAATCAAAAGATTGAAAAGGAGGTCTAAAATGCTCAAAAACCACAACCCTGCATAATTCCATTGCTACCTTACTTCAATCCCAACAAAACCAGGATAAATCAGTTTCAGTCCAAAATTCTGTTGTATAATAACAAGCACAATATTTAACAAAATTTACTCATTATACCGCATGTGTCAAATATCATTAGGCATAGGAAATACGTATGAGTACATACGATGTATATGTATATGGCAAAGCCGATCCAATGCCGGCGAAGACCGCGACGGCCGGCAACGATTGTCTCCGATTGTTTCGCAAATACAAGTAAGCAGTAATCATTTGACCATCGACATAGGTACTTGTAATGCGTTCTAAAATAACATTTACGAATTGCTTTTCTTATTTCTTTTTTAAGCTGCGGTGCGTCGCATAAACAAAAGCGTAATTCTAATAAAATTAAAGAATAATCCTAATAAAATAAATAAAAAAGGATTCTAAAAATTATAATAAATTATACAAGAGGTTCAAAAATTCCTCCTTGCACAGCAAGACATTGTCCTAGGCGGTCGTAGAAATTAACTCTTACATTTGCTAACATGTTGGCAGTTAATGAATTCGCAGCCTCAGTTATTTTTTCTCTCAAGGCAACCAGATTTTCTGCTCTATCAGCTTCATGAGTATAAACAATATTTTTTAGATATCCCCACAAAAAGAAATCATTTGGAGATAGATTAGGAGATCGCGGGAGCCATTTAATGTTTCCTGTTCCAGTAATAAGACGGTCAGGAAAAGTATTTCCTAGAAATTCCCTTTACCCTCACTGCGTTATGTGCTGGACAGCCATCATGTTGAAACCAAACAATTTCCTGATTTATTCCAATATTTTGAATGGCGGGAAGTATTTGATTTTTCAGTAATTCGAGATACTTGTCGGCATTTAATATGCCATCAACAAAATAGGGGCCTATAGAATGGTCACCAAAAATACCTGCCCAAACGTTTAGTTTTTGAGGATACTGAGTGCGATTTGCAAAATGCCGGTATTGATTTTCCGAAGCCCAATATCGAAGAGCAGAGGGATTGTGCTTTCCGTGTAATGGAAAAGTTGATTCATCGGTGAAGAGAATATTTTTAACGAAATTGTCATCTCGATGTATCTTTTCCATAACGTCTTGACAAAACTTCATTCTCGGGAAATATTTCTTGAGTTTTCGAATATTTGAAACATTTTAAACCATTACGTTTCCAAATACATGAAATAGTTGTGTTACTTCTACCCAATTCCTCGGCAGCACTTCTAGTAGATCTCGTGTTATCAATTTACACAATACTACAAATTAATACATCCCGCCGTTCTCTTTCCTAATTTTTTGTGGTGATACCTCTCTTGGTTTGCATTTCGTACAGTTATTGAGACAGAAACAAGTTTCAAAATTTATTTATAATATAAATTGTTTGCCTGCAAGGTACAGAACGGTCTGCAAAAGTCAACGCAAACAAATTCATGCACACCATTGCAGACTTGCCAGCATAAAACCATTTTACTAACTGAAGCTTTTAAGTGGGTGTATAAAGAGCTATTATACATTAATTTTATTGTACGCTTTCAAACTGTAACTGCTGCAGCTAGACTGAATGCAAAATTTCCAGTCAATCGGTATCGGAGACAATCGTCAGTCGTCGCGGTCTTCGCTGGCATTGGACTGGCTTTCTCATGTACGTATACATTGTTTGTACTCATACGTTGATTCTCTATGCCTAATGATATTTAACATTATTTCCCAAGCAACATTTACCTAAAATGTCAACTGAGAAGTTACAATTACTATAACTCCATTACAATGACTGAAGGAGAAACCAACGTGTACCCTTACATAACACTATCTAAACGGCATGCAAGAAACAAGGTATTAAAGTGGAAACTACAGGAACATGTTTGTACATGGTGTAAATGAAATACTCCGACATACTTTAATATGTAATAGTTGTAATAATATTAAGCACAAAATGCTAATACATTTTTTTGATCGCGAACGAGATCAAAGAAAAAGAAATTTAAGAAATGTCCGTGGTGGGACCCGACTCTGGTAAACTTAGTATTCCTTTATAACTGAAACACTACCGCTAGGTAGGAGTTGTAGATGTGATGATGCATACTGTAAGTCAAAACTTACGTATCTCTTATATATTAGCGTACGTCGTAATATTTCATTTACACCCTGTATAAAAAACTATTAATTTCGAAAATTAAAGTGATTCTTCCTACCTTCAACAGAAAACATTTCATTAGTTTCACTATGAAACACAGCTTTGTGTTCGGCCAAGTATTCCTTCGAACTGAATCCTAAGCAACAGAAAGTGCAGGCATATACATCAACAATATCTTCTTTTGCTATAGGCACAAAATCCACTTCTACATTTTCAAGTAAACTCTCCTCATATTTTTCACCAAAATACACTAATAGCTCTTCACCTTCCTGGATGTTACGAGTGCTATAATAATATAGTTTGTCTTCATATTGAAATGGGAATAAATTTTGTTCGGAAATATTTCTGGCAGGATTTATGAACTGCATCCAATTCAAATGCTCCGATTGATCGCTGCTAATCACAAACCTTCCTCCTTTTATTCTCAAAGGCAGTTCTATAGAATTAAGTCCAGTGAAAGGACCAAATCTTACATTTTCAGGTATAGCTTTTAAAGAAAAAATTCCCGAACGTCCATATGACTCTCTACCTTCTAACATATATTCTGGTAAATCTTTTATTTTATTATATGCATTACGAGAAGGTCTCTTGTTCAAAATATGTGCAAGCACCCTGCATTTGGTGCAATAATCCTGATAGATTTCTTGGCAATGGTTACAACCTGTCAAGCAAATTCATTCATATTATCTTTCAAAATAAGAGGACATATTATAATATAAAAATGATAGAAAAAGGATTGGAAGTACTTTAAAATATGTTTAAATTATTTTGATTTATTTGTGAATACAGGCGCAGCTCGTGATGACGTATTTGGGAGTGCATGTACAATGATGCGAGTGCCTCGTGTGTTTTTGGTGTTTACTAAGAAAACGCTACAGTTAGTACATGAGAATACACGAAGCACTCACATCATTGTACATGCACTCCCAAATACGTCACCACGAGCCGCACCTGTGTGAATAACATTATTATACTCATAACAAATATATATTTATATTTAATTTTTCTGAAAAATATATATAATTAGAATAAATTTTAGAGATGTTGTCAGAATGTAATCACTAATATTTACTATTTTGTTAAGAATATAAATGTACTTACAACTCAGTTCATTACAGAATTTAATTAGTGTACTAGCAGGATAAACTCCATATTCTATTTTAACATTATTGGTTACTGTATCACTTATTTCAGACGAAGAGAAGTCTCTTTTAATATGATCTACAGAAAGCATTTCATATTTCTTTATTTGATCATTCTTAAGATGCCCATTTAATATACTATTGCTTATATTAACATCTGTGATAATAGTTTCAGCAACGCATACTTTATTATCTGGATAATAGACATCTCCTATTTTAACATTATTGTTTACTGTATTATTTATTTCAGATGAAGGTAAGCTTGTTTTGATAAGATCTACTGAAAGCGTTTCATGTTTCATTATTTGATCATTCCTAGGATGTCCATTTAATTCATTATTGCTTATATGAATAGTATCTGTGATAGTATTATCAGAGAGGTATACTTTATTATCTGGGTAATATTCATCCTGGAATTCTTCTTTTATATGACTTGAATTTTCCAAAGATATTGCATTATTTTCATCTAATTTAATAATTTCTTGGGACATTTTTAACTCTTATGAAACGTTGTATGTATTAAAGAAGATAATACCATAGACAACAGTAAGCAGAGACTGACAACTATGACTCATTCATTAATCATTACTCATTAGGACCAATTATGACTAACAAATACAATGACAACACCATAAACAAATTAGTCTACAAAAAAGCAACTCATAATGATAAATAATTGTAATAGCATTTTGCGCCATCTTGAATCCTAGGACAAGTACCTAGCCGTACATACCAGAAGCTTCCTTTTTATTGTTGGGTTAATCATAGATTCTAGAATGGTTATGATTGCTACAAATTTGTATGTATTCATATTTTCTATTGACTGTGTATCTTTCATCAATACTTACAAGTTGGTGTAAGAGCTCCATAATTAGATGTATTAGTAGATGATAAATTTAAAGAAACAAAGAATAATGATTCAATGGCTCTTGATTACTGCTCCTTTGAAGCATATTTTTGTTTTTTGAAGTATTAGAAATTTGTTGTGTTGCATGAGCAATAATCAGATTTATGTATTTTTTCTATAGAATAAGGAATTTAAGGAAGTTCCAAAAATATTTTTATAAAATTAACAATTTAATATTAGTTTTCCAAAACGTTCGAATTAATAAACACTAAAAATAATAAAAAAAAAGTCCATAAAATGCAAATAAAAACAAAAACTATACAACAATTTGATAAACACAACAAAAAGAGAATGGCGTCCAAGACTGTCAAGGAAATCAGCGTTGGTCCTAATTGTTCCAAAATATTGACTGTCGTTAAAGCAAATATTCTAATTGCCGGTAATTGATAGTTTACTATCAAATCTTCCACCTATTGAAAAATTCGCAAACTTGACAACTTTTATCCTTGTCTAACAAAAATGTTTTAAACAGCAATTTAAGTGAAATATCCAATAATATGAGTACATACAAAAGAATCACTCTCTCTTTCCGTGTTGAACAAAATTTTATACGCATTTGCAAAATCCACCATATTTTTGTAGGTATTTCTCTCAACCACAAATCTCAATCTGCTCACAAGCATATTGTATTGTAAAAAAGGATGTTAGAAAAATATATTTTCATATTATGAGAGTTGTAAAATTCATTGCAACATGTTCTAAGTTTCCCATTACATATTTAATTAAATTATTTATTACTCTAAGTATTTTTTATAGTTTCAAAGAATTCAAAACAAATAAAAGTATGTTTACATAAATTGTCCATATTTACTTTACTTAATCTTTACAGCCAGCATATTTAATTGTATTCATTAATAACAGCATTAGCTTTTACCATCATATTTATTTGTGTATGCCAAATTGGGATATTCTCTTTTGAAAAACTCAGGAACTTATTAATGTATATATATCTTGAATATAAAACTGTATTTTACATTTTAAATTTTGTGTTGTATGTGTTTCATTAAATTAATTCTTTGATTAGGGATTTTTTTTATTTCCAAATAGAGAAACAAAATCCATTAAATATTTGTGAAAATAGAAAATGAGCTGTTACTAATTGTATCCATATCCAAACATAATGCTATGGTTTTTTCCCCAATAAACCATATTTTAAATTTAATTATAAATGTATGTACCATTATTTTGAAATTGTATGTATATTTCATGTGCTTGTAGCAAAAACTAGTTTTATTCGTGGTCGTCTTTATGCTAAAGCGATAGCGAAGTATTGAGGGGCAGACACAAGTTAACAGTTAGATGAGAAAGTTCAGTTTATTTAAAATAGATAATTATCTATTGTAATGTAATTTCGGGTTTGATTTTGAGATTAATTAGTTGTTGGTGTTGTAATCTCAATTACCGATATTTCTACGAGTTTTTAATCTCGTAATTTTTGATTTTTTACGCTTTCTTGTCTACGTGTCTCTTATATTTTTTATGTAAGTAAAAATATATATATATATATATATATATATATATATATATATATATTTAAAGATATCTTATTTATTTAAAAGAATTGAATATTGTATTTTCAATTGTATTAACATTGTTGTATTGAGATTTAGTCTTAATTAATTGAGATAGATAACAAAGAGGATTTTTAAAATTTCTAAGTAAAAAAAACTGTAAATGTAAAATTTTGCACGTTGAGATTTCAAGGGCATTTTTTTTTTGACATGTAAGTGCGCATGTTTTTAGAGTTTTGTTCGAGCTGTCAAGTTTGTTTATTTTTATATTGTTCTCTGGGGAGAAATTAAAAATATTCTTTCCGATTTAGTTTATTTTTAAAGTTATCCGGTATTCATTAAGGTTTTTTGAATGCACGTAGCGGTCATTTCCGTGCGTTATTTTTACCTTTTATAATATTGTTTAATGATGCAATATTAATCTTTATACTCTATAAAGATATCATTAAATTTTACGCTTATTTGTATTTAATAAGACTTATTTAAATTTTTTTATGTATTCCACTTTATTAATTTTCATTGTAACATTTCATGTAATTATCAGAAAATAAATAATTATTATTAATGAAAAAAAAACAATACTTAAATATCACTAATACTATAATTTCATAACAATATACAACTATGCATCAAGATCATTTAATCTGGGCGCTTAGAAGTATCTACAACAAGATGGCGGCGAAGGTCACCGATATCGGACTGTAAAAGATTAAAAGTGCCTACAAGAGTGTCGCTCCTCTTTGTTCTGTGGTATGAGTCATAGTTTATTATTTGTGTTTATGACTTTATTGCTATCCCTTTTCTATGATTCCTATTCTGTTGTATTCTTTAGTATAGCGTATCTTCAGAGCTAAAAATGTCCCAAGAAATTATTAAATTTGATGAGAATATTGTATCTTTGGAAAATTCAGGTCATATAAAAGAAGAATTCCAGGATGAATATTATCCAGCGCTTTCAGTACATCTTATCAAAACAGATTTACCTTCATCTGAAATAAATAATACAGTAAGCAATAATGTTAAAATAGAAGATGTATATTATCCAGATAATAAAGTATGGCTTTCTGAAACTATTACCACCGATACTATTAATATAAGTAATAATGAATTAAATGGGCATCTTAGGAATGATCAAATAATGAAATGTGAAATGCTTTCTGTAGATCATATCAAAGCAGAATTACCTTCATCTGAAATAAATGATACAGTAGGCATTAATGTTAAAATAGAAGATGCAATTTATCCTACTGATACACAAATTAAATTCTGTAATGAACTGAGGTGTAAGTACATTTATATTGTTACCATAACACTAATTACATTCCGACAACATCTGTAAAACATTCTAATTATAGATATTTTCACAAACATTAAATATAAAATATATTTATTATCAGTATTGTAATGCATTATCATGGTATAAATATTTGATAATACGGCTAAGGTAAAGCATATTTCTGCCACCGATTTTCGCAAAAATAATTATTTGGAAGTAAACTAATTAAGGGGGGGCCTTTAAAGGACCTTTAGGGAAGTGATTTATCCTAATAAAGTTTACAAAGTTTTAAGAGTAAAGGCACCGCTAAGCTATCAAAAAATCAAATAAGTTCAAAATGGGAACTAACCTCGATTGTTATTTTTACATCCAAATACACATAAATTTTTCTTGGCATAGTATCCTTGTATACTAAAGCTATTGGCATTTATATTTTCTGTATATTAACTTTGATTAGCGTATATTTTGTAAATAAACGCTATGGAAAATTCCACTGTAAAAAGGACATTTGAGCGTAATAATTTTTTTTGTAGCTTAACGGTGCCTTTCCTCCTAAAACTTTATTGGAATAAATTGCTTCCCTCGAGGTCCTCTAAGCCCCCCCCCCCCCCCCAATTATTTTACTCGCCAATAATTATTTTTGCGAAAATCGGTGGCAGATGTTGTATGCTTTACCTTATATGTTTATTAAAAATATTTTAATGCATTATTGTGATATAAATATTTGATAATACTATTCACAAATAAAACTAAATAACTAAACATATATTTTAAAGAACTTCCAATCCTTTTTCGATCATTTTTATTTAAATTTGAAATGTCTTCTCTTATTTTGAAAGATTGTATGAATGAATTTGTTTAACAGCTTGTAATCATTGCCACGAAGTCTACCAGGACTATTGCACCAAATGCAGAGTGCTTGTGCATATTTTGAACAAAAGACCTCATAATACATATAATAGAATAAAAGAGTTACCAGATTCTATGCTAGAAACTACAGAGTCATATGGACATTTGGGAGTTTTCTCTTTAAAAGTTATACCTGAAAATGTAAGATTTGGTCCTTTCACTGGACTTAATTGTACAGGATTGCCTTTGAGAATAAAAGCAGGGAGGTTTGTGGTTGGAGATTATAAATCGGAGCTTCTGAATTGGATGCAATACATAAATCCTGCTAGAAATATTTACGAACAAAATTTATTTCCATTTCAATATGAGGACAAACTATATTATTGTAGCACTCGTAGAATCCAGGAAGGTGAAGAGCTATTAGTGTATTTTGGTGACAAATACGAGGAAAGTTTGGTTGAAAACGTGGAAATGGATTTTGTTCCCATCGCAAAAGAAGATGTTGAAAATGTATACGCCTGCACTTTCTGTAGCTTGGGATTCACTTCGAAAGAAAATTTAGCGGAACACGCAGCTGTGTTTCACAGTGGAACTAATGAAATGTTTTCTGTTGAAGGTAGGAAAAATAATTTAGATTTACGAAATTAATAGTTTTTATATCATGTTTCCGTAGTTAACACTTTAATACCTTGTTTCTTGTATGCTGCTTAAATAGCATCATGTAATAACATCCTGATGCATGTTAGTTTCTCTTTAGTAATTCTAATAAAGTTATAGTAATTGTAACTTTTCAGTTAAGATTCAAAGTTGCTTGGAAAATAATACAACTAAATACATATAATCAGCAAATTTTGTTAAATATTGTGCTTGTCATTATATAACAAATTTAAAATTGAAATTGATTTATCTTGGTGTTATTGGGAATGAAGTAAGGTAACAATGAAATCACACAGGATTGCGGTTTTCAAGCATATCAGACCTCCTTTTCAATTTTTTTTATTTTCTTACAAGTCGTTTACTTTCTCTTTCTGTGTGTGGCCCTGTCTCTCCCAATTTCTCGTTCCACTTTGGTCTTTGTCTACACCATTTTATTCAGGAATTTCTCCAGTAGTATAAACCCTTTTCCAATTTGGTTACTATTCTTAATTTATCAAGGCTAAGTAAGGTTTCTTGCCGTTTTAAGTATTTCAAAGAACCATATCTGATAACAAAATACACCCTACGAGTTCCTATTCACCCTGGCTATAATTTCGTGAAAAGAAAATCTTGGATCTAGCAATCCAACAATCCGCCGCTCTATAAAACTTGTTAAATATGAAGACAGTTTTCATTTATTCGCACTTTTGCTATGGTAAACAGTTTTTGAAAAAGTTTTAAAGAAACGTGAGCAGTGAAGCAAAATATTGAATATTTAATTTTTCTTTCGAAACTAGGATGCATGTAATTCAGAGACTGCTGGATCTATTGATTGAGTGTATTTTTTTCTATTCTGTGAATTTAGTACGTCTAATTCGTTTTAAATCCCGAAATATTGACGTCGTTTGTTCGGCAGCAACTTATTTCTTCCTAATCATAATTAGTACTTGGCAATGCAAGTCATCTATGAGACTCGTACAGTTAGATTTATAAGACTTGTCAAAGTTACTGTCGTGCTGCTTTTTTAATCGGGATTTGATTGTTTTTGTATTTTATAATTTCTAGTCGTAGAATAATGTATGTATTTAATTTTAGAACTTGTCCAGTGTTCATTTTGCAAAGTATATTTGGAAGTGAAGGAATATTTCAAACACCACATGAATTACTGTCGTAAGGCAAATGCCAGGTAAGATTAGTTTTTAAGTTTTTCTTATATCTTTAGTAAGAAAGTAATAAAAACCCTTCTAAAAATTTATTTTCGTTGGAAAACACACAAATACAGTCGACACTGTTTATAGTGAAACTATATATGTAGTGAAAAACTCTTTATAGTGCAATTTTTTCAAGCCCTAGAATATTTTAATGAAATTTCATGTAAAAACCCTGCATGTAGTGAATTTGTAAAATAGTAACACTCTATATAATAAAATATTTACCGGAATTTCATGTATAAATTTTTATGCATTTATTGAAATTTTGGCCACTTCGGGTTTCTTATTTCTACCTAACATTAGCACGAACACCATTTTTATGACGCACTGTTTTGAAAAGGTTCTTAACGCGTTCATAACGCTAAATCAGGTACAATAGATTTCTGTGAGAATCCCGGGGAAAACCCATTTTATATGTATGTAGTCGAGGCCTAGATTACATATGTAATTCGCAAACAGGTTCAGTTTGTTTTTGTTTAAGAATCAGTTAAGATGTCCAAGCGAGTGTGTTTAAGTTAAGCTGAGAAAATTAAAGTTTTGGAGGAAGTTGATAAAGGCTGCAAAAAAATTAATGTTGCTGCAAAAATTCGGTGTTTCTCCAAGTTGCGTCTCTCTGATAATAAAAAGTCGCGAAACTATCAGTGTTCTTACGAGAATGTAAATGAAGCAGTTTTACGATGGTTTCAAGTTGCCCGTACGCATCAAAACGTACCAATATCGGAAAATTTAATAAAGCATAAGGCTCTACTCCACAGTTTGCTAAAGAATTTTACTGCGTTAATTTTCAAGCTAGTGAAGGGTGGTTGAGTGCCTGGAAGACTCGAAATGCAATTGTTTTCAAGACGGTGTCCGGCGAGAGTGCAAGCGTTAGTCAGGAGGACTGTGACATTTGGACTGAAACTGTTTTAAAAAGTGTATTGAAAAAGTACGAGCCAAACAACGTTTTCAATTGTGATGAAACCGGTTTGTTTTTTAAATGTTTTCCAAACAAAACTTTTGCTTTTAAAAGTGATAAATGTTTTGGTGTTAAAACAAGTAAAGAAAGGGTGACACTGATGGTTGGAGCAAATATCAATGGCTCAGAAAAACTGAAATTACTGCTGATAGGTAAAAGCAAAAATCTCCGTTATTTAAAAGGAGTTAAATCTCTTGAGTTAGATTACGCCAGTAATAACAAGGCATGGATGACTGTTGAGATTTTCGAAAAATGGATCAAAGAACTGGACACGAAAATGAAAAGCCAAAAGCGAACTGTAAGTAAAAAATTAACGAATATTGAACTGATCCTTTTTCCACCAAACATGACCTGCAAATTGCAACCTATGGACCAGGGTATTATAAAAAACATAAAACATCATTACCGAAACAGAATTGTCCACAAAATTGTTAACGCGATTGATAACAACCTTCCAGTCCAAAAATTGATTACCCTTAAGGAGTGTATAACCGAAGCCGCTAAAGTATGGAGTGAAAATGTTTCTCAGAAATCAATCAAAAACTGCTTTTCTAAAGCAGGTTTTACTGAAAAAGTTGACGAATGGGAAGAAGAAGACGAAATGGATCTCGCTACTTTAAGAAAACAATGGGATATTCTACACTGCTACCGTCGACGCAGATTTTTTACTTGAAGATTTCTTAGAAATCGACAATGATGTTGGCACGACAGATCTCCCAACTGACCAAGACATAATTGACGATATAAAAAGTATAGAAGATCATGAAGAAGAAACTGAAACCGGGGAATGTCCTGCTAAATTTAGTGAAAATGAAATAAGAAATGCATTTGACATTGTGCGAACTACTCTCAGGGCCAGGAAAGTGTGCCTGATCAATCAGTTCTTCACTCACTTCAAAATTTTGGGTTACACCTCGTAAAAATATTAAGAGTTGAGTGGAACTTATATCTGTAGATTCGTCGAGTGCTATAGAAAAAAACTCAAAACTTTTCGATTTCGTAGCTAAATGCTCTTCTATATTAGCTGCTAATGTGGTAAGTCATCTTTGAACAGTTATCCAATTTAGTTGAATTTTCTCAAACCTCTCTGCATCTTTCGGACACATTTTTTTGCGGCGATATCTAAACACTGCTTAACAAACTCACCAGGCCGACAAGTTTTCGCTATTATTCGAGATATTTTAAAGCTAACTTCAGTAGCTGTTTCAGCATCTTGAATTGGTTTTGTAAACATAGCTTGCTGGCCTATTAGTTCCCTTTGTAAAGTGGAAATTTTTTGCGTTCGATTTTCGCCGGTTAATTTGGCAAAAGTATGATTATACATTATACTCCTACATTATATTCCTTCGGAATAGAATCATTACTCTTGCATATTAAACAGACACTTTTGTTATGCGATGAAATAAAAAAATATTTTTCGGTTCAAATATCTTGAAACTGTCGATTTTCATCTTCAACCTTACGACTACGTTTTTTTACTGGGGCCTGGTTTATCCATATCAAAATTGATATTATATTGTTACGTAGGTAGATGCCAAGTTCGAACGACGAAATATTTATTCTTCACAGATTACAATTTAAACAATATAACTTGTCCGCTTGTCCGTAGTTAAAATTTAACTGCCCCGATAGTGGGCGATGCATTGTATTTATACGAGTTACCTAATATCGAGAACCTACCACATTGTTCGGGGATAATACCGACGTGTTTCGCGAATCTTCGAGTTATCTAGTTGGTTCGACAGATTTCTAGTCTCGTAACAATATGCTTGGAACGACGAGGAACATACTTGTCCTACGTAGTAAACCTGAAAAAGAAAGTAGTAGGTACTTAAAGATACATATCTTACTAACAATTACAAAAGTTAGAATAAAATAAAAAGTTAAGAAACATTGATTTGAATGGATTTTTACCTACTTTTGTAGTTTTTCGAACAATTTTTAAAATTCGTTGGCGGGCCACATAAATATCGACAGTGGGCCGCACGCAGCTTGCGGTATGTGCATGCCTGATCTAAATGATTAATCCGTTACCGAGATCATACATGACTGATATTTGATAATGTTATAATTCTGATTTCCTTTAATTTCAGATACTGCGCACTTACCTCGCAGAAAGATTACAAGCGAGAAGTAAAAAGCTGTTCATCCTTAAGAAGCAAGGCTAAAAGATGTAAGCGTGGAATATACAAATGTACGCAATGCAAGTTCGGAACAATATATAAAGCCGAGTTCAGACACCACACTAACGAGCATTACGAGGTGAAAATGTACAAATGTGGAATTTATCATAGAAGATACAAGGCGAAGGCTTCCTTCAAAGCGCGCGTGGAAAAAAAACAGGCTAATAATAAAGGAAGAGAAGTTGAAAAATACTCTACATGTTACTATTCCAAAGCTAATATTAATAGAGTAGAAGAGAGATCTTCACACTCACATGATGGTGAGAAACAATTCCAATCTTCGAATCCCAAGTTTCAAACAAGGCGCAAATGTCACATAAACGGAAAGCATTTAGTTTTACTAAAGGGTTTTAAATGCGCAGCGTGTGAATACCAAACAAACTGGAAGTCAAATTTAGAAACACACATGAAAGCAAAACATATTAAATTAAGGGAATATAAATGCATGCAGTGTGATTATCAAACGAGGTTGAAGTCAAATTTAGAAAAACATATAAAAGGGATACATCTGAAACAAGAGGATTATAAATGCATGCAGTGTGAATACCAAACGAACTTCAAAGAAAGATTTGAAAGACATATAAGGACAAAACATCTTAAATTAAATGATTATAAATGCATGGAATGTGAATACCAGACGAACATCAAGTTAAATTTAGAAAGACACATAAAATCAAAACATCTTAAATTAAAAGATTATAAGTGCATGGAGTGTGATTACCAAGCGTTCTTGAAGTCATCTTTAGAAAGGCATATAAAAGCAATACATCTTAAACAAAAGGATTATAAATGCATGGAGTGTGAATACACGGCAAATCGTAAAGCATGTTTAGAAAGACATATAAAATCAATTCATCTGAAACAAAAGGATTATGAATGCATAGAGTGTGAATACAAGGCAAATCGTAAGTCAAATTTGGAACTACACATAAAGACAAAACATCTTAAATTAAACGATTATAAGTGCATGGAGTGTGAATTCCAGACGAACTACAAGTCACATTTAGAAAAACACATAAAGTCAAAACATCTTAAATCAAGTGATTATAAGTGCGTGGAATGTGAATTCCAGACGAACTTCAAATTAAGTTTGGAAAAACACATAAAGACAAAACATCTTAAATCAAGCGATTTTAAGTGCATGGAGTGTGAATACCAGACGAACTTCAAGTCAAACTTAGAAAAACACATAAAGACAAAACATCTTAAATCAAGCGATTATAAGTGCATGGAGTGTGAATACCAGACGAACTGGAAGACAAGTTTTGAAAAACATATAAAGTCAAAACATGCTAAATCAAGTGATTATAAGTGCATGGAGTGTGAATACCAGACGAACTTCAAGTTAAATTTAGAAAAACACATAAAGTCAAAACATCTTAAATTACACGATTATAAGTGCATGGAGTGTGAATACAAGACGAACTTCAAGTCAAATTTAGAAAAACACATAAAGGCAAGACATCTTAAATCAAGCGATTATAAGTGCAAGAAGTATGAATAATAAACTTCAAGTTAAATTTAGAAAAAAAAACAAAAAGACAAAACATCTTAAATTAAGCGATTATAAGTGCATGGAGTGTGAATACCAGACAAACTTCCAAGTCAAATTTAGAAAAACACAAAGACAAAACATTTTAAATCCAGCGATAAGAACTGCATGGAATGTGGATAATAGACGAACTTCAAGTTAAATTTAGATAAAAAGACAAAACATCTTAAATTAAGCGATTATAAGTGCATGGAGTGTAAATACCAGACGAATATCAAGTTAAATTTAGAAATACACATAAAGCCAAAACATCTTAAATCAAGTGATTGTAAGTGCATGGAGTGTGAATACCAGACAAACTTCAGGTCAAGTTTACAAACACACATCAAAGCAAAACATATAAAATTAAGAGGATGCTACCTTACCGCGAAGCTGACGCAGCAATGGCGTCTGACGATGGACAATATTCAAAACAATACCCGCAGTTGTATCGCACAATGTATCTCGAAGCGTCTATATATTATGTACGCCCTTAGTCAGTGGAGACGGGTGTGGGTGACTAAAATAAAAGATGGAAGGTAGCGCCACTTAGTTTTGCTTACAGAAGCTCAGTCTGAAAACTGAGAAAAAAAGATTACGCGATCTTAGGCGCATGCGCATACAACTACTCAAACACGCGGTTGATATAAACTTATTTTGTACCTACGTACTACACCAGAAGGTTACACAGGATACCTGTAAACAGATGTTTAAGGGAAGTGCCAAAGGCAAAGAAAATACTTGGTAACAAATAAGTCGTACATTTACTAACCAACAAAAAATATTTGTATATTATAAAAAAAAATTGAATGAAAATATTAATATTTGCAAAAATTAATTTAAGGAAAATATGAACATATATTTTAAATATCAAAATTTCACCCTGTATAAGAACCGACTCTATAATACGGCATCAAACTTATAAAGATGTATACAAAGAAACAACCACTAAGTATCGCCAAAAATAAAGTGTAACGTGCGATATATATATATATATATATATATATATATATATATATTGAAAGTAAAACAAAATCACTGATGAAAATAAAAAATTAATTTCAATTACAGATTAAATGATTCAATCCCGTCGTTTTTTTTCTACGGTACCATTGTTCGGGCAAAATAGATTTAATTTTGTATTTTTAATTTTATTTAGATGTAGGTATATTTATGTTAATATATTTAATCCTAGTTTTAAATTGTAAATATTATATATTGTATATAGAAAAAGTCTTGGAGTTCAGATATATTTAATATTGTTAATTACTTTAGGACTGGTCAGGTATTACATTTCTTCATTGTCTTATTTTCTACAGTCATAAAAACTATTTATTTTATTACAAGCACAACCCTCTGGGTAATCCATCCATTATGTAAATAATGTATTTGAATAAGCATAAATATAATAGAATAAGTTTTATTGTACATATTTCCTGTTATATATTATTATAATAGGTGAAATAATTTGGTTCGATGCGATTCTGCGAAGTATTGTGCATTGTATATTTATTACTTTAAGAGGTATTTATTTTCTATAATTAAGGGTTTCCGGCGTATATTGTTTATTTTAATACATTTATGACGTTGGAAACTACAGCATATACTTTTCTGGGAAAGGTAAAATAATGGTATGGATATTTTCGTATACTCTATTCATTGTTTTCTCCCTCTCTTTGACTGGCGGGGACAAAACTTTCTTGCCGAAAAATAAGGGAATGAAGAAACAGTTCCAAACAAGATCTCTTAGAGCTCACTACAGTTACAAGTACGATCTCTTCGAGTTAAAGCTTAGGTCTCAGTGATCTAATTAACAGTTCCTACTAAAATCTCAGTGATCTAAATAGGAGCAATATTATTTATTAGCCAGTTTTTCTCGGTCTTTAGTATTAAGACCAGATACTGCATTTATTTAACGGAACTCCAAGATTAAACTTGTAAATATATTAGTGTTATATAAAAAATATTGTATTATTTCAACACATACTTCGGTCTATACATACCGAACTTCCTTCAAACCAGGAGGAAGAAACAACCATAGATTCAAACTTACAAAAAATTTATACGAGAAAGCGGTAGTAAAAATATCTTATACAAAATGCATGTCTTAAGTCTTAAAATAAAAATTATTATTTAAAAAAAAAGCGTCTATCGAACACCTGCCTATGTATACTTGTGAAAAACCAGTACATCTGGTGGCACAAAGGAAAGGATCGTGACTGCAGACGATATATCTATAAAATTTACCGATAACTATATATGTTTTAAAAACTTCGATTTTAATATCAAGTATAGCAAGTGCCAATTAAGTTGGCGCGAGGAGGGGGTGCGCAGAAGCCGTTTTTAAAAACGTCCACCCCCACTACTCAAGTAATTGTCAGAATACATTTGTCATTGACGTTTGACGGAACATAATGTTTGCTAGGGGATCATAAGTGATACACGCTCAAACACGAGAAGTAGTTTTTAATGTTTACAATTATTTTTATAAACAAAAGTACAAAGAGGAGCACGATTTACGAACCCTACAGCTGCAGAATTTACACCATATTTATTTACACCTTTTGGTTAAAATTTTTACCCTAAAACACTCAGTGGGCAGCAACTGCAAAATGATAACACTATTATTTTCTTAACTCTGGAAAAATTTGTTCAAGTAGGTTAATATCTTATAACAATAATAATAGTACATTTTGACGATATTTTAATTTCATGTAAATAATAATTTTATTGTTTAAAGGCAGTTAGCAAAGATGTGAAGGAAACAAAACAAGATCGAAATATCACCATCACCTATGAATCTCTCTACCACGAAATTATAAGAAAATATTGTTTACGTGGCTGGTTTTGTCATCAAAAGATTAATTAAAATGATCAAGCAGTGTGATGTCCGCATAGAAATCATATACACGAGAAATACAGATGACGTCATTTAAAATTTACGCCAATGAAATAGTACAATGCAACAAAACGATTGAAATATATGAATGCTAATTTATTCACCTCGTTAATACAAATATATAGTCAGACAAAATCTTTAGTGGCAGAAATAATATATATACAAGGCTTTTATAGTCATTGCGACGTCAATATGACGTCATTGTTTGATAAAAAAAGGTGCAGAGCACACGAAATGTACATTTAGTTTATTAAAACTATTTTTGTGCAAAAAGTGTTTTATTTTATTTCGTTATTTCAATATTTCTCAAGCGCTCAACATATAATACTAAAGTGGTGTTGTTTGTGATCATTTAATAGTAAATTCAGTTATTGACAAGTAAAATGGATTTATTTGAAGACATTGACGATATTTTAGACAATGATTGTGTCAATATTATTAATTTAGTGAATAGAAAGAGAACACCTTGTCAAACATGTAATCGATATCGAACAGAAGAAAATTTTAATAAATTTGACGATCGATATAGAATTTCAAAACATTAAAAATATTTTAGAACATATCAACCTATTTTATTTAAGACTCGAATAGGTAGGTATATGATGTAACAAGTGTTCATTTGAAATGTCAATCTAGGTTACTTTGAAATTTTGATAGAATAAGACGCAAATATACTAGTATGTGTTTGTTGTTCCGTAAACGAAAATCCAAATGACATTTGATAATGTCAATCAGAAATATCAGTTAGTGCATAAAATAATCGTGCATCGATTCTGGTTTAAATAAATTGCTTCTCAGTTTTAAAATGGCTTTCACTTTAGAACATAAAATTTTTTTAGTCCAGGCTTATTTTCGAAGTGGTAATAAAATTGATGGTTTATGGGTTTAAATTAAATATTCTGACGGACTCGTAGACTTGAAATCCCTGCAAGGTATTTTGGAACATATTTGTAGAGACTTTGGTAAAATATATGTAAATGGTCGGCAAAAGTGCGACTATTTGAAAACTATTGTAAATATAGATGTGATCAACTTGGAATATGTGGACAATGTACCCGTTTTAGTTAAGACTGATGAACCGTGTTTTTATCATGAAAAAACAAATTGTGCTTGCACGGTAAAAAATGTGAAACTTTTATGTGAATTTTTATATAAAAACATGCATAACAGCATATTGTAATTTATATTTATTAAATTTTACATTATTCTAATTTATATTGTAAATATATATAGTTTTAATAATAAATGTTTAAAACTGAATTTCCTCTTTCATTTATTTATTGCTCTCTTAATAAAAAAAAATATTCAAAGTGCCTAGACAGGTTTCACCGACGAAAATCGTGTTCTATCATGTTTAAAAATATGACCTAATAATTTCATAAAGCTGGTTCTAGAAAAAACATATTACTCATTTACATTGTTATCTTAATTATATACCTATAGCGCGCCGGATGTAGTTTCCTTTAGTATTCATCTAACTTTTGTCAAGTGCACTCGTGTTTTATTAAATTGTGAGGGGGGGTGTAGCGTGTATTACGGGGGTGTAGGGTGGAAAGTGCTTGCAAAGACGGACCTCTCTCTTTGAAACACACAGACCTGTCTTTGAAATAGACAGACCTGTCTTTGAAACAGACAGGTCAGTCTTTGAATCAGACAGGTCTGTCTTTGAAACAGACAGGTCTGTCTGTTTGAAATAGTAATGTAATTGTAATATTTTTTCAAAATATCTGAACTGATTTAGAAGGTATGCAATACTTCTTACCTAATGGTGTAATACGATTAACAGCTAACTAGCCAGTTAGCTGTTAAATCAGATGCTGTTGAAGCTGTATCAGTTGCTGTTAAGTCTTTCCCTCGAGGTAATTAATTATGGAAATTTAATTAATCAAATCCGTGAATTAATTTGAAATAATACGCTAATCAATTTGATCTATCAAAAAAACTGACAAGTATGTCTGTTTCACGAGATATAGTATATATATAATATAACACTGTTATTTTCTTAACTCTGGAAAAATTTATTCAAGTAGGTTAATATCTTATAACAATAATAATGATAGTACTTTTTGACGATATTTTAATTACATGTAAATAATAATTTTATTGTTTAAATGCAGTTGGCAAAGATGCGAAGGAAACAAAAAAGATCAAAATATCAACATCACCTATGAATCTCTCTACCACAAAATTATAAGAAAATATTGTTTACGTGGCTGGTTTCGTCATCAAAAGTATAAGTAAAATGATCAAGCAGTGTGATGTCTGCATAGAAATCATATACACGAGAAATACAGACGACGTCATTTAAAATTTACGACAATGAAAGAGTACAGTGCAACAAAACGATTGAACTATATTAATGCTAATTTATTCACCTCGTTAATACAAATATATAGTCAGACAAAATCTTTATTGCCAGAAATAATACATATACAAGGTTTTTTATAATTATTTGGTTGAACATTTCAAAAAAAATATTAATTTTAAATTTAAATATTCAGTAAATTTAAGTATTCACACTATGGTAAGAATACAAATATACTTACACCGCACTTCTTTACAGAATTTAATTTGTATATCAGCAGGATAAATTCCATCTTCTATTTTAACATTAATGTTTACTGTATTGTAATGTTTGTCTTTTCGGGTTCTTAAATAAAACTAACAATAACTTTAGACACACACACTATATTAATATTAAAACGTATAACAATATAAAACTAACTATTAACAATAATAAGTACATTTATGTATTTTATATTTATGTTTACTTCGCGAGACTCGGGTATCGAAATGAATGTCCATCCCTTCTTCGACGCGGCTTTTATATCTGATGAATACTTTTCTAGAGCGTTCCGTAGGCCTCGAGAAAACACCAGAGGAATGACGCGTGACGCGTTATTGGATGAGTCATCACACTATTAAAAATTAAGATACGTAATGCTACAGCTGTCAGTTAGCGATTTTAAACCGCGAAGACAGTTTGGTTTCTTTAGAAATACCAACCTTATTTATGCATATCAGACAATTCGTGTCGACGCCATCTCTAGGCATAACCGTCAAACCTGTTAATAATGAAATTTATTAATTTCCCGATTAATTCAAAACGAGGATATCGTTCTAATCACCTTTCTAGTTATCCTAAATACATTCCGAAACCCGCAATTTGTATTCAGGCCAGAATCAAGGTGCATTCGCTTGCACCATTGATCGGATTAAAAGCAAATTTTTCATTAAGTTTTTCCTGATATCAAAATAAGCTACCATCCGCCCACGCTAAGTATAACATTACAACGTTTGACATAACCTACTCAATTTATGAATTCAAACACAAACAGGTGGCTAGTAAGAAAAGTCACTATTTTATGGGTGGCATTAACTGCATAACTACAATAAAATATTTGATCATGTAATACAAGGATGCATTTTCAATAAATTCATGAATAAATTTATGAACTTTATGAATCTCTTTGACTGTGTAAAGCCGTCTTAAAAGTACTTGATTCTCTTCAAAAACAATTTGTAAAGATTACGTCATATGATTTGCATTTTCATTGTATCCTCGGTAGCGTGCACTGTTGCCATGTCGCATACTCGTATAGTTAACTATATTTATTCATCGATTTTTTTTTAATACGAACTTCAAAGACTTTTCGGTGAAAATAACGCTAACAACTATCTCATTCTTCATAATAAAACCTTCTTTGATGTTTGATTATAATCCTTTTAGATACAGAAACTACAAAGACTTGGCAACAATACTATATTTAGCATCTTAACGTCAGTTGATAATACCGCCGTAAATCTCTTAAAACTCCGTATAGTAAAAATGGCGTTTCGTCGATTTCCATTTCAAAATAGGATTTCTTCATGTGAATGAATTAGTAATGTTTTCAATGGAAGTCTTGAGTATACAGAATTAGACTTATACAAATATATTGTATTGTTTTAGATAATTCAGTTACTTGTAATGTTACGCCTAGCGTATAGAAGTTTAATTCATTTATTTAAATACATATTATTTCGTTTTTAAATATCTCATCTTAAAATATTTAATTTAGACATTTTTTTTACATTTGTACAAACTTTCATTTTCGTTGCAAAGATTTCTATTTCTTTTGTCACCTTCTTAACCGCCGACGACCCTTCTTTCTACCTGACTCTCAGAACCCTAACGTTAATGTCGAATTTCTTCTAGATAAATTCCATATTTTAAATTGTTTTAATTAATATTATTTACATCTTCTTTTATATGTCTTGTTTGATATCGTTAGAAAGCTTATGTCACAAGGGTTACGCTAATAATAATTATGACATTGACAGACGACGTCTTCAGGTCGCGCTTTTAATTAACTATAATTCGAGATATCGATCCCTCCCTCTACTTAGGCCATAAACAGCCCTTTTCAAAACTTTACTTTTTTTCCGATACGAACAACGATCAGGTCTTCTCGTTCGAACGTTCGAAAGTGCAACACCACCGCCGTACTGCCACGTACCGGTGGCATGGCCACATGCATCTCTTCCGCTTCTAAGGTAATTCTGTATTGTTCTATATATATTATTCTTTTAAGCGAATTCATATTAATTTCAACTAATTAATTTTTTATCCCACCGGCCAACATCGCTCTGCATATACTTGACCAAGGTATATCTTCGAAGACCACGTGACCATCATCGCCACATAAAGGTAACTGTATTGGTCTATACAGAGATTCTTTTATATTCATCGTAATTAATTAACCCTTAATTTACTACTCCATTTAACGTTCGTTTCAGAGTATTTTTTGTGTTAATTTTAATCTACTTATTCAGCGCTCCACGTGTATATATTACTTTCTTTTATTACTGCTTCACCTTTCTATTTCAGATATTTTTATATTAATTTCTCAATTACTAATTTATCGCCCCTTGTGTATATATTACTAATTTAATGACTTTTACATACATCAATTTCTTTTATTTAAATATACGAATTTCGATTTATTATTATGTAAATATAAATACAAAATTTAAGGACGCCGCTGTGTTTTATTTTATGTATTAAGTTGTTGAATATTTATTTTAATTAACCACCATCACGCACGTCCTGGACCTTTGATGAGACTTCACCAGCACCACAAATTATTGTATTACAAAATAACTAGAATATTATTTTATTATTTATCTTAGAATAGAATCATTATTATAATATACCTAGCCAACCCCTTTGGCACACCTATATTTGTAATAGTAATTTTAATTTCCTTTGAATTTTCTCTTTCCCTTGGCCGTTGGCTCTGTCATTAATATTACGTTGTAGTCTTATTTAGAAAATTACATAATTATAGTGCCAGATCCACTCCAAAACTGAAGTTTATGTTAATGAGTCAACCGCTTTAAGATGTTTTCTCTGCATGTGTCTTCCTAAAGTTGACATGCAGATCGTCTCGTATCCACATTCCATGCACTTATAACCCCTTAATTTTACATGTTTTGCTTTGATGTGTGTTTGTAAACTTGACTTGTAGTTCGTCTGGTATTCACACTCCATGCATTTATAATCGTTTAATTTAAGATGTTTTGACTTTATGTGTTGTTCTAAACTTGACTTGTAGTTTGTCTGGAAGTCGCACTCTGTGCATTTATAATCCCTTAACTTAAGATGTCTTGACTTTATGTGTCTTTCTAAATTTAACCTCAGGTTCGTCTGGTACTCACACTCCATGCATTTATAATCGCATAATTTAAGATGTTTTGTTTTTATATGTCTTTCCAACCATACTTTGAAGCTCGTTTGATATTCGCACTCCACGCATCTATATTCCTTTAATTTAAGATGTTTTGCCTTTACGTGTTGTTCCAAATTTGACTTGACGTTCGTCTGGTATTCACACTCCATGCATTTATAATCGCTTAATTTAAGATGTTTCGTCTTTATGTGTAGTTCCAAATTTGACTTACGATTTGCCTTGTATTCACACTCCATGCATTCATAATCCTTTTGTTTCAGATGAATTGCTTTTATGTGTCTTTCTAAAGATGCCTTACGATTTGCCGTATATTCACACTCCACGCATTTATAATCGCGTAATTTAAGGTGTTTTGCTTTCACATGTCTTTCTAAAGACGACTTCAAGAACGCTTTGTAATCACACTCCATGCACTTATAATCTTTTAATTTAAGATGTTTTGATTTTATGTGTTGTACCAAATTTAACTTGATGTTCGTCTGGTAGTCACACTCCATGCATTTATAATCGTTTAATTTAAGATGTTTTGTCTTTATGTGTCTTTCTAACCTTTCTTTGAAGTTCGTTTGGTATTCGCACTGCATGCATTTATAATCCTCTTGTTTCAGATGTATCGCTTTTATATGTTTTTCTAAATGTGCCTTCAAGGTCGTTTGGTAGTCACACTCCGTGCATTTATATTGCCTTAATTTAATATGTCTTGCCTTCATGTGTGTTTCTAAATTTGACTGCCAGTTCGTTTGGTATTCACACGCTGCGCATTTTAATTCCTTTAGTTTTAAATGTTTTCCGTTTATGTGACATTTGCGCCTTGTTTGAAGCTTGGGTTTCGAGGATTGGAATTGTTTCTCACCATCATGTAAGTGTGAAGACCTCTCTTCTACTCTATTAATTTTAGCTTTGGTATAGTCAAACATAGCCTGTTTTTTTTCCACGCGCGCTTTGAAGGAATCCTTCACGCTGTATCTTCTATGATAAATTCCATATTTGTACATTTTCACCTCATAATGCTCGTTAGTGTGGTGTCTGAACTCGGCTTTGTATATTGTTCCGAACTTGCATTGCGTGCATTTGTATATTTCACGCTTACATCTTTTGGCCTTGCTTCTTAGGGATGAACAGCTTTTTACTTCTCGCTTGTAATCTTTCTGCGAGAGAAGTACGCAGTGTCTGAAATTAAAGGAAATCAAAGTTATAGCATTATCAATTATGATCTCGGTAACGAATCGAAAGAGCTGTGTGTAGCTCTTTATATAAGTGTCCCGTATCGTTATGTTCAAATTTTAGGAGTGTAAAGTAGACTTCATTTCAAATAACAAAAACGCAAAACTTGTATATCCATTTTCATTTGTTTCAAACTTACAGGTCTATGAATGTGATTGTCAGATCATGAAAAAAAAATGTAATCCTAAACTCAATAAAAACTGATTTTATTTAAAAAAGTTCAATTAATAACATTTTTGAAATGTCCACCTCCTTGTTGAATGCAGGCTTGTGCCCGTAAGCCAACAGAAGAAGTACTTATCCGAATTTCATACTTGTTTTGTCGGATTTGCTCGGCAGCCAGGTGAATACGATCCAACAACTCTTCTCTTGTGTTCGAAACTTGCGCGTAGACTAAATTTTTAATGTACCCCCATAAATAAAAGTCAAGGGGATTAAGAACAAACAGGCAGGAAAACACAACATGGAAATTTCCATAGACAAGACCAAATGCATGACCATAGCAAAAGAACCTGTACGCTGCAAATTGTAATAGAAAATAAGACCGTCGACCAAACCATGTCAATCGAATACCTTGGGTGCAAAATTACAAGCGCAGGGTTTTTGGGTGATGAGGTGAGGAAACAAGTAAACAAAGCAGCAGCAATATCGGGACATCTTAGGTATCCAATCTGGAGAAACAAACACCTAAGTACGGAATGCAAATCAAGGATATACAAAACATGCGTACGACCGGTGATGACATATGGTGCGGAGACGAGAGCGGAAACAACGATAACAAAGAGGATACTAAGAACAACCGAAATGAAGACTCTAAGAACGATAACAGGATACACATTACATGATAGGCAAAGAAATACCGATATAAGGGAGAAGTGTCGAACGGATGACGTAGTCAGATGGATACGGAAAAGAAGAAGAGAATGGAACCACCATCTCAGCCGAATGACTCCCGACAGAATGGCCAGAATAGTACGAAACAACATACCTCACGGAAGAAGACCCATAGGACGACCACCAAAACGCTGGCGAGACAGCTGGCAATCAAATTCACAAGAACTGCCGCCACAAAGAAACCGGAACTAAACAGGCGATACGTCTATTGAAAGAAGAAGAAGAAGATCTGGATGGCCATGCAACAGGACCACCTCGACAAATCCATCTTGGATAATTGACGATAACCCAATTTCGGGCGGCAATTCCGAAATGTGGTGGTGCCCCATCCATGTGAAACCACATGTCTCGTCGAACATTCAGTGGGACATCCTCTAAAAGACCTGGCAGTTCGTCAATAAGAAATTGAAGGTAATTGTCCGCATTTAACCTCCCAGGAAGAACGACAGGACCAATCAACAAGTCATCGATTAGGGCCGCCCAAACGTTAATAGAAAATTCATGTTGAAATTTAGATGGGCGTATAGCTTTGGGATTTGCTGATGACCACCTGTGCAGGTTTCTCAGATTTGTAACTCAACTCCTCGTGAACGTAGATTCATCTGTCCAGAGGACTGTTCTGCAGAAATTAAAATGAAGCCGTGACTATCTTAATATCCAGGTAGAATAAACTAGACGAGCATAGTGATCTGCCTCAAGCAAGCCGTGTCCCCTGCGATAGTGATATGGATATAAGCCCTCACGTTTTAAAATTCGCCAAACTGTCGTTCGTGGCACTCCTAGTTGTCTAGCGATTCGACGTACACTGAGAGTTGGATCCTTTGTAACAATAGCTACTGCTTCTTCCTCTAAGTCTGCTGGCAAATTTACTCCTTGGTCGAAAAGATAATCACGCAGTCCACATTCTCGAAATTGTCTGACTTTCCAGAAACGTTCTGTAATGAGGAACGCGCCTATCGGGCAACCGATGTCGGCATTCAATAACTGCTTGACGTGCACTGCCGTTACAGTAGCCATACACAAAATGCATGTCCGCATACTCTTGAGAAGAAAATCGGTGGCATTTTTAATAAATAAAACGTGTCCACTCACTAATAAGCTGTTGTATGAACTGAAACGTAATGTAATCCTTTAATAAAAAATGCAACGTTAACAGTCATCTGAACATTTGTTTATTGTATCTTTATCATGAATCAATTTCCAGTACTCTTTTTTGTAGATCTTCAAGAAATTACTGTATGCACTACGACACGTGTTTATTTATTTTAGGATAACATTTTATTATGCGACGTTAACAATCACAGGCCTGTTATTGAATCGTATAACTTTTTTTTAAATAAAATCAGTTTTTATTGACTTTAGGATTACATTTTTTCATGATCTGACAGTCACCTTCATACAGGGGTCGGCATAAGTCAGGCAACAAATTTGCATTAAAAGAAAAAAATGCAGCGACAAAATGAATTTATTCAAAGAAATTACAAAAGGGATTCGAAAAAGGGTTACTGTAAGTGTTCAAATTGATGGCCATCTTGATCAATGTATTTACTGCAACGTTTCTCAACGGTGAGGCAGGTCCGGCGAAGCACGTCAAGCTGTCCGCGAAGATTTTCTAATTCTTCTTCAATTGCAGTTCGGAGGTCGGGAAGGGTACGTGGTCCTCTTGCAAAAACGCGGTCCTTGAGAAGGCCCCACAGGAAGAAATCACAGGGTGTCAGGTCACATGACCGTGCGGGCCACTCAACGATTCCTCGTCTGCCTATCCATTCTCCAAAATGAACATTAAGGGACTCCCGCACACATAAAGCGTAGTGCGGCGAAGCTCCATCCTGCATGAAATGACGGATGTTCGCGAGTGTTGGATCGTTGTCCATTTGCCCACGTAAATCTTCGAGCATTTCCAGATAACTTTGGCCTGTCACGTTACCCTAAAAAAAGTACGGACCCACGAGACCTCCCGCATGGATACCTGCCCACACACACACCCCAGGCAGGTTTAATTCTTCTTCAATGAAGACGTGAGGATTCTGGTCGTTCCAGTACACGCAGTTATGCCGATTGACCGTACCGTTCAGCTTGAAGGTTGCTTCATCCGACCACAAAATGGAACGCTGGAACTGCGGATCATCCTGACTGCATCCGAGGTACCACTCGCAAAATTCCAATCTGCGATCGAAATCATCCTCGTGAAGTGCGTGGAGGAGACGCGGACGGCAAACTCGATAGTGCATGCGTTTCAGCATTCGTCGTAAAGAACGATCGGATATTTGAAGTTCTCCCGATAGCCGCACTGCAGATTGGTTCGGCTGCTCGACAAACGCCAGCGCCACTGTTTCCATATTTTCGTTAGTTGTTACAGGTCGTCCAGAACGCGGCGCGTCGGCAACAGAGCCCGTTTTTAAGAATTTCTGGTACATCTTCCACACTGTTGAACGATTTGGTAGCGGCGAGTTCGGAAATTGTTGTTGAAATTCGGTAAACATAGTTTCGTAATCCGCGTTCGTACGAAGATACGACGTAACAAAAAAAACTCTTTCTTGAAGCGTGAACTTGTATCGGTTATTCATTCTGAAAACGCGTCTACTCGACGAGCACGTGTTATCATGACACCGAGACAACTGTCTGAAGCACGAACATGCTTCGTTTTAATATTTTTCGACAGCGTTGCCAGACTTATGAGCGTTGCCGGACTTATGCCGATTTTTCGAGAGCGTTGCCTGACTTATGCCGACCTTTGTAGATCTGTAACTTTGAAACAAATAAAAATGGATATACAAGTTTTGCGTTTTTGTTACTTGAAATGAAGTCTACTTTACATTCCTAAAATTTTAACATAACGATACGGGACACCTTATATACACACATAGCCAGATATCTACCAATTCTTAATTCGATTGGCTGATCAGAGCAAAAATGGGCGTAGTTTAAGTGCTCTGATGTAGGAAACATGCAAGGATATGTTCAGACATGTCCACTCAATGTTTTACAGAACAATATTTTTAGTAGTATCTTTCTTATATAAAAGTAACTTTGAAATTTTGTAAAATTTAATGCGTTTCTAGAAAAAACTATTTAAGAAAATAATTCAAAAGCCTGATGTGATGGAGAAAATTTTAAATCAGAGTCAGAATCAGCATAACAAAAGGCATAAGCTACATGTATTGGTGTATAAAAAACCAAACTGTGTTGACCAGTGGAATCTTCGTGTTAGCAAAAAATAGCAATGAAATGTTAAAATTATTGTTTCTATTAGTTCCATTGTTTTTATAGGTACAAAATCTGGTGATCACCATGATGAAATGAATTCAACAAACTTTTTCACTTGGGTCAATAAACAGTTACTGCCTAATCTTCCACCAAGAAGTATCCTGGTAATCCATTACGTATCATATAACAATGTCAAAATCGAACGTTATCCAACATCATCCTCCAAAAAGTCAGGAATGATAGAGTGGCTTGTAGCAAGAAATATAGCGTTTGATGTGAAGTGGACAAAGCCGGAGTTATATGAATTAATAAAGAAAAATAAAAGTGAAAATCCAAGATATAAACTGGATACACTATTATGGGCCCATAAACATAATGTATTGTGGTTGCCTCCTTATCACCCGGAGTTTAATCCAATCGAAAAAATATGGGCGATTGTAAAGAATTGGGTTGGAACCAGAAATGTCACTTGTAAGTTGGCAGACGTCGAAAATTTGGCCAGAGAAAAATTCGCATCCGTAAATGCAGAAGAGTGGGCATTTGTTTGTAACCATGTAGATAAAGTTGTTGAAAATTATTTATAAACAGAGCATTTCTTAGATGATGTAACAGATAATCTAGTTTTTATCTAGTTAATACAGAAGAAACTGATAATGAAGAGATAGTTATACCGATGACTCTGACATTGAAGATTATGATGGTGTTCAACCACTACCACAAGAAGTAGAATAAAATGATAGGGCTAAAAGAGACACAAATGGACATGCGGCATTGGATGTTCAATTACTTTTCTTAAATCTTTTGTAAAACTTCAAATTTAGAAAATAGAACAATTTGTTATTTTTTTATACACCATATACCATGTGGCCGCGTGCGTCTGCACTATAGCGATACATGTAGTGTAAGCAAAACACACAGAGGTGTCCGTGTGTTAGAATGGTAAAGAAGTAGACGCAATGTTCCAATGTGTAGTCGCGCAAGCGCATTAGCCTGACGATATAAACATTGCAACTAACACCCATATGCGGGAGCGACAGCTAATGCGCTTGCGCGACTACACATTGGAACATTGCGTCTACTTCTTTACCGTTCTAACACACGGACACCTCTGTGTATTTTGCTTACACTACAGGTATGGCTATAGTGCAGACGCACGCGGCCACATGGTATATAAATAAATATATATATATGTATACATACTTAGTTGATTTAGATATTCGGCGATTGAAGGTCTGTTTTACGTTGGTATGTATATATTATATATATATATATATATATATATATATATATATATTATATATATATATATATATATATATATATATATATATATGTAGGATTTTATTTAACTCACTAACACTCTTTTGTCATATATCTCCACTACTTCACACACACACGTCCTTTCGTCATGCCGTCTTCGCTACTACTCCCCCTCTTCTCGCATCTAACCCTACATATATATATATATATATATTATATGTATATATGCAAGTGTTTTTATTATGTTTTTACTAAATATATTAGAAAAACTTAAAAACTAATATTACCTGGCATTTGCCTCACGACAGTAATCCATGTGGTGCTTGAAATATTCCTTCACTTCCAAATATACTTTGCAAAATGAGCACTGGACAAGTTCTAAAATTAGATACATTATTCTACGACTAGAAATTATAAAATACAAAAACAATCAAATTCAACGTTAGTTGTTAATCGCTGAAAACCTCTTAAAAAATTTAAAAAACCAGCATGACAGTAACTTTGACAAGTCTCTTACAACTCCAATTGTCGCACGATGCGTCTCATAGATGATTTGCATTGCCAAGTACTAATTCTGATTAAAAAGAAATAAGTTGTCGCCGAATAAACGTCAATATTAGAAGTACAAAATCTACGGAATAGAAAAATACGCAATCGATCAATAGGACCGTCTCTGAATTACATGCTAGTTTCGAAAAAAAATTAACTATTCAATATTTTGCTTCACTGCTCACGTTTCTTTAAAACTTTTTCATAAACTGTTTACCATAGCAAAAGTGCGAATAAATGAAAACTGTCTTCATATTTAACAAGTTTTATAGAGCGGCGGATTGTTGGATTGCTAGATGCAACATTTTCTTTTCACGAAATTATCATCTGGTGAATATGAACTTGTAGTGTGTATGTATTATGTTGTTATTGGGTATGGTTATATAAAATATTTAAAACGGCAAAAAAATCTTACTTAGCCTTGATAAATTAAGAATAGTAACAAAATTGGAAAACTGTTATACTATTGAAGGAATTCCTGAATAAAGTGGTGCAGACAAAGATCAAAATGGAACGAGAAATTGGAAGAGACAGGGACACACGCAGAAAGAGAAAGTGAAAGACTTGTAAGAAAATCAAAAAAAATTGGAATGGAGGTCTGATATGCTTGAAAACCGAAAGCTTGTGTGATTCCATTGTTACCTTACTTCATACCCAATAACGCCAAGATAAATCAATTTCAATTTTAAATTTGTTGTATAATGGCAAGCACAATATTTAACAAAATTTACTGATTATATGTACTTAGTTGTATTATTTCCTAAACAACCTTGAATCTTAACTGAAAAGTTACAATTGCTATAACTTTATTGGAATTACTAAAGAGAAACTAACATGCATCAAGGTGTTATTACATGATGCTATTTAAGCAGCAAGCAAGATTCAAGATATTAAAGTGTAAACTACAGAAACATCTTAATACAAAACTAATAATTTTGTAAATCTAAATTATTCTTCCTACCTTTAACAGAAAACATTCCATTAGTTTCACTATGAAACACAGCCTTGTGTTCAGCTAAATATTCCTTCGAACTGAATCCCAAGCAACAGAAAGTACATGCATATACGTTTTCAACATCTTTATTTGCGATGGGAATGAAATCCATTTCCACATTTTCAACCAAACTCTCCTCATATTTTTCACCAAAATACACCAATAGCTCTTCACCCTCCTGTATTCTACGAGTGCTACAATAATATAGTTTGTCCTCATATTGAAATGGAAATAAATTTTGTTCGTAAATATTTCTAGCGGGATTTATGTACTGCATCCAATTCAGAAGCTCCAATTTATCATCACCAACCACAAACCTTCCTCCTTTTATTCTCAAAGGCAGTCCTGTACAATTAAGTCCAGCGAAAGGACCAAATCTTACATTTTCAGGTATAACTTTTAAAGAGAAAATTCCCAAATGTCCATATGACTCTATAGTTTCTAACATATAATCTGGTAATTGTTTTATTCTATTATATGTATTATGAGGGCTTTTGTTTAAAATATGCACAAGCACTCTGCATTTGGTGCAATAATCCTGATAGACTTCGTGGCAATGGTTACAAACTGTTAAACAAATTCATTCATACAATCTTTCAAAATAAAAGAAGACAATTCATGTTTAGATAAAAATAATAGAAAAAGGATTGGAAGTTCATTAAAATATATATTTAAGTTATTTTGTCTTATTTGTAAATAGTATTATCAAGTATTTATATTTAATTTTTGTTAAAAATATCTAACGGGTGTTCAGAAACATTCGAAGTCAAGTGGGCTCTGAACAAAAAATCGTATATCTTTACTTAAGTATAGCAAGCGCCAATTAAGTTGGCGCGAGGAGGGGGTGCGCAGAAGCCGTTTTTAAAAACGTCCAGCCCCACTACTCAAGTAATTGTCAGAATACATTTGTCATTGACCTTTGACGGAACATAATGTCTTTGCTAGGGGATCAAAAAGTGATACACGCTCAGAGGTTAGAATTATCTGACATTTGATGTAAAACCAAATACAAATCTCCCCACTACTTTTAATCCTGCGCAAACTTACCCCTCCTCGCGCCAACTTAATTGGCGTTTGCTATATCTGATTTGTAATAATTATTAAATGTCAACTGTTGTATGTCAAAAATCAATCTATCTCAGACATGACTTCATATTTTCAAGGCCTACTTTGACTTCGAATGTTTCTGAACACCCGTTATAATTAAAATGTTTTACAGATTGTCAGAATGTAATTACTAATAATTACTGTTATGGTGAGAATACAAATGTATTATACTTACATCTCAGTTCATTGCAGAATTTAATTTGTGTATCATCAGGATAAATTGTATCTTCTATTTTAACATTAATGCTTACTATATCATTTATTTCAGATGAAGGTAAGTCTGCTTTGATATGATCTACAGAAAGTGTTTCATATTTCATTATTTGATCATTACTAAGATGCCCATTTAATTCGCTATTACTTATACTAATAGTATCTGTGATAGCAGTTTCAGAAAGCCATACTTTATTATCTGGATAATATACATCTTCTATTTTAACATTATTACTTACTGTATTATTTATTTCAGATGAAGGTAAGCCTGTTTTGATAAGATGTACTGAAAGCGTTTCATATTTCATTATTTGATCATTCCTAAGATGTCCATTTAATTCACTATTGCTTATATTAATAGTATCTGTGATAGTATTTTGAGAGAGGCATACTTTATTATCTGGATAATATTCATCCTGGAATTCTTCTTTTATATGACTTGAATTTTCCAAAGATATTGTATTATTCTCATCAAATTTAAACATTTCTTGGGACATTTTTAACTATGAAGATACGTTATATTAAATATTACAGAATAGTCATAAACAACACTAATAATAAACTATGACTCATACTAAACACCATTCTTAAGTCCCCAGGAACTAGATAACATAATGATAAATAGTTGAAACAGCGTTTGGCGCCATCTGGAATCCGAGGACATGAATTAAAGAAGAATTAACTTACTATTGATTAATGCTTCTTTTAGAACAGACGAAATTCTTAGAAAGCATCTTGAGGCAAAATATTTAACAAGAAAGAATAGCCTAATATCGAAGGCCATCCAACACTTTATTTTCCAGGTAGCATATTTAGCTGATCTATTAATATATGTAATTAGTCTATTGTTTTATGTAATTTAGAATCAATTGACGACTCTGATATTGGATGATATTCATAATGTTCCATATACATCAAAATATCCTGTAGAAGATATTTCAAAGGAAGCAGTTATTGATTCTAGTAATATAGTTATAAAGCAGGCTTTACACTTACGAGAACTCGTATACGATAAATCGCATACGAGTAACACCTGACATTTACATTTGTAGCAGAGTCGTATACGATATTGTATTTTTAAAAATGTCTTCAAGTAAGAAAAAGTTCGAATTTAACTATGGTTTTATTAATAGTAAAGAAAAACACACAATGATATTTGTCGCAGAGATTCAGGAAAATTTGGGTAAAAGAAACACTACAAATGAGATAAATTTTTGGAATTGAAAGTTTGCTGAAAGACTTATTTTATTTGAAAATAGAGGTGGATACAAAAATTTTACGAGTGAATACAATAAATACATTTTGTACATGATATGGTAAACATACACAAAAAAGTTTATTGGGAAATAAAATAAAAAATAAAATAATTTTGACATAGTTATTCTATTTTCTCCTACCTATACGAAGATCCTAAATTATTTATCTTATTCTTTACCGTATTCACTGAAATATTCATTATTTCGGCAATTAATTCATACGCCTTATTGGGGCGCATTAATGTCACGGTACTTCTTGTTTTTTACATTCCACAAACACTCCAAAGGTTCATAAATGTTAATAAATTCCTCGGTTTCGTTGCCGAAAATTTACTTTCCGCCATTTTTAATGTACTAAACTCGTAGGGCTAATCGGATTACACTCTATTCAATAGACCACGCAAGTGCTGTCGTCATTTTTGCGGAAGGTCAGGGATCACGTTCCAAACAACCGGCATTTAAATTTTTTTCATGTATTGTATTTGGAACGCGTTGCAAATTTGAAGTGAAAAGTTGTTATTTATAAGTTAATTTTAATTGTTATTGCATGTAAGTATGAACGACGTTGTTTAAAACTGATATTAATAATACTAATTGTTTTATAGCACGGTTATACTTGAGTAACTAAAGTACAAAAGTGAGGTTAGATAGATATACATAATGGTGATGTGTTTTGCTCTTACTTGCAAGCATTAAGTGAAAAAAAGGGATGCACTATTTTTACTTTTCCTACAGAAAAGGCAGAATTATCGAGGTGGAAAAAGCTTTTTTGCAGTCATTGCTAATATTTTTTTTCAAATAAAAACACCATTGCCAAATATTTTGTTTTTAATAACTATAATATGTATATTGATATTTTGCTTACATACTTACCAAGTAACAAATGATATTAATATAGGAAGATTAATTAAAAATCGTTTTACCAAGAGTGGCTATACGTTTCAAATGGCGCTTTAAATTTGTTTGGAACGTAGACCCTGACCTACCGTACAGAAAATGGCGATTTGACGTCACGCTTGCGTGGTCTATTTGACAACCGTATACGAGTTACGATTTCACGTTTATATTTACGATTTTTGACGTTCGTATACGATTCACTCGTAAGTGTAAAGTCTACTTAACAGTGGTATGAAAAAGCCCTTGCTGCAATATTAAGAAGAAAAGTACTATATTGTATATTGACAAGTAAAGATATTTTACTACTAGGTAGTTCTTGGTAAACATTTAGAATCCAGCTCCAATTTAAACTGGCACAATTGACTCATTTACGTATGCGCGTAACGAATCATATAATTATCTACCGACAATTTGCAAGCAGCGTTGCCAAATCGAATATTTATAATAAATATTGATGTAGTGTGATTTGCAGGTTAACGAATCGACATATAGAATTAAATTAATTTATTCTGTAAACACAATTCCTTAATTGCAATACCACCTCTACCTGCCATTTCGATTAAAATTAAATTGAAATAAATATAAATCAAACAATATTCAAATATATAATATAATAATTGTCACTGATAACACCCACAGAAGGAAGCTACCAAAATTTGGCAACGTTGCGGATAATTTGGTATGTTTGTAGCGGGAAATTCCGATGGGAGCTGGATTCTGCAGGTTTATCGTAGTTCTTTAGTATTTTTATGTAGGACCCAGTAACGCGCCAAGTATCTTCGGCGCCGTCGTGCGAAATACTGATAGGCGCCTTTACCCTATATGTATTGAGCCAAAATTACCAGCCACTCTCCCACAGTTCAACATTGAAGTTTATGACGAACTCTTTAGACTTGTTAGTACTGGTAGGTATTTTTTATTTGAGGCAAACAATAGGTTCACATACAAAAAAATATTATTAAAATTTTTATTGCACACTGAAACAACAGTAACAAAATAAAAAACGGTATTCCAGAATTATTAAAAATGTAAATTTGTTGATTTGTTGTAAACTTTCAAAAAATGTTTTTAATATTTTTAATATTTAACTTATCACAAGTGGCCGTAGGCGCCTTTAAGGCCTTGGCGCCGTTGTGCGCTGCACGACCTTGCCCATATGGACGGCGCGTCACTGGTAGGACCTAATAAATTTACCATTTATAATACTTTAATATTACTCTGTTAACAAATATCGGGTGTCCCTTAATGTTTGAAGCTGATGTTTGTCAAATTTTGTTAATTTCTTTGCTTAATATTTGCCAAACTAAGATTTATAGTTATTGTCAATTGGTGTTTAACATCTCTTACCATAGTGGCAATTCTTTCATTACCGAAAAATTTTAATTAATGTTGGCTATCTTGGTCGGTTAGTATTCGCCGTATTTAAATTTTGAGATCTCGTGCTCGTGTTATATGTTATACACTTTTGTTGGATTTATTGTTTGTTTGTGTAAGTAGCATTTAGGACTATGGATAATTGTGTATAGTTTTACCATTTTTTTGATATTATTAGTTGTAGGTTTTTAGATTAATATTAACTGGATAATGTCATATTCTGAAACGTCAAACTATACAATTTTTGAAAATACTATTATATTTCTTTAAATTCATCTGGCATAAGAGTTGGTATAGATACTAAATATATTTTTATACGAATTACGGGTATTTGTAATTTTCACTTGAATTTACATTTTATGATGTATTTTGAACATATTCAAGAAGGCGGAAAAAAATTAAATAGAGTATGGAGAAAAATAATGTTTCGTTCGATTGAATTCTGCATTGAATATGTCTAAGTAGTTTATGTAATGGGTTCTAAATTTCATATATTGATTTCAATACAGAAGTTAATCGAGTGAAATATTATTTCTCCTTCAATCATCATAAAATTTGAATAACCCCAATGGTAATTTAACTACAACTATGTTGGTTGCATACACAATTACCACCTTTCTCCGCACGGTGCCAAATCGGCAAGCAATACATAGGGTTCAAGGACAGTGTTGCCAACTTAACGGATTTTCCGTCATATCTAACGGATTTTGGTGAAGGGGAGCGGAAAAAAAACATTTTCAACGGGTGACGGATTTTTTAACGGAAACTAAGTTTCCGTCAAAAAATTCTAAATTAAGTTCTGTAAGTGTGTTAACTGGCTGTTTACCGATTCAAACTATTTTTTGTCTGTAAATATCATATTACACTGTTCAGGCAAAATAGATTTAATTTTGTATTTTTAGTTTTATTTAGATGTAGGTTTAATATATTTAATTCTAGTTTTTAAATTGTAAATATTATATATTGTATATAGAAAAGAGCTTGGAGTTCTGGGATATGTTTAATTTTAATATTGTTAATTGCTTTAGGACTGGGCAGGTATTACATTTCTTCATTGTCGTATTTTCTACAGTCATAAAAACTATTTATTTTTATTACAGGCAAAACCCTTTGCATCGATTAGGTAAATAATTTATTTGAATAAGTATAATTATAATAGAATAAGTTTTATTGTACATATTTCCTGTTATATATTATTATAAAAGGTTAAATGGTTTCGGTTCGATTCGATTCTGCGAACATTAGTTTATCTCTGTGCATTGTATATTTATTACTTTGGGAAGTATTTTGTTTTCTATAATTAAGGGTTTCCGGCGTATATTGTTTGTTTTAATACATTTGTGACGTCGGAAACTACAGCATGTACTTTCTTGGAAATGTAAATAATTGTTATATGAAAATTTCCGTATATTCCTTTTTCATTGTTTTCTCCCTCTTTGACTGGGTGGGAGGAAGCTTCTTGCCGAGGAATGAGAGAATGAATAAGTAGTTCCAAACAAGATCTCTTAGAGTTCACTACAGTTACAAGTACGATCTCTTCGAGTTAAAGCTTAGGTCTCAGTGATCTAACAAACAGCTCCTACTAAGATCTCAGTGATCTAAATAGGAGCAAATATTATTTATTAGCCAGTTTTCTCGGTTTTCAGTATTAAGACCAGATACTGCATTGTTGCATTTAACGGAACTCCAAGATTAAACTTGTAAATATATTAGTGTAAATAGAAAAAATATTGTATTATTTGAAAACATACTTCGGTCTACACATACCGACTTCCTTCAAACCAGGAGGATGAAACAACACTATGTCATTGGTTCCGCATGATTGGCACCACAGACTACCGGCGGTAGTCTATCGGCTCGACCGGGACTTCCCGGGCCCCGAATCCTCTCAAAATAATTATTGGATCATTGCATTGTGTATGTGGCACTGGCACTGGCGTATATACGTCTTGATTTTAGTGAGTTGAATAATCTTATTCTCAGTGTGTTGTGCAATTAATCTTGTTTACAGTGACAAAAATGCCGAAAGTGCAATATAAACAAAAATTTCGTAGTGAATGGCTTCAAGACAAGCTGTTTAAAGACTGGATTATTATGAAAACAGATAAAAATTCTGGTGAGTCATTCCCTGAGTGCATATTTTGTCGATGTATCGTAAGTAGTAGCAATAAATATTCTGATTTAAAAGCTCATATGATTTCGAAGAAACATATAAAGAATACAGATATGTTGGCGCCATCACGCCAAGCAACAATTAATTTTACTCCCAAAAAGACAGAAAAAAGCAAATATTTGGAAGCTTATACAACACTGTTTATTGCCGAACATTGCAGCGTACTAACAGTAGATCATTTAGGGCGGATAATGAAAAAGGTGGCAGATGATTCACAAGCAGTTAAAGACATGCAATTGCATCGCACAAAGTGTTCCAATATTATTAAAAATATCTTAAGCCCTCACTTTAAAGATGATTTAAAAGTAGATATTGGAAATGGAAAATTTAGTTTACTTCTGGATGAGTCTACGGATATAACTGTGGTAAAATATCTTGGCATTGTAATAATATTTTACAGCACAAAATCCAAGAAAATACAAACATCTTTTTTAAAATTGGCACCACTAACCGCATGCAATGCAGAAGGAATAGTTTCCGCGGTTAAAGAGACGCTAAACGAATTTGGTTTGGAGTTTAAAAATATTCTTGGCATCGGAACTGACAATGCCAGTGTTATGACAGGTGTAAATAATGGCGTACATGCAATCCTAAAAGAAGATATTCCAGGATTAGTTCTTGTACGATGTGTCTGTCACTCGATTCAGCTTGCGGTATCTCACGCCTCAGAAGATACCTTACCGAGGAATCTGGATTTTATGGTTTCTGAAACATACAATTGGTTCTCTCAATCATCAGTTCGACAGGCTGAATACAAAGAGCTGCATCGCACAATTAATGAAGGTCACGAACCATTAAAAATAATTAGAGCTTGTCAAACCCGATGGTTATCAATTTATTCGGCTGTACATAGCATTTTGAAACAATGGCTTGAACTTCAAACGCATTTTGAAATATCCCGACGAAATTATACTGCTGAATTGTTGTACAATATGTATAAAGATGAGAGTAATTTGGCCTTATTTTCATTCCTATGTCCCATATTAGAACAATTGCAACTAACGAACAAATCTTTTGAAGCCAAAGATGCTGATCCATGTAAATTGTTTACGGATTTATCTACGCTTATTGGATTTCTGGTTTCAAAAGTAGTCATGCCACGTCCCAATATTGATCCGCTAACTATAATTGTGGAGAATCATTTAGACCCTAAGCCATACCTTGGTTACGGATTCGAATCCAAGATACGAGAAATGAGGGAAAAAGGTCTTATAAACGGGCAAAGTGAACAAGATCTTCGTCAACGGTGTATTAACTTTCTTTTAAAATTATTTCAACAATTACGTTTGAGGTAAGTTGTCAGTTTCTCATTTCTCAATGTTCCCTAAATGAGTCTCCGTCTTGTTTACTGTAGGTTACCTGACAATATCGAAATCCTGCAGAAAACCAATCTACTCTCATGCAAAAACGTATTAAGGGTTCACAAAGAATCTTTAAGTCCCTTATTGGCCCATTTAGAGTATTCAAAACATGAAATATCTCTAATCGAGACGCAATGGAACGCCATAAATTACACTAAATGGGAGAACATCAATGACACTGTGGCGTTTTGGTCCGAAGTCAAAGAGTATGAAGATGCTACAGGCACAAATCCTTTCAAGGAGTTATGCGATTTTGCTTTTTCAATTCTGCTTTTGCCATACTCCAATGCAGAGGCAGAACGGGTTTTTAGTGTGATGAATATTGTGAAATCAAAGCTGCGCAATAAAATGAAGGAAAGTATGGTAAATGCAATTTTGAATATAAGATCAGGGCTGAAGAGGAACGATAAAACCTGCTTTTCATATGAGTTGCCTGAAAAAGTAATTCGTATGGTGGGGACTATGCAAAGCTATAGGCAAAGCGAACCTTCAACCTCCACTGCTATGGGCCAACCTGTTGATGGTACGGACAGTGATGACGATTTTAATTTCGATTTTTAATATAAGTTCTTCTTTTATAAAATTTTATTATAAAATAAATTTTATTTGTTTGGCACATTTTTTATTCTGACGGATTTTATTGACGGAAAAAAAAAAATTTAACGGATTTTTGACGGAAATCTACAACAAATTTAACGGATTTAAAAAAATACTGTTGGCAGCACTGCCAAGGGATCTATTTTACTGTTAAGTTGCACACTGATCTGTCCAATCTGTCGTTCTATTTTTGGACATCAACTCCCATAAATTATCGTTATTCATAAGAAGTTATAGTTTATGATTAATGTTGTCTGTGAGTATTATGTTATATTCTATAATATAACGTATCTTCAGAATTAAAAATGTCTCAAGAAATGATTAAATTTGATGAGAATAATGCAACATCTTTGGAAAATTCAAGTCATATAAAAGAAGAATTCCAGGATGAATATTACCCAGATAATAAAGTATGCCTCTCTGATAATACTATCACAGATACTATTCATATAAGCAATAGTGAATTAAATGGACATCTTAGGAATGATCAAATCATCAAACATGAAACGCTTTCAGTAGATCTTATCAAAACACACTTACCTTCATCTGAAATAAATAATACAGGAAGCAATAATGTTAAAATAGAAGATGTCTATTATCCAGATAATAAAGTATGCCTTTCTGACACTACTATCACAGATATTATTAATATAAATAAAGAATTAAATGGGCATCTTAGGAATGATCAAATAATGAAATATGAAACGCTTTCTGCAGATCATATCAAAGCAGAATTACCTTCATCTGAAATAAATGATACAGTAAGCATTAATGTTAAAATAGAAGATGGAATATATCTTGGTGATACACAAATTAAATTCTGTAATGAACTGAGGTGTAAGTACATTTGTATTCTTACCATAACATTAATTACTACTAATTACATTATGACAACATCTATAAAACTTATTTCTTCTAATGTACACATCAATGTTTTGTATTTCTAATTATAGATTTTTCACAAAAATTAACTATAAATATATATTTATTATGAATATTGTAATACATTATCGTGGTATAAATATTTGATAATAATGCTATTCACAAATAATTTAAACATATTTTAAAGAACTTCCAATTCTTTTTCTATCATTCTTGCCTAAATTTGAAATGCCTTCTTTTATTTTGAAAGATTGTATGAATGAATTTGTTTAACAGTTTGTAACCATTGCCACGAAATCTACCAGGAATATTGTACCAAATGCAGAGTGCTGGTGCATATTTTGAATAAAAGACCTCATAATACAAATAATGAAGCAAAAGAATTACCAGAATATATGTTAGAAACTAGAGAGTCATTTGGACATTTGGGAATTTTCTCTTTAAAAGTTATACCTGAAGATGTAAGATTCGGTCCTTTCACTGGACTTAATTCTATAGGACTGCCTTTGAGAATAAGAGGGGGAATGTTTGTGATTAGTGATGGTCAATCTGAACATCTGAATTGGATGCAGTTCATAAATCCCGCTAGAAATATTAACGAACAAAATTTATTTCCATTTAAATATGGAGACAAACTATATTATTGTAGCACTCGTAGTATCCAAGAGGGTGAAGAGCTATTGGTGTATTTTGGTGACAAATATGAGATAAGTTTGCTTGAAAATGTGGAAATGGATTTTGTTCCCATAGCAAAAGAAGATGTTGTAAATGTATATGCCTGCGCTTTCTGTTGCTTGGGATTCAGTTCAAAGGAATATTTGGTTGAACACAAGGCTGTGTTTCATAGTGAAACTGTTGAAGGTAGGAAGAATCATTTTGATGTTTGAAATTAATAGTTTTTATATCAACATGTTTCCATAGTTTCCACTTAAAACCTTGTTTCCTGAATGTTTGTTTATATAGCATGATGTAATAACACCAGGATGTATGTTAGTTTCCCCTTAGTATTTCTAATGGAGTTATAGTAATTGTAACTTTTCAGTTTATTTTCAAGGTAAATGTTGCTTGGGAAATAAATCATACAAATATAAATAATGAGGAAATGTTAAATGTTATGCTAGTCATTATACAACAAATTTAATATTGAAACTGATTTATCTTGAAGTATGGCAACAATGGAATCACAAAGTTGCAGTTTCTTGAGCATTTCAGTCTCCTTTTGAATTTTTTTATTTTCTTACAAGTCTTTTTCTTTCTGTGTGTGTGCCGTTGTCTCTCGCAATTTCTCAATAAATTGTTATCTTTCTCTGCGCCACGTTATTCAGAGATTCCCCTAATAGTATAATCGTTTGCCGATTTTGTTACTATTCTTAATTTATCAGGCTAATAGATGTTGCTGTTTTAAGTATTTTAATACTTAATAACCATGTCCGACAACAACATAATATGCCCTATAAGTTCCTATTCACCCTGACACTATTTTCCTGAAAATAAAATCCAACAATCCGCCCTCTCTATTCATTTATTCGCACTTTTGCCATGGTAAACAGTTTAAGAACAAGTTTTAAAGAAACGTTTAAGCAGTGAAGCAAATTAGTGAATGGTTAATTTTTTATTCGGAACATGGTTGCATGTAATACCTAAAATTTATTAGATTTATAGGACTTATCGAAGTTACTTTCCTGCTGCTCTTTTTAAATTGGACGTTTTCAGGGGTTAACAACTAATGTTAAATTTTCTTATTTTTGTATCTTATAATTTCTAGTCCTAGAATAATGTATCTAATTTTAGAGCTTGCCCTGTGCTCATTTTGCAAAGTGTATTTGGAAGCGAAGGAATATTTTGAGCACCACAAGGACTACTGTCGGGAGACAGAGTCAAATGCCAGGTAAGATTATTTTTTTAAGTTTTTACTGTACATTTAGTAAAAAGGTAATAAAAACACTTCTAGAAATTTATTTTTGTTGGAAAACACTACTATATGTATTCGGATTTGTTGGAGATTCTCATGGAATTGCACGATGCATGTGTGAACATATGAATAGTATTATTTTATTATTTCGAGCGATATCTGACGCTTTACTGATATTCTATTGATATTCTGTTTTTAAAAACGCCTCCCATTAAAAACTTTTAGTTGAGAGACGGCACAGTTTTAGGAAAATGCAACACCTTTCTCCGAACGATTTGTTATTCAAATATATTCAAATCTAAATGTTTTATTCCTTTTTTAGAAGAAGACGCACTAGGGAAAATCATAAGCCAAGGACGGGCCACTACAAAGAATACTTATTAACACAAATATTTTTATTTTTAAATAGTATGAATTACTACAAATGATAAAAATAAAACAACTTTCAAAAATGTTTGTTGTAATTATGTAATCGTAATCTAATCATTACAATGTAATATTTCCTGTTTTATTATTTTGATGCATGACATTGCATTGACCTAACAATTTTGTTTATGTTTGGCTCCACATTACTTGTCGCCACACGTAAAATTGCTTCCAGATTTTCATTTGCCAGACGGTTTTGATTTTTTGTTTTGCTATGTTTCATCACTGAAAACGTTTGCTCACAAATATGCGTCGATCCAAATAAGCTTGCGCATTTCAATGCATTTATTCGCAACTCTTTATAAGCGGTTTTGTCAACGCAACGGTAAAAGTTGAGTAAATTACCTTCATTAAACTTGTTTCGTAAATTTTCGTCATTTTGCATGTCTATCAATTCCAGCTGTATTGATTCCGGTGCATTTTCGGGTGAAATGTTGAAAGGATTGCTGAAAATGTCTAATAGAGGTTTAACTTTTTTGAAGTCTAGAAAACGATCATGAAAGGCTTGTATTAAAATATCAATTTTTTCAACATAAGCGAAATTGACATCAGTTTTATTGAATTTCTCCATAATTTTTTTGTAGTTCGGAAAATGGCTGTAATTGGCTGAATTGATTTGTGTCCTGAAAAGACTCAATTTGCATTGAAAGGACGAAACATGAGAGTATAACTGCGAAATTAATTGATCTTTGCCTTGGAGTCGCGTATTTAAGACATTCAAGTGATTTGTGATGTCTACAAGAAACGCTAAGTCACACAGTCAATCAGGTTTGTCGAGTTCGGAGACGTCCTTTTTCTTTTCCGCCAGAAATATTTTGATTTCTTCAATCAAGTTAAGAAACCGCTCTAGTGACAACCCACGACTTAGCCACCTTACTTCAGTGTAAAACAGGAGATCACCATATTCGCTTTCAATATCCTCGAGAAATTATGTGAATTGTCGGTGATTGAGACCTCGTGATTTTATAAAGTTTACAGTAGGTACTACAACTTTCATTACATTTTCAAATCCCAATAATTTTGAACAGAGGGCCTCTTTATGTATGAGGTCTGACCAATAAGTAATGAGACTAAGTCCAGAAAATACATATATTTAAAAATTAAGGTACATTGATGTGATCTCCTTCAAAGTACACCCCTCCCACAACTACACACTGATTCCAACGTTTCTTCCAGCTTTATTAACATTTCTGGAAGGCTTCGACTGGAATGCCCTGGAGTACTCTCGTCACGGCGGTCTGGATGTCAGTTATGGACCCAAAATGCGTTCCTTTCACGGCCAATTTTGTTTGGGGGAACAAAAAGAAGTCACAGGATGACATATCCGGCGAATAGGGCGCTTGCGGCAACACTGCAATGTTTTTAGAGGTCAAAAACTGCGACACACTGAAAGCACGATGGCATGGAGCATTGTCATGATGAATTTTTCTTGACGGTTTCTCGTTTCAAATTAAGTTCATCAGCCAACATTCGAATGGTTAGCCGCCGATCTTGATGCACGAGGGTGCGCACACGCTGAACATTGTTGTCAGTTCGAGCTTCAACCGGCCTCCCACTTCGCGGTTCATCCCCGACGCTCTCACGACCATTTTTAGAATCTTTATGCCATATATATGCCAAATCTTTAAACACCTGAGCACGACTCAGGGCTTCATCACCGAACACCTCGACCAATTTACCGTACGTTTCCATAACAGAATCGCCGAGTTTAACGCAAAATTTAATCGCATACCGCTGTTCAATATTACGTCGTTCCATATTCGTGACACGCTTTACAAACACGTTGTCGCAAGCTCAACACAGCTGGAGTACTAGCGAACGTACGAAAGTCGCGCGCACATGTATCGATAGAGGAGGGATGGAAGATTAAGCGACTGAAGTTTCAGGTTCGCAGTGTTACCACAAGCGCGGCTAAAAAATCTAAAATCTACTTATTGGTCAGACCTCGTATAATGCAATGAAACTGCATTAATTCCTTGGTATCTATGTTTTTAGTTTGTAAATACTCTTTTAACATAGTTATTATCGCAGATTTACTTCCAACCATTGAAGGTGCTCCGTCAGTCGTAATTCCAGATAATTTCGTTAAATCCAAATCCATTATAGAACATTTTTCCAGAAGAGCTTTGAGCATGTCACTCCCCTTGGTTTGACTTGTCAAAGAACTCACACCAATCAGTTCTTCACTCACTTCAAAATTTTGCGTTACACCTCGTAAAAATATTAAGAGTTGAGCAGTGGAACTTATATCTGTGTAGATTCGTCGAGTGCTATAGAAAAATACTCAAAACTTTTCGATTTCGTAGCTAATTGCTCTTCTATATTAGCTGCTAATGTGGTAAGTCATCTTTGAACAGTCATCTGACTTAGTTGAATTTTCTCAAACCTCTTTGCATCTTTCGGACACATTTTTTTTGGCGGCGATATCTAAACACTGCTTAACAAACTCACCAACTTTAAAAGGCCGACAAGTTTTCGCTATTATTCGAGACATTTCAAAGCTAACTTCATAGCTTGCTGGCCTATTAGTTCCCTTTGTAAAGTGGACATTTTTTGCGTTCGATTTTCGCCGGTTAATTTGGTAAAAGTATGATGCTGGGTTTCATAATGGCTTTTCACATTATATTCGTTCGGAATAGAAACACTACTCTTGCATATTAAACAGACACTTTTGTTATGCGATGAAATAAAAAAGTATTTTTCGGTCCAAATATCTTGAAACTGTCGATTTTCATCTTCAACATTACGCTACGTTTTTTACTGGGGCCTGCTTTATCCATATCAAAATTATTATATTGTTACGTAGGTAGATCGATAACCTCCCACATTGTTCGGGGATAATACCGATGCGTTTCGCGAATCTTCGAGTAATCTAGTTGGTTCGACAGATTTCTAGTCTCGTAACAATATGCTTGGAACGACGAGGAGCATACCTGTCCTACGTAGTAAACCTGAACAAGAAATACATATGTTACTAACAATTACAAAAGTTAGAATAAAATAAAAAGTTAAGAAATATTGATTTGAATGGTTTTTTACCTACTTTTGTAGTTTTTCGAACAATTTTTAAAATTCGTTGGCGGGCCGCATAAATATCGACAGTGGGCCGCATGCGGCCCGCGTATTCCGTAGCCGATAACAGCATTTAACATAGGAAAAAGTAAATAATTTCGAAATGATTTGAAGTAATTTCAAATTCATTGGCTACAACGAATACTATTATTTCTTTCCTGCAATAAATTACTAATTCCTCATTGCCATCTAAATGATCAATCCGTTACGGACATTATAAATGATTGGCATTTGATAATGTTATAATTCGTTTGACAAAGTGCCCAGACAGGAAATATGGAACAGTCTAGAGGAAAGAGGAATTAACAGAAAAATAATTAGATGTATTCAAAGATTATATAAAAATGTAAATTATGTAATTAGAAGAAACATGAGATCCGAAGGATTCGTAACACAGAAAGGGTGGAGGTTTAAGTCCTGTGCTGTTCACCGTATTTATGGACGATGTCATAAAACAATGCTCTAAGCAGATGAGGAAAATGAAATTAGGGTACAGAAATCTAGAATGCATACAAATAGCGGAGGCAGCATTCGCGGACGATATAGTACTGATGGCTGAGAAAGAAAAGGATTTACAAGATAATGTAGACATATGGAATAAAACATTGAAGAAAAAGGGTATGAATATAAATAAAAACCAAAACGAAAGTAATGGCTATAGGAGACGATCAACTAAAAATTCAAATTGAAGGAGTAGATATACAACAAGTGAACCAGTTCCACTATTTGGGTGTCGCAATTGAAAACACAGGGAAAAACGAAGCAGAAATTAACGGGAGAATTGAAAAAACAATAAAACTGTACTACGCTATGAATAGGAATTTTATAAATAAAAAGGAAGTTACACGAAATACCAAACTAAAAGTTTATAAAACAGTCTACAGAGCAGTTCTGACATATGGATGTGAGTCTTGGCTCCTAAATAATAAGCAAAAGAGTAAAATTCAAGCGGCGGAAATGAGATATCTGAGAAGAGTGAGGGGAGTGACAAGAAGGGACAAAATGAGGAATGCACAAATAAGAGAGGAACTTGGGGTACTATCGATATTTGATTTCATTGAGCAGAGACAATTAAGCTGGTGGGGACATCTTCAACGGATGGAGAACACTAGACCGGTAAAGTTGGTATATGAAGCAAAGATCCAATATAAGAGGAAAAGAGGAAGACCGCGACAAGTTTGGGAGAATTTAATTGGACAATCTATCCAGGGTAGAGGAAAAACATGGAGAGAAGCGAAAACACTGGCCACTGACAGAAAGTCATGGAAAAAATTTGTACATAATTTATAATTTTTTGGTATTGTAGTTTGTGTTATAGAATACTCTGTAATTTAAAGTTTAAAAATTGGAATATTTAGTTAAAAATTAGTTCTAAGAATGTAAACACCCGACACCCCTAAGGGTATAAGGGTTTTCTGATAATGTATATATATATATATATATATATATATATATATATATATATATTGTTGTGATACAAGACATACCCTTAGAGCAGAAACTGGAATGGGAAATATAAGTTACATTATAAATATAAATGTAAACAAAGTTATAAAACGGAGTTAGCAAGTTTTAATAGTGTCGAAATGTATACGAATTTATATAACGATAATATTACAATCTTAAATTAGTATATTTCTTTTTCTTTCATTAATTTAATTTATATTATTTTAAATTCATAATTCAAATTTTAGCGCGAAAGTACCAATATTTAAATTCATATACATCTATACATTATATCGACGCTAGTAAGACACGCCACTAATAGACATCTTCCGAAATGTAAATATTTATCGTGCGCAATTTACAAAAAGTAATATTAAGATTGACATTAAAATTAGGTTAGAATTTGTTAAATAATTTTTAAATCTAGATAATATATTATATATAGTTAAAATCTGTCTTAGAAATTAGTTTTAAAGGCAAAACTTCGAGACTTTTTAGATACTAAATAAATAGGCTTTGATTAAAAAACAGACGCTATCGGCATCATCTTATGCAAAATTCATAAACGTAAAGGACGTATTTTTCGATTTTCAATTAGAAATTTCTAAATTTAATCAATTTAAAATATATAAACAGTGTTAAAGTGATAATAGATAACCTGAGAAAAGACTGGTAATAAATTACAAGCGAGATTCTGACAAATAACCGAATTTCTGCGAATAAACGCAAAATAAAGCGTTAAACTATCAATTTCGCTATCAAGTACACGGAAAGACCCAAAATATATAACTAAGAAGAACTACAGGTCATTTTCTACTTGGAGGAGTGTCAAATCAAGCAAATACCTCAAATCCAACAGCAATACAAGGCCATAGAGAGATACTAGCAGATTTGTTCCGAGTCCGAAGATAACTTCGAGAGCGTCATCAAAATTTCCCGCACAAGCCGCCGAAGTCGGAGAGCGTTCGGACAAACTTACATCGTCTGGTCTCGACAACATAGTCGCTTGGAACCTACAAGCAGAACAACAGGTTAACTATATCAACTGAACTAATAAACATCGTCTTTAATTTATTTCTTTAAATATTGAAACACACAAATAAATAAAGATTCTCGAATTTTTTCACCTTTTACCACATATTCCAAAACTATAATTTTCCTAAATAATATATCTATTTTACTCAGTACACATAATTAAAAGGTACTCACCTACGTATTAGAGATTGTTTACATAATTTTAGTCCACATTTATTATAAAATAACAACACACATAACCTTGTCAATTGAACACCTTGTTGTATTACACTTATATAGTTCACATTCCACTTAAACGTTTATATTTGTACATGTTATTACATAATATTAAATTACATAATAAATATATTTTGTTTATTATTATATAGATCTTTTATTGATGTAGATCCAGTTGTAGAAGTTATTTCTTTTGATAATTGTTTATTTAAATTACTTATAAGGAAGCAACTACTATTAGTCACGACGAGCCTGAGATATATCATTTATTTAAACTTATTTACACAGTTTTCATGCACCCTGAGACTAGTTGGCAAGCAAAAACAGAGATTGCGTACATTGAGAAGTGTATCACATTTAATAAGGCGCCCAATTATTATTTTCCAAATTGATTTAACTAATCACTTCTCGCTCTACGTCAATGCTAGTTTTTTTAATTACAGCATCTAATAAGCTATTACAATATATAATTCTGATTTCTTTTAATTTCAGATACTGCGTACTTCCCGCATGGGAGGCTCCCAAGCGAGAAGTAAAAAGGTGTTTATCCAAAAGCAAGGCCAATTATAAATGCACAGCGTGTGAATACCAAACGTTCTGGATGTCAAAATTGAAATTACACATTAAGTCAAATCATCTTAACTTAAGTTATTATAAATGCAAGGAGTGTGAATATCAAACGAACGCGAAGTCATACTTAGATAACCACTTAAAAGCAATACATCTGAAACTAAAAGATTATAAATGTACAGAGTGTGAATACGAGACAAGTCGTAAGTCAAGTTTAGACAATCATATAAAAGCAATACATCTGAAACTAAAGGATTATAAATGCATGGAGTGTGAATACAAAGCAAATCGTAAGGCAAATTTAGAAAATCATATAAAAGCAATACATCTGAAACAAAAGGATTATGAATGCGCGGAGTGTGAATTCAAGGCAATTCACAATGCAGACTTAGAAAGACACATAAAGTTAAAACATCTTAAATTAAAAGATTATAAGTGCACGGAGTGTGATTATCAAACGAACGCGAAGTCATACTTAGAAAGACACATAAAGTTAAAACATCTGAAACTAAAAGATTATAAATGTACAGAGTGTGAATACCAGACAAGTCGTAAGGTAAATTTAGAAAATCATATAAAAGCAATACATCTGAAGCAAAAGGATTATAAATGCACGGAATGTGAATACCAGACGAACTTCAAGTCAGATTTAGAAAAACATATAAAGTCAAAACATCTTAAATTATGGGATTATAAATGCACGGAGTGTGAATACCAGACGAACTTCAAGTCAGATTTAGAAAAACATGTAAAGTCAAAACATCTTAAATTAAAGGATTATAAGTGCATGGAGTGTGAATACCAGACGAATTTCAAGGCAAAATTGGAACTACATGTAAAGTCAATACATCTCAAATTAAAAGATTATAAGTGTATAGAGTGTGAATATCAAACGAGCGAGAAGCGATGCTTAGAAAATCATATAAAAGCGGTACATCTGAGACAAAAAAATTATAAATGCATGGAGTGTGACTACAAAGCAAATCGTAAGGCAAATTTAGAAAATCATATAAAAGCAATACATCTGAAGCAAAAGGATTATAAATGCACGGAGTGTGAATACCAGACGAACTTCAAGTCAGATTTAGAAAAACATATAAAGTCAAAACATCTTAAATTAAAGGATTATAAGTGCACGGAGTGTGATTATCAAACGGGCGAGAGTTCAAGTTTACAAAAACACATAAACGGACAACATCTAAAATTAAGGGATTATAAGTGCACGGAGTGTGTATACGAGACGTATGACAAGTCACTTTTAAAAAGACACATAAAGAAAAAGCATCCTACAGCGGTTATCGCACTAATTTAAACTTTGGTTTTGGAGTGAACCTGATACTGTAATTTTCTAAATAAGACTATGATATAATATTAATTATAGAAGAGGTAAATTAAAATAAAAGTAACTGAGTTAACTAAATACAATATACCAAGTGAGCACGGGGAAGTTGTCATAAGACTTCCGAATATTAACACAGGAAAGGAATATTAATCCCTTTTTTTTGTGATCGCTAATACGCATGCAAGTTAACTAATGAGATAGCTTATTATATCATCTTAACTAATGAGATAACGTAGAATACATGGAAAATTTAAGTCACGCGAGATTTGTAAATGTGATTTACTTCAAGTGTTACTTCCATAGTAGCGTTTTTTGAATATACTAGTTAATCAACAGTTAATCAAGTGGTACAGTCGGTAATTTCGGCGAGCATTACTTGCGGTCGTGGTCAATATTCCTACCTGGAGCGCTGAAGGGTTTTATAATCCTTAGGGCCGGTTTATTCACCTTCCAGTAAAGTATCGAGTAACGCTACTTGTAAGATAAAGCCTTGCTTGCCAGATTAAGTGTTTATTCACCGTCAAGTAAAATTTAACCGTCCAGTAAAATTACTTACTTGGCAGAAAATTTACTTGCTGCTCACCTACCCTATAAAGTGTCAAGTAAGACTAATATCATGTTGTTTGTGAACTGTCATGTAGAAAATTAAGTTATTGACAAGTAAAATGGATTTATTTGAAGACGTTGGCGATATTTTAGATGATTTTGTCAATATTAATAATTTAGTGAATAGACAGAGAAAACCCTATCAAACACGCAATCGATATCGAATAGAAGACAATTTTAATAAATTTGATGATGACGAATTTATTCGTTTGTAATGTTTATTACATCATCTGTGTGTGGTAAATAAAGTATTAATGTTCTAAACAAAAATTTCATCTTTATTTCACATGTAGTCATAGTAAATTATAATATCAAACTAGACGTAAAAGATATATTTTAAAAAAACTGTACAAAATAAATATAATAATAAAACAACCAATATTAATACAAAATATATATACATACATATATTTATTTACTTGGATTGAAAATACAAAAAGGGGTTGAATAACACAAAAAGTAAAAATGGACAACACGTGATAACACACAATAAACGCTTGAGATTTAAGGTTACATTAGATGCACTCATTTGTCATGCCGGCAACTAGAATTTCAAATTACCGAAAGCTGTACATCCTTCTCTATACCATGTGTTAGTGGTATGTTTCATCTTTCTCTATTTTCCCCTAAACGTACTACTGTTGTAAAAACATGAAATTCTTTCCAGTAACTAACCGACCTTTAAAATTATATCAATAAACCCAAAAATAGTAAATGTGCCAAGTAAATTTAATTGTCAAGTAACTAACAGGTACTTTACTGGAAGGTGAATAAACCGGGCCTTACCTGAATTGCGGTTAGAGTAATGTCAATTTGGGAAGACACTGACGCAGAAACCAATTTGGTACTTATAAAGAAAAGTGTACCCCAAACGAGAGAGAAAGACGTAGTTCTTGCATGTATAGACAGGCCGAATAACATTGACTGTAATATTCTCCAGTTGTCTTCTAGCGTCCGTAAGGTGTCGATCGTGTTCTTTGAGTTAATTTTATTACAAAATCAGTTGTTTGAGTTTATTTTATTACAAAATCAGTTGTTTGAGTTTATTTTATTACAAAAAGACGACGTGTAAACAACAAATTATTTTTACTCCGAATGAATATTCATAAATTTACAAAAATATAATAAATAAAATCTTGGTAAAAGAGGAAAAACTGTGATATATGTAAATGTTTAAATTATAATGAAAATAAATAATTGAACCAGAAATTGTTGGTTGTATCTCTGTTAAAAATCCCACTTGAAAATAAATAAAATAATAACGCTTTATTATTCATTCAGGCAATAGAATGTGTTTATGAAATTATGTTTCGTGGCAAATGAACATAATAAATGAAATATGATGTTTCCGCTGGACACGAAATAAAAATACAAAACGTTTTACGTAAAATTCGAATTTTAAATATGCGCGCTTATTTAGACCCAGCCCGACCTATGTTTTTGAGGGCGTTAATACTCAGATTGCGCGATTCGCTCGCGCAGATTGGTGTCTTCCCAAAGCGATTTTACTCTAAGACATTTCAAATGCAAATTTGCATAATCATTATCTTACGCATTTCTAATTTTACATAAAGTTTCCGTGGAACTTTGAATGGAAGTGCAATTATGTTACATTAGGTGTTTGTACATTTCTTAAGATTCTGTGAATAACATAAAATTTGGCAATAGATAAAACAATAATAACAATGGGGAAAATTGATTTTAAATGACTGCATCATGGAGAGAGGTGGATGTATATAAGGTACAAGTTCATTTATTTCGTATATAGTTCATTCCCGTTATTTCTGAGTGCTAGTATAATATCTAACCTACTCTTGTTTTTGTTAAGTGTTGGTAAAAGTTTATATATCTTGAGATTTTTCAAATTTCAATGGAGTTTAAAACAATGCTCAGCGAGAAAGGCAAACGCAGTATAAGCAAAATAAAATAAGTAGAATAGATTTTGTGAAATGTGTTTCATATCATTATAATGGCTGTGATGTCGTTTAAAAAATATTGTGTATAAATACCTGCTGTTATGCGTAAATAAAATAAATTTTATCGAACTCCACACCATCTTTCAATTATTGAAGTATAGATAATTTCTAACTATTTGTTGAAATGCTTTAACCGCAATTCAGGACACGATTACCTAGACTAGTACTATCTGTCAATTTTCAACCGCAATTCAGGTGTGATATTAAAGGATATGATGACCGCGACCGCAATTCGAGCTTACCCGGTAATTTTCTCCCTCTAGGACAGGGATGGCGAATCTTTTTTGATGTCCGTGCCACAAAGTCCAAAAAAATTCTTTTTTAAATAAGTAACGTGCCACAATAAAATTTCATTCGAAATGTTAGCGTGGTGAAACTATACGTAAGTATAATTAAATAAACAAATAAAAGCAATTCTTCTTTAAACAATTTTTTATTAATCAATGTTTTACAAAAAGCAATATGCTAGAAACAAAATTCACGTAGAATTTCAATAAAGTTTAGAGTTTTTATCGTATCCTAGTCGTATAATAGGATACGACTAATAATTGTGGTAAGGGGTTATATACCTTTTTTAAATTTTTATTTAACCACAGTCTCCATTGAAAGAATTTTCACAATGACTTCCCGGTCAAAGGAGTTCAATAGATTTCATAAGTTATATATTGTAACGTTTGTCTTTACGGGTTCTTAAATAAAACTAACAATAACTTTAGACACACACACTATATTAATATTAAAACGTATAACTAACTATTAACAACAATAAGTACATTTATGTATTCTATATTTATGTAACTATATTTATGTATACTTCGCGAGACTTGGGTATTGAATGTCTGTCCATCCCTTCTTCGACGCGGCTTTTATATTGTGAATATGTTCTAGATGCAGGCAGAACGATTGAGTAAATGCGAGAGTGTATGACGCGCTACGCGTTGTTGGATGAGTCATCACATTGCCCCCTTCTTAAGAATGAAGTTTCGTCCCGAAACATGCCATGTTTTGGTTCCCTCAACCGATGGTGAAATCGACAGTTAGGGCCTTTGTTACATTGTGACGTCATAGCGAAATAACAGTCCACGGTCTTATCTTGCCTGGATGGACAGGAATATTCAAGCCGGTAACTGCATACCCGAATTTCCATACCAGTATGTCGGAAGATTACTTCTAACATGCTCCTTACAATTCTCCAGTCCAGGCGGTCCAATCCACAACCCAATTTTGGAACTGCTAATTTCAGAATGTCTTGCTGTAACATTTGTTCGCATAAGTGGGTCAGGGCCTCCCATAAGGCTCGATAGGTTGGCTTTAGGCTCGACAGTTCTTTCGTGACCAAATAAAATATGGACTGTCCTTCATTTATTATTTGGAGACTCTTCCCAATTGCTGGTCCCTGCTGCCTTAGCTTTTCGATTTTGCCAAATCTCTCTTTAAATTCCCAGGCAATTCCTTTGGCCATTCGTAGATCTCGGGCTACGCAATGAGCAAGCGCGTAGTCTGGCGGCACCGTGAACAAATCCTGCTGTTTCTCGATGGTTACCCCAAATCGAGCTTTTCTCGAACCAGAATACTCTTGCATAAAGTCTTCGAAGGTTAGTTCATGGTATTGGCTATCCAATCGGCGCAAGTCAACGGTTTCGTCATTGTCTCCAGAGTATGGGGCTAATCGATTAAAATGTACGACTCTTGGCTTGGTGTGAGGTGTTCGCCTGATGCGGTATATTACATCGTTGATCCGCTTCAACACCTCGAATGGCCCCTCCCAATTCTTTTGAAGTTTTGGGGATAGGCCCCGTCGGCGTTGTGGATTATATAGCCAAACCAGATCGCCTTCATGGTAACCACTCTTCTCGGCGTTGATGTCATAGCTCTCCTTCATTCTGTCACTAGCATCTTGGATATTGCGTCTGACTTGTTCATGTATATTATCTAGTCGTCGTCTGAGCGTGCTGACATAATCTTCTCCGGCAAGATCTTCACCAGGCTTGCTCCCAAACTTTAAATCACAGGGCAATCGGAGTTCCCTCCCGAATAGCACGTTTGCTGGTGATTGGCCAGTTGTCTCTTGAACGGCGGCCCGATACGCCATTAGAAATAATGGTAAATGTTCGTCCCAATCTCTCTGGTGTTCGGAGACCACTTTGGATAAGTGTCTGATCATGGTCTTGTTCATTCGCTCTACCATCCCATCTGATTGTGGATGCAAGGGAGTTGTTCTCGTCTTCCGTATGCCCAAAAGTCCACACATCTTTTCGAATAGACTGGACTCGAAATTCCGCCCTTGATCGGAATGAAGTTCCAAGGGTACACCAAAACGGCTGACTAACTCCTTCACAATCACGTCTGCTACAGTTCCAGCTTCTTGATTTGGTAGAGCATATGCTTCAACCCATTTGGTAAAGTAATCCATGACCACTATTATGTATTTATTTCCTTTGTCGCTTTCTGGAAAAGGGCCGGCGGCATCTATGGCGATCCTTTCAAATGGGCTTCCTACATTGTATTGGCGCATGGGTGCACGTCGACGCCTCTGGGGACCATTGCTTCCGGCGCAATTAGCACACTTTCGGCACCATTCTTTCACATCTCGTGAACAATTCACCCAGTAAAATCTCTGGCGCACCTTCTCCAGTGTTTTATGGACTCCAAAATGTCCCCCAGAAGCACCATTATGGAGTTCTCGCAATACCTCTGGTATTCTTTTCTTGGGAACCACCATTTGTATCTTCCGCTCGCTTCCATTGTGATTTTCGACCTCACGTCTCAGGAGATCGTCTTCTATGGTTAAAGAATCCCATTGTGCCCAGTATGACTTCAATTCTCGTGAATGGGGAGCAATTTCTTGCCAGGTCGGTCTTTGCCCATTCCTTTTCCAAACCCTGAGGACTGCAAGATCCGGATCAGCTTCTTGATCCGCGCGCAAATTGTCAGGTTGCCATTGGTCATCAACAACGGTGGTTCGAAGAGCGTTGGCCGATTTGTCTTCGATTCTGTTGCAATGTCGACAGTCTTCTGGGCAGGGCCTTCTGGAAAGGGCATCTGCATTTTGATGTTTGAGGCCTGCTCTGTGTTCAATGACAAAGTCGTACTCCTGTAGCCTCTCAATCCATCTAGCTACTTGACCCTCTGGATTCTTAAATTGCAAGAGCCACTTTAAGGCGGCATGATCAGTGCGGATCAGGAACTTCTGCCCATACAGGTACTTGTAAAAGTGCTCAATGGTCTTAACTACTGCCAATAGTTCTCTCCTGGTTACGCAGTAGTTCCTCTCTGGTTTGGACAGGGTCTTGCTGAAGTATCCAATGACCTTTTCTTGTCCATCTTGGATTTGAGAGAGCACGCCACCAATCCCGACGTTACTGGCATCCGTATCCAAAACAAACCTCCCAGATGGCAGCGGATAGTTCAGAACGGGTGCACTGATCAACGTACCTTTTAACAACTCAAAGGCCGCTTGGCATTCGTTGTTCCAAATGAATGCTCGATTTTCTGTTAGGCGAGTAAGTGGTTTTGCAATGTTGGAGAATCCAGGAACGTAGCGTCGATAATATGTGCATAATCCCAAAAAGCTTCTTAGCTGATGTTTGTCTTTGGGTACCGGCCAGTTTTCCACAGCTTTTACTTTTTCTGGATCCACAGCAATTCCTTTTCCGGAAACCACATGTCCAAGGTAATTTACCTCCTTGCGGAAAAGGTGACACTTCTTTGGACTTAATCTCAGGTTGGCATCTCGCAACCTCTGGAATACTACTTCCAAATTTTTCATGTGATCTTCAAAGGTCTTCCCTACCACAATCACATCATCGAGATATACCAGGCAGGTATCCCAAGACAATCCCCTCAGTACAGTGTCCATGAGTCGCTCAAAGGTAGCTGGGGCGTTACACAGTCCAAATGGCATGACTGTAAATTGCCAGAGTCCTGTACCTAAACTGAAGGCAGTCTTCTCTTTGTCATTGGGATCCATTCCCACTTGCCAATAACCGCTCTTCAAGTCGAGAGTGGAGAACCATTTTGCTCCTGCCAAGGTGTCTAGCGTATCGTCTATTCTTGGGAGAGGATAGCTGTCCTTTTTGGTCACACTATTCAAACGACGATAGTCCACACAGAATCTGGTAGATCCATCCTTCTTCCTGACAAGGACCACTGGTGAAGCCCATGGACTATTCGATGGTTCAATTACTCCTTGGCCTTCCATATCTTGTATAATTTGCTTGGCTTCCTCACGTTTTGCCAGAGGTAACCTTCTTGGTCCTTGTCGAATTGGACTTGCATCGCTGGTATTTATTTTGTGCATTACAATATTGGTTCTTCCTTTCGTACCAGTTTCAGTTTCAAAGACGTCTTCATAATGTTTGATTAAATCCTTAACTTGACTTTGTTCCTTCTTGCTCAATCCTTGACAGGCGGAGTCGATTATCTTGGGCAATTTCTCAGGAACCTGCACGAATCCATTCTTCTTCGCCTCTATGCGATGAACGACGGCCGACACTGGCGAACACCACCCCAGAATAGTACCCTTCTTCAATGAAACAGGGTAATGGTTCACATTCATTACCCTTATCGGTACAGTCTTCTGAGTCTTAACCAGCATTTTGGCAACTACTATTCCTCGGCCCACCTCGTCATCATCAGCCTTTGGTTCCAACATTATAACATTTCCGTCCAAATAATCACCGTCCATACACGCCGTCAAAAATGTCTCACTTCTTGCATCCAGAACAACATTCTCTGCAGTAATTACTTGTACATTCCCACAATCTTTCCCATGAAGAAACAATTCCTCATTATTTATTTTTAAAGTGCCTTCTTTCATGTTTAACTGGAAGCCGTAGGTGTTCATGATGTCTAATCCCAAGATTATCTGTTCTTCTATGTCGGCTACGAGAACACGATGTCGGATTGATGTTGGTCCTATGACAAAATTGACATCTACTTCACCTTCCACAGAAGCTGCTTCTCCAGTAGCTGTCCTTAGTCTCCATTTACTAGAAAGTAATTCTTTATTCCTGGATATTAAATCGGGTCGTACAATGGTTTTCGTCGATCCAGTATCTAGCAAGCAAGCATAGGTTCTTCTTTCCATAATAGCATCCACATACAGGCCATTGGTTTGATTTTGCAAGGATGCGATTTGGGCAGTCCTTGGGACTTTCGGATTCTCAGCGGATTCTTTCTTGGTCCTTTTATCACATTTATTCTGGATATGACCGTTTCTTCTACAATTCCCGCATGGCCGCGCACTTTTATTTGATTTGATCTGATTTAGGACTTGACTAACCACCTGCTCCATGAACTCCTCATTTTCCTGTTCGTCGACAGAACAGCCACGAGCATTGTTCAAAGAGGCTTGTCTTGCAGTCTCAAATTCAAGTGCGTACGCCAAAGCATCGATCGAGGTTTTCGGTCTTGCCAACCTTAATGCTTGCTGCGTATCAATATCCCGGAGACCATCTATGAATATCTGGACCGCTAGGTGTTCCATGAAATTATCTGGTGCCATCGGATATGCAAGTCGAACTAGACGAGCAATATCTGCCTCAAATGCCTGAAGATTCTCGCCTTTCTTCTGTGATCGATTCTTCAGTTGGGTATGGTATACTTGCTCCAAATGCGCATGGCCATATCTCATCTCCAAGCGTTTAATGAGTTGAGAATAATCTTTACGTTCCTCAGGAGGCAATGTCTGCAAAATATCACTAGCATCACCCCTCAATGCTATGACTAAAGCAGTCGCCTTCTCGGCAGAAGACCATGCGTTTGCTTCTGCGGCCGCTTCGAATTGCGTCAGGTAAGTTGCCCATGACGCCTTTCCATCAAAGGTTGGTGGCTTGATTCTGGTCATTGAAATAGCCACAAGTTCTTCTTTTATTTCGATGGGCCGCGGTATGACTTCTTCGTTGACCTGCCTGGGATCAGAATGACTCATGGCAGCGGGTAATTTCATCTCAATCATTATTGCCTCTAAAAGTCTAGAATGTTCTCCAATTTTCTCTTCTACAGCTGTGAAAACCTCTTCTTTTAACGCTTCTGATTTTTCCGCTAGTCGCTGTTCTAGAACTTTTTCGAAGTTTCTAGAATTTTCTAGTAATTTCTTTTCCAGATTTTTCTCGAGAATTCTAGCGGTTTCTAGGTTTCTTTCTTCCATCTGTGCTTGCGAATCTATTAGACGCTGTTCCAAAGTTTGCGAATTGTCTATCAATCGTTGTTCCAAACTTTTCACACTGTCCAGATTCTTCTGTTCCATTTGTTCTAGAGTTTTCGCTAAGTTTCCAGAAGTTTCCAGGTTCTTCTGCTCCATTTGTTGCATTTGAGTTTGTGACTCTATTAGACGCTGTTCCAAGGTTTGCGAATTATCTATTAGTCTTTGTTCCATATTTTTAGCACTATCCAGATTCTTCTGTTCCATTTGTTCTAGAGTTTTCGCTAAGTTTCCAGAAGTTTCCAGGTTCTTCTGCTCCATTTGTTGCATTTGAATTTGCGCATTCTCTATTAATCGTTGTTCCATATTTTTCGCACTATCCAGATTATTCTGTTCCATTTGCTTCATTTGAATTAACAGCAAATTCACGTCAGCATCTCCGCCTGGAACTTGAAAGACATAATTCTCTGGATCCTCGCCTTCTTGGATCAACACATTGCGAAGCCGTTGCTGGAGGATCGACTTTTTGCCAGTTGTATCCTCATCCCTCTCTTCTAATTCTCGTTTTAACTCGGACACTTTCAATTCCGTGAGTTTCATTCTATTAGCCATCACGATATTTAAAATAACGTCTTTCCGCACTGTATATTTATTTAAACGAATACTTAATTAACACTTAATTGTCTACTTAGTTTATTATTTATTAATTAGTCCACACCTGAATACCACTGTAACGTTTGTCTTTACGGGTTCTTAAATAAAACTAACAATAACTTTAGACACACACACTATATTAATATTAAAACGTATAACTAACTATTAACAACAATAAGTACATTTATGTATTCTATATTTATGTAACTATATTTATGTATACTTCGCGAGACTTGGGTATTGAATGTCTCTCCATCCCTTCTTCGACGCGGCTTTTATATTGTGAATATGTTCTAGATGCAGGCAGAACGATTGAGTAAATGCGAGAGTGTATGACGCGCTACGCGTTGTTGGATGAGTCATCACAATATTAAAATTAAACTTATAAGTACAGATATCAATTTTCTGAAACGGTGTAAAATTAACAATGTTTTTCCTAAATTCATGAACGTAAATGTAACGACTAATTGTAGAAATAACGATAAGGTCATTTCATATGCAAAAATGAAATGGTTGAACCTAGAAATGAAATATCTGTACAGTAAACGTAGTAAATTAGAATTAGAACTATATAATTTACATTTAAAATTAACTAAAAGCATGAACAATAATGAATTCGAAGATTGGTGTAACTTCTATAGGAAAATCACGGAAATTAAAGACCATAAATTGAAAAAGAAATGTTTAAAACTTAATAAGAAATTCAGAAAGTTATGTCCACCTAAAAAGGATACTAATAAAATTCCTATAAAAGAAACACTAGTGATCAATCAATCATCCGAGAATTTTAGTGATTTAGAAATAAATTTGTTAAATAAAGGGTTAAAATACTGTTTGCCAAGCCGCCAGATTCCTATGGAACAGGTGATTGCAAGCATCGAAACTTCGATTAAGTATTTTGAACAAGGGCCAAAAAACTTTATTCGAGAAGCTTGTAAAACACAAATCGATAAGAATTTGCAGCAGCACAAACAGAAGTCGGTCAATAAAGAATGGAATATCATTAAAACTCTTAGATCGAAGGACTGCTTTTACCTAAAAGCAGATAAAGGGAACAAGTTAGTAATTATGGACAAAACCGACAATTTTCAAAGAGTCAAAAATTTAATTGCCGAAGGTCCGTATGTAGAAATGAAGAGAAATCCGTTACCTAAAATGATTAATGACACAAAAGACGCGATTAAGAAATGTCCAATTTTAATAACTTCTACCCAAAAGTATAAATTGAATGTTAGTAATCCTGTAGTACCAAGAATGTATTGTTTACCGAAGATACATAAACCAGGTAACTCGATGAGACCTATAGTTTCAGGTATTAACTCACCGACTTACTTGATTTCCAAATGGTTAGTGAATGAATTTAAAAATCTACCCGTTAAACCAGAAAATTTGTCAGTCAGCAATTCTTTAGAATTTGTTAAATTAATTAAAGATTGTGAACTGGAAACCGGGGAAATTTTAGTTTCATTCGACATGACGTCGTTTCCCCTCGGTACCTATTCCAGAGACTATGAAATATTTAGAAAGCTTGCTCCACAAGAATAACATTGAACCTTCAAAAATAAAAGAATACATGAGATTGACAACTCTGTGCATGGCGCATAATTGTTTCCAAGTAGGAGAAAAATTTTATAAACAGAAACAAGGCACAACAATGGGTAACTGCCTATCTCCTTTCATAGCCAATTTATTCATGAGTCAATTTGAAGTAGAATTCAAAAACAACGCTAAATATTTCCCTAGAGTCTGGATTAGGTATGTAGATGACATTCTCGCGATTTTTGACACACGGAAATGCGAATTAGACATGTTTGTTAATCAATTAAATTTGAAATTTCCGACTATTAAATTTACGGTGGAAAAGGAACAATACGGCAAGATACCATTTTTAGATACTTTACTGATTAGAAATAAACATAAAATAGAAATCGATATTTTCCGGAAAGAAACCAACGTTAATAGATTCATCACCGCGGATTCAAATCATAGTTATCAACATAAGACAGCTTCCTTTAACTTCTTAGTCAATCGGTTAGAAAAACAAAAATAAAAAATACAATCCGCGAATCCACGAGTTTGATATCCCAAAGTAACCAAGAGAAAAAGTACATATGTTTACCATACCACCCTGTCACGAAAAACATTAATAAAGTTGTGAAAGAAAGAGGTCTCCAGGTAAGCCTTTCGGTCCGAAAACACCATCAAAAGTCTGCTAGGGAATACTAAAGATAGAATTAATTCCAATTCGAAATCAGGGATATATGAAATTAGTTGCGCGGATTGTAATTTGAAATATATAGGCCAAACTAAACGACCTATAATAACCCGTTTTAAAGAACACATATCAAATACAATAGACCGGATAAATCAAATGTCGCAAATCACGCTTTGAGCACACTGCACAATGTACGATTACAGGTTTGAAGTTGATCAAAGGAATTAATAAACCCCACGAACTTGATGCTTATGAAAGTATATTTATCGCAAAAAATAAACATACCTCCTTGAATAGCGATAAATCTCCAATACCGTTCAGCTGTCTATTCACATATTTATTACCATAAGTGGGTGTGGGGGTAACAGCAGAAATTTAGACATGTGGGAATCCATACACGTGAAAGAATGTATAATTACCTCCTTAACAATGGTTTGCTGAATGAAGCACTTGGTGTGTTTGTTTCACAAAATGTAAAAAGTTTCGCGTTTTGTGGAACAAATGTACCGGATGTTTTGTTTAGTAAATCATTAATCATGTTTCACCTAGAGCCAACCGTGAATTCTATACATTATATTAAAGTGCTTAACTCCTTAACAATGACATGTCACCTATTTATAATTAACTTTTAAATTATACACCTACAATATCTAATAATTCATAGATCCTTTTCACGTTAATTGATTCTTATTTAATATAACACAACACAGTCAGATGTCTTGTTTTTTCACATGTAACGGCCCTTCCCAATTTTGTCTTTCTCAGAATTTCAATGAGTTCGGTTTTTACAATATACGACCATACTTTTTAACCATTTGTAATGGAAAATTTTTACACCCCTACCCAAAAATAGATATTTTTACTATACATGTACTCGAAATAATACGTTTAAATAATAACTACTGATGTGTGCAATGCACATGAAATATACATATAGTTAAATATACTAGTGTTTTGTGAAAATATAAGGTGTTTCATTTAAGTTTAATAGTGAGTTATCGTAGTTTTTAAAAATCGAATTGAGTTGGCGCCTCCTTTAGAGATGAATTTCTGCCGTTCCTTTGTTCGACAATTTAACACATGTTTAGACCTTTTCCTTAAGAGGCAAGTGTTTGTCTCGTAGTTCTGAGATTGGCATGTTAAATTTAGTCGTTACAGGGTTGCAGTGTATAGTAGTTGTGCGGAAGCGTTTTTCTTACTTTACTGTGCCCCATGTGCGACTTTTAATTAGTAGTTTTTACCTATTGATGATGACAACTTAGTTGTCGAAATACGTATTTAGGATACGACTAATAATTGTGGTAAGGGGTTATATACCTTTTTTAAATTTTTATTTAACCACAGTCTCCATTGAAAGAATTTTCACAATGTTACAATGGTTAGTACTTGAAATAAATGTAGAGATATTCATGTGCAAATGATAAATACAAATATAATTCACTAAAACAAATTCCTCTACTAATGAGTTGATCATTAAAAATATTGGTCAGATGATCTATATTGATTTGTGCTGTATGTGCTGGTGCACCATCTTGTTGAAAATAGCCATTACGTAGCTCATGCTCTTCTAAATTATTAATAAAAGGCTCTAATATCTCTTTATATCTAACTGCATTTATAGTATCATTGAGACAGAATGGTCCAATAATACTTCGTCGTGACATAGCAATCCACACTCCTATTTTGATTGGATGTAAACTTGTTTCTTGGTATACATGTGGCTTATCAGTTGACCATGTGCGATAATTTTGGCTATTGATATAACCTGTTAGGTGAAACCAAGCTTCATCAGAAAATAAAGTTATATCTAATCTTTCATCGTCATTAATTGTATTGTTAAACCATTGGTAATAATTTATTCTTTGCTCATGAGGATATAACTGATGTAATACTGACACTTTATATGGGTGCATATACAAATGTTTTTTAAGAGCCCTCTGCACACTCCATATGATATATCTACAATAGTTTTCCTTATATACACATTATTTCTAGTTTTAAATTTACACACCAACCTGACTGTGTAGATAATTTCCGAATAGATTTATTAGGACTGACTTGTATTCTATGCTCTATGTCAGCTATGGTGTCATCGATCAAAACTGTTGGTGTAACTTCACGCTTTCTTTTTAAAATACTGCCTGTTTCCATGAATCGCTTCACCAATCTATCTCGATGCTGTACAAATGTATTATATACAACATTTTCATTCCCATATTCAATAATGAACTGGTTAAAGTAGGATTGTGCTGAGTACGTCCACTGTCCATTTTCATCTTGCACGCCACTATGAAAGTGTGCCATAACAATGAAAGTATCTTGCTGCACAGAGAACGGCATCGTAAATAAACGCTACAAATATAATTTATACAACTTCTAAATAATCTTTGGTGTTGTTTACATAAACGTTTAATTTGTAAAACTTGCTTTAAAAATCAAATAATACTTACCAATAATCTAAAGGCGGATTGATAATAGTGTCTTTATAAAAAATAGATTTCGAAAAAGACAAAAACGAGAAAATAATAAATAATGAACGTGAAAAATAGCAACAAAATCATAGCGAACGAAAAACGATAGTGAAAATTATTCATTGTTGCCATCTGTTTAACATAAAATTGTACTAATCTCGGGATTTTTACAGTGCCAACCCCTTCAGTTGAGATGGATCACTCCTTATATTACTTATTTGGCATTGCAAAACGATCATTTTTATTACTTGAAAAATATATGTATAAGTTGTAATTTCCTTTTGATGTTATGGTTATGTTTTGCAACTATGTATTTACAAATAAATTTTTTTCCCAACTGTGAAAGAAACGGTTATAGAATTAAGAGCTTTTGAATATTATGTTCTGTATAATCAAGTAATGGCAGTTTAGATATTGAGATATAATATACCAAATATTTTGATATAATGAAACGGATATGCAAAATACATATCCGTAACTGTAAACAAGGACAACACCTCGTATTTTTAGCATTTACTTCTGTTCAATACATATGTTTCAGCCATCTAGGCCGCATCGGTTGAACTAGTGAAGCAATGATATACAAATTAATACAGATCTGTTAAACAACGGATCTGTATCTGTATCTACATTTACGCTAAAATCGTCTCCAAGCTATAACCAGTTTCGTTCTATCAGGCGACACCAATTTAATCAGTGACATCTGACGGAAGAAAACGACTAGGCCAGAAAAGACGATCTTCCGCTCGAATAGCAACGCCATTACAAATAAGCGGAAAAATACGTATATTGGTGCTGTCCATTAACACACGAGCGGAAGATCGCCTTTTGAAAATTCGAAAATTTGGAAGCCACCGTAAAGTTGACTCCCAATTTTCAAACGCGAATATCTCGAGAAGGGGATGAGCACAAAATTCGTGCTTTACGGCACAAAACAGCACAAAACGATGGCGTATTTGAATTTTTAAATGTGGGAGCCACCGTAAAGTTGGCTCCCAATTTTCAAACGCGAATATCTTGGGAAGGGGATGAGCACAAAATTCGTGCTTTACGGCACAAAACGATGGCGTATTTAAATTTTGAAAATGCAAAAATGTGGGAGCCAACTTTACGGACCTGTGTTCAGAAGCATTCGAAGTCAAAGTAGTCCTTGAAAATATGAAGTCATGTCTGAGATAGATTGATACATTTACTTAATACAATTTTATAGGTTATCACACACGCAAATGTACTTAAGTATAGCAAACGGCAATTAAGTTGGCGCGAGGAGGGGTAAGTTCGCGCAGGATTGGAAGTAGTGGGGAGATTTGTATTTGGTTTTACATCAAATGTCAGATAATTCTAACCTCTGAGCGTGTATCACTTTATGATCCCTAGCAAAGACATTATGTTCCGTCAAACGTCAATGACAAATTTATTCTGACAATTACTTGAGTAGTGGGGGTGGACGTTTTTAAAAACGGCTCCTGCGCACCCGCTCCTCGCGCCAACTTAATTGGCGCTTGCTATAAATATATACGATTTTTTGTTCAGAGCCCACTTGACTTCGAATGTTTCTGAACACCCGTTATTTACATTTTTCTTGTGATAAATGTCAATGAAATAAGGCAAGGTTAGTTTTAAGTTGAATTATATGAAATAATTTTTGTCGAAATATAGTAATAGCACTTTATTTTTTATCATAAACAATAATAAATATAACGCTAAGAAATAAGTAATTAAACTTCTATTTTCAAAAATTCTTTTATTGTAAATACACTCCAATAAAAGAATTTTTGAAACTAGAAGTTTAATTACGTATTTCTTGGCGTTATAATGAAGTTTCAACAAGTATCTCCTTCGTCAATTAACTAATAATAAATATGTTACAACTTTATTGTAAAACATAATCCATAATTCATAATCACGAAATGAATATATTTTATAAAAGATGTTTGAAATGTCCACCGTCATTCTCAATGCATAGATTGACACGTCTTCTTATATTATTAAACACATTGTGGAGTGTTTCTGGTGTGACATTTTGCAATTCTATTGTAATTGCTTCTTCAAGTTCATCGAGATTATGTAGTCTGTTTCGAAACACTTTATTTTTTAGATGGCCAAAAAGAAAAAAGTTTAGTGGAGTTAAATCGGGAGAATTGGCTGGCCATCAATTTCGACTAATCAATCGGTCATCATAGTATTCTTGCAAATAATTAAGAGTTTGTTGCGCAGTATGTGCAGTTGCTCCATCTTGTTGGAAGTACCCCAAGGTTAATTCATCATCATGAAGGCTGTTAATGAAGGGTTTCAATATTTGTTCTCTGTATCGTATTGCGTTAATTGTTTCATAGAAAAAAATTGGTCCAATAATCCGTCTTTTCGACATTGCAACCCAAACACCAACTTTGATAGGATGGAGAGTATTTTCAACAAAAACATGTGGATTTTCTGTCGACCAGGTACGGTAATTTTGAGAGTTGATATACCCCGATAAATGAATCCATGCTTCATCTGAAAAGAAAGTGCGATTCAAGTCTTCTTCATCAAATGTTTTATTAAACCAGTTGCAATAATTTAATCTCTGCTCAAAGTGATTGCCCCGTAAATGTTGTAGTACAGAAACTTTATATGGGTGCAGATGTAACTGGGTTCTAAGTGCCTTATGAGCACTTCCATAGGAGACACCCCTATAATTTAAATACAGAATGTTGCATAACAAATTACATTTAAATTATTAGATCTTTTTACCTGTTTGAGCAGACAGCTTTCGTACAGATTTAGTGGGACTAACATCCATTCGCTGCCTAATATCTGCGATAACATCTTCGGTTAAAACGGTTGGTGCTCTTTCAGATTGATGTTTAAAAACACTTCCCGTTTTCTTAAATCTTTCAACCACTCTGTTGCGATGACGAGTAAATGTGTCCAAGTTTATTACCAAATTTGCATATTCCGTTACAAATTGCTGAAAACAGGATACCAATGAATATTTTCAACATCCATCCTCATGCAATATTCCACTGCGAAAGTGCGACGTATCCTGTTGAATCGTAAAAGGCATTGCGTATACCGTATATTGTCTTGAAAATGACAGAAAAGCAGCAATAAAACATGGAAAATACGAAAATACAAGAAACTACAATACGCACAAACGACAGTTATAGATACCATTTGACAAAAATGTATTGACATTAGACATGTAAATTCAGTATTGGCAATTCAAGGAAATAAATAAGTCCTAGTTTTTAATAATCCTGGAACTTTTTTGATGCCAACCCAGGACAGTTTAGAATGATCACTTTGTATGTGCAACTATGTTGGTTGCATACACAATTAAATCCTTTCCTCGCACGGGGCTAAGTCAACAAGCTATACATAGGGATCTATTTTACTGTTAAGTTGCACACTGAACTGGCGTTCTATTTTTGGACAACTCCCATTAATTATTAGTCATAAGTCATAAGCATAAGAAGTTATAGTTTATGATTAATGTTGTCTGTGAGTATTATGTTATATTATATAATATAACGTATCTTCAGAATTAAAAATGTCTCAAGAAATGATTAAATTTGATGAGAATAATGCAATATCTTTGGAAAATTCAAGTCATATAAAAGAAGAATTCCAGGATGAATATTACCCAGATAATAAAGTATGCGTCTCTGATAATACTATCACAGATACTATTCATATAAGCAATAGTGAATTAAATGGACATATTAGGAATGGTCAAGTAATGAAACATGAAACGCTTTCAGTAGATCTTATCAAAACAGACTTACCTTCATCTGAAATAAATAATACAGTAAGCAATAATGTTAAAATAGAAGATGTCTATTATCCAGATAATAAAGTATGCCTTTCTGACACTACTATCACAGATATTATTAATATAAATAATAAAGAATTAAATGGACATCTTAAGAATGATCAAATAATGAAATATGAAACACTTTCTGTAGATCATATCAAAGCAGAATTACCTTCATCTCAAATAAATGATACAGTAAGCATTAATGTTAAAACAGAAGATGGAATTTATCCTGGTGATACACAAATTAAATTCTGTAATGAACTGAGGTGTAAGTACATTTGTATTCTTACCATAACATTAATTACTACTAATTATATTCTGACAACATCTATAAAACTTATTTCTTCTAATGTACACATCAAAGTTTTGTATTTCTAATTATAGATATTTTTCACAAAAATTAACTATAAATATATAATAAAAAAATAAAAATAAAAACCCTTACCACAATAGAATTTTTAATTGTTTTATTCACTTAAAAGCCGCTGTTTCCGATTTTTCAGTTATAAATATATATTTATTATGAATATTGTAATGCATTATTGTGGTATGAATATTTGATAATAATAAATAATTTAAACATATATTTTAAAGAACTTCCAATTCTTTTTCTATCATTTTTGTCTAAATTTGAAATGCCTTCTTTTATCTTGAAAGATTGTAAGAATGAATTTGTTTAACAGTTTGTAACCATTGCCACGAAATCTACCAGGAATATTGTACCAAATGCAGAGTGCTCGTGCATATTTTGAACAAAAGACCTCATAATACAAATAATGGAGCAAAAGAATTACCAGAATATATGTTAGAAACTAGAGAGTCATTTGGACATTTGGGAATTTTCTCTTTAAAAGTTATACCTGAAGATGTAAAATTTGGTCCTTTCACTGGACTTAATTCTATAGGACTGCCTTTGAGAATAAGAGGGGGAATGTTTGTGATTAGTGATGGTCAATCTGAGCATCTGAATTGGATGCAGTTCATAAATCCCGCTAGAAATATTAACGAACAAAATTTATTTCCGTTTAAATATGGAGATAAACTATATTATTGTAGCACTCGTAGTATCCAAGAGGGTGAAGAGCTATTGGTGTATTTTGGTGACAAATATGAGGAAAGTTTGCTTGAAAATGTGGAAATGGATTTTGTTCCCATAGCAAAAGAAGATGTTGAAAATGTATATGCCTGCGCTTTCTGTTGCTTGGGATTCAGTTCGAAGGAATATTTGGCTGAACACAAGGCTGTGCTTCATAGTGAAACTGTTGAAGGTAGGAAGAATCATTTTAATGTTTGAAATTAATAGTTTTTATATCAACATGTTTCTGTAGTTTCCACTTAAAACCTTGTTTCCTGAATGTTTGTTTATATAGCATTATGTAATAACACCAGATTGTATGTTAGTTTCCACTTAGTATTTCTAATGGTGTTATAGTAATTGTAACTTTTCAGTTTATTTTCAAGGTAAATGTTGCTTGGGAAATAAATCATACAAATATAAATAATGAGGAAATGTTAAATGTTATGCTAGTCATTATACAACAAATTTAATATTGAAACTGATTTATCTTGGTGTTATTGGACAATGGAATCACAGAGTGGCAGTTTTTGAGCATTTCAGTCTCCTTTCAAATTTTTTTATTTTATTACAATTCTTTTTCTTTCTGTGTGTGCCGTTGTCTCTCCCAATTTCTCATTCAACTGTTATCTTTCTCTGCACCACGTTATTCAGGGATTCCCCTAATAGTATAATCGTTTGCCGATTTTGTTACTATTCTTAATTTATCAGGCTAATAGATGTTGCTGTTTTAAGTATTTTAATACTTAATAACCATGTCCGACAACAACATAATATGCCCTATAAGTTCCTATTCACCCTGACACTATTTTCCTGAAAATAAAATCCAACAATCCGCCCTCTCTATTCATTTATTCGCACTTTTGCCATGGTAAACAGTTTAAGAACAAGTTTTAAAGAAACGTTTAAGCAGTGAAGCAAATTAGTGAATGGTTAATTTTTTATTTGGAACATGGTTGCATGTAATACCTAAAATTTATTAGATTTATAGGACTTATCAAAGTTACTTTCCTGCTGCTTTTTTTAAATTGAACGTTTTCAGGGGTTAACAACTAACGTTAAATTTTCTTGTTTTTGTATCTTATAATTTCTAGCCGTAGAATAATGTATCTAATTTTAGAGCTTGCCCTGTGCTCATTTTGCAAAGTGTATTTGGAAGCGAAGGAATATCTTGAGCACCACAAGGACTACTGTCGGGAGACAGAGTCAAATGCCAGGTAAGATTATTTTTTTAAGTTTTTACTGTACATTTAGTGAAAAGGTAATAAAAACACTTCTAGAAATTTATTTTTGTTGGAAAACACTACCATATGTATTCGGATTTTTTGGAGATTCTCATGGAATTGCACGATGCATGTGTGAACATATGAATATTATTATTTTATTATTTCGAGCGATATCTGACGCTTTACTGATATTCTATTGATATTCTGTTTTTAAAAACGCCTCCCATTAAAAACTTTTAGTTGAGAGACGGCACAGTTTTAGGAAAATGCAACATCTTTCTCCGAACGATTTGTTATTCAAATATATTCAAATCTAAATGTTTTATTCCTTTTTTAGAAGAAGACGTACGGTTGCGATCGTAATTTAAGGGACACTTATTTTTGTACATTGTAAAGTCTACTTCATGATAAAATGATATTTGCCAATTTATGAAATGTCAGGTTTAGAGTCTCATTAGTGTATCCATATCTTTCCATTTTTTCTATTAGTATTCGCTTGGGTACGGTATCAAAAGCTTTCTTCATGTCTATAAAGAGAGTCACCACAGTTTTGTTTTTATCTAGTTCTTTATTTATTGTGTTTGTTGGATCGTACGCTGCTGATGTTGTGCTTGATTGTTCTTGGAATACGTATTAATTGTAGTGTATAATGCTGTTATTTTGCATATGTCTCATAATTCTACTTTGTAAGACCTTTTCAATGATTTTATTTAGGGTAGATAGCAGGGAGATTGGTCGGTAGTTTTGTGGGTCGTTAATATCACCTTTTTTATGTATTGGAACAATTATTGTTCTCTTCAGGTAACCCGGGTAGGTACCGTCTTCGATTGTTTTATTTATCAATCTGTTTAGAATAGGAAGTAGTTTTTGTTTGTTGTGTTGTATCATGTTCGCTGTAATTTTATCGAAACCAGGCGCTTTGTCTTTCTTCAATCTAGATATTATTTCACTTATTTCTTCTGTATTTGTTTCTTCAAGTCTACATGGTGGTTATTATGGTAGTTTGTGGTTGTTGTCTATGTTTAAGTATTTGTTCTGCTAGTTTTGTTCCTATGGTAGCGAAGTATTTGTTAAGTTCGTTCGCAATGTCAGTAGCATCTGTTACAGTGGTTCCATTTTCTGTCATTATATTTGTGATATTTTTGCTACTTTTTTTTGCTTTTTGTGAGTTTGCTGATTTATGATTTTCCATAATTTGCCCTAGTCCTGTTTGTATTTTGTTATCATATTCTTCAGGTATATATGCTTAGCATGCTTTAGAAGTTCTTTTGTATATTTTTTCTGGTTTTCATATTCTCGGTTATAGGTTTCATTGTTTGGATGCCGACTATGTCTCTTGTATATTTTGTTTCTGTTTGTGATTTGTTTTATGACGTTTTCATCTATCCATGGGTATTCCTTCCTCCTACGTATTGATACTGTTTTTTGGTTGTTTTCTAGGATTTTTTGTAGTGTAATAGATGGTTCTCTGAAAGATGTTATTTGAGATTCATTGATTCTGTTTATTTCGTCCCGTATTCCCTTATGGTTTGTCCTAATGCTCTGGAGAAGTTCGTACTTGTAGCATTTTTTTTCCTTTTCAGTTTTGAGTGTAGTCAACACCGCATTGTGATCTGATGTATCTGATGGTATTATTTAGATTTTATGAATTTTTTTCTTGTGTTTGTTATTACATGATCGAGTATTAAGTTGGGTCCATGTGGATTTTTTCTGGTGGAATACTTTTCCTTTTCTTATTTTATAGTTTCTTTCCCTGTAGAGGTTGTAATATTCCTTGGTTGCTGTGTTGTTTTCTAAGATATTTATGTTAAAGTCTCCCATTATTATGTGGTTCTTTTTCCTGTTGATGATATTATGTTTTACGACATATTTTAAAGTATTAAAATCGACTTGTGGTAGCTTATAGATAACTGTAAGTGATAAGTTGTTACATTCTATTAATATAGTAATAAATTTCTACCAAGGCAATTGTTTTGTTCATGGTCACCTGTAGTTAATATCTTCCTTTATGTAAATAGCAATTCCCCCACCTCTGGTGCTTCTCGAATTATACACTGAGTTATAGTTTTCTATCTTGTACAAGTTTTCATCGGTGGGAAATAACCAGGTTTCTGTTATAGCTAGTACATCAGGTTCGTCGTGTACGTACGGTATTGCCTCAAGTTCTTCGAAAATCTATTTTAGACTTCTTATATTGTGCATACATATACTGAACATTTTTACTTTATTTTGTATGTTGTTTAGATCTATGGTTTTTTTTTGTTTTATCAGTGGAGTCTTCTTTTTTCACGTATATCTTCCTTCCCTTGTCCATGCATATTTAATTTTATGTTCTTTTTTCAGTTGTCTTGCTTGATAGGATAATTTATTTGTTGTATTCGTTAATTGTTCATTTATGAAGATTCTATTATTTCTTCCTTTTAGACCACATTCAATAGTGCTTATTATTCCAATGTCTTTCTGGCTTTAAGAATATAAATACATTACTGAAACAATTTTCTTCTTTTATTAAAATCTAATGAACAAAAAAAATTAAGCTGAAGTGTCCCGCTCTTTGTTCAGAATCATCGCTAGAACACATTGTCTAAGTTTGTCGGTTACCTCAGGGAACACCTTGTATACATAAAATTAAAAACCCATTAAAAAAACAAATTTTCAATAGTGAGTTAAGATGTGTCATCGGTCTATCGCAGGGATGCACAGACTTATAGGAAACAGGGGCCACTCGGGAAAATTATAAGCCAAGGACGGGCCACTACAAAGAATACTTATTAACACAAATATTTTTATTTTTAAATAGTATGAATCGGTGGCGGCTCTTGATGACGTACGATGTGCGCTGCTGCACGGATGAGACTGCTTCGTTTAAGCTTTCATATATACAGAGAAGCAAGTAACCGTACCGAAATCTTCCGAAATAGTTCGAAGTAGTCTCATCCGTGCAGCAGCGCACATCGTACGTCATCAAGAGCCGCCACTGGTATGAATTACTACAAATGATAAAAATAAAACAACTTTCAAAAATGTTTGTTGTAATTATGTAATCGTAATCTAATCATTACAATGTAATATTTCATGTTTTATTATTTTGATGGATGACATTGCATTGATCTAACAATTTTGTTTATGTTTGGCTCCACATTACTTGTCGCCACACGTAAAATTGCTTCCAGATTTTCATTTGCCAGACGGTTTCGATTTTTTGTTTTGCTATGTTTCATCACTGAAAACGTTTGCTCACAAATATGCGTCGATCCAAATAAGCTTGCGCATTTCAATGCATTTATTCGCAACTCTTTATAAGCGGTTTTGTCAACGCAACGGTAAAAGTTGAGTAAATTACCTTCATTAAACTTGTTTCGTAAATTATCATCATTTTGCATGTCTATCAATTCCAGCTGTATTGATTCCGGTGCATTTTCGGGTGAAATGTTGAAAGGATTGCTGAAAATGTCTAATAGAGGTTTAACTTTTTTGAAGTCTAGAAAACGATCATGAAAGGCTTGTATTAAAATATCAATTTTTTCAACATAAGCGAAATTGACATCAGTTTTATTGAATTTCTCCATAATTTTTTTGTAGTTCGGAAAATGGCTGTAATTGGCTGAATTGATTTGTGTCCTGAAAAGACTCAATTTGCATTGAAAGGACGAAACATGAGAGTATAACTGCGAAATTAATTGATCTTTGCCTTGGAGTCGCGTATTTAAGACATTCAAGTGATTTGTGATGTCTACAAGAAACGCTAAGTCACACAGTCAATCAGGTTTGTCGAGTTCGGAGACGTCCTTTTTCTTTTCCGCCAGAAATATTTTGATTTCTTCAATCAAGTTAAGAAACCGCTCTAGTGACAACCCACGACTTAGCCACCTTACTTCAGTGTAAAACAGGAGATCACCATATTCGCTTTCAATATCCTCGAGAAATGATGTGAATTGTCGGTGATTGAGACCTCGTGATTTTATAAAGTTTACAGTAGGTACTAGAACTTTTATCACATTTTCAAATCCCAATAATTTTGAACAGAGGGCCTCTTGATGTACGAGGTCTGACCAATAAGTAATGAGACTAAGTCCAGAAAATACATATATTTAAAAATTAAGGTACATTGATGTGATCTCCTTCAAGATACACCCCTCCCACAACTACACACTGATTCCAACGTTTCTTCCAGCTTTCTTAACATTTCTGGAAGGCTTCGACTGGAATGACCTGGAGTACCTTCGTCACGGCGGTCTGGATGTCAGTTATGGACCCAAAATGCGTTCCTTTCACGGCCAATTTTGTTTGGGGGAACAAAGAGAAGTCACAGGGTGACATCCGGCAAATAGGGCGCTTGCGGCAACACTGCGATGTTTTTAGAGGTCAAAAACTGCGACACACTGAAGGCACGATGGCATGGAGCATTGTCATGATGAATTTTTCTTGATGGTTTCTCGTTTCAAATTAAGTTCATCAGCCAACATTCGAATGGTTAGCCGCCGATCTTGATGCACGAGGGTGCGCACACGCTGAACATTGTTGTCAGTTCGAGCTTCAACCGGCCTCCCACTTCGCGGTTCATCCCCGACGCTCTCACGACCATTTTTAGAATCTTTATGCCATATATATGCCAAATCTATAAACACCTGAGCACGACTCAGGGCTTCATCACCGAACACCTCGACCAATTTACCGTACGTTTCCATAACAGAATCGCCGAGTTTAACGCAAAATTTAATCGCATACCGCTGTTCAATATTACGTCGTTCCATATTCGTGACACGCTTTACAAACACGTTGTCGCAAGCTCAACACAGCTGGAGTACTAACGAACGTACGAAAGTCGCGCGCACATGTATCGATAGAGGAGGGATGGAAGATTAACCGACTGAAGTTTCAGGTTCGCAGTGTTACCACAAGCGCGGCTAAAATATCTAATTACTTATTGGTCAGACCTCGTATAATGCAATGAAACTGCATTAATTCCTTGGTATCTATGTTTTTAGTTTGTAAATACTCTTTTAACATAGTTATTATCTCAGATTTACTTCCATGTTAACGTTATTGATGTATAATGCAACGAAACTGCATTAATTCCTTGGTATCTATGTTTTTAGTTTGTAAATACTCTTTTAACATAGTTATTATCGCAGATTTACTTCCAACCATTGAAGGTGCTCCGTCAGTCGTAATTCCAGATAATTTCGTTAAATCCAAATCCATTATAGAACATTTTTCCAGAAGAGCTTTGAGCATGTCACTCCCCTTGGTTTGACTTGTCAAAGAACTCACACCAATCAGTTCTTCACTCACTTCAAAATTTTGCGTTACACCTCGTAAAAATATTAACAGTTGGGCAGTGGAACTTATATCTGTAGATTCGTCGAGTGCTATAGAAAAAAACTCAAAACTTTTCGATTTCGTAGCTAATTGCTCTTCTATATTAGCTGCTAATGTGGTAAGTCATCTTTGAACAGTCATCTGATTTAGTTGAATTTTCTCAAACCTCTTTGCATCTTTCGGACACATTTTTTTTTGCGGCGATATCTAAACACTGCTTAACAAACTCACCAACTTTAAAAGGCCGACAAGTTTTCGCTATTATTCGAGATATTTCAAAGCTAACTTCAGTAGCTGCTTCAGCATCTTGAATTGGTTTTGTAAACATAGCTTGCTGGCCTATTAGTTCCCTTTGTAAAGTGGAAATTTTTTGCGTTCGATTTTCGCCGGTTAATTTGGTAAAAGTATGATGCTGGGTTTCATAATGGCTTTTCACATAGAAACACTACTCTTGCATATTAAACAGACACTTTTGTTATGCGATGAAATGAAAAAGTATTTTTCGGTCCAAATATCTTGAAACTGTCGATTTTCATCTTCAACCTTACGACTACGTTTTTTTACTGGGGCCTGGTTTATCCATATCAAAATTGTTATTATATTGTTACGCAGGTAGATCGAGAACCTCCCACATTGTTCGGGGTTAATACCGATGCGCTTCGCGAATCTTCGAGTAATCTAGTTGGTTCGACAGATTTCTAGTCTCGTAACAATATGCTTGGAACGACGAGGAGCATACCTGTCTTACATAGTAAACCTGAACAAGAAAGTAGTAGGTACTTAAAGATACATATGTTACTAACAATTACAAAAGTTAGAATAAAATAAAAAGTTAAGAAATATTGATTTGAATGGTTTTTTACCTACTTTTGTAGTTTTTCGAACAATTTTTAAAATTCGTTGGCGGGCCGCATAAATATCGACAGTGGGCCGCGGTATGTGCATCGTTGGTCTATCGTGTCCGGTCTCTAATAATTCCGTAGCCGATTACAGCATTTAACATAGGAAAAAGTAAAAAATTACGAAATGATTTGAAGTAATTTCAAACTCATTGGCTACAACGAATACTATTATTTCTTTCCTGCAATAAATTACTAATTCCTCATTGCCATCTAAATGATCAATTCGTTGCGGAGATTATAAATGATTGGCATTTGATAATGTTATAATTCTGATTTCTTTTAATTTCAGATACTGCGTACTTCCCGTATGGGAGGCTCCCAAGCGAGAAGTAAAAAGGTGTTTATCCAAAAGCAAGGCCAAATATAAATGCACAGCGTGTGAATACCAGACGTTCTGGATGTCAAAATTGAAATTACATATTAAGTCAAATCATAGTAAATTAAAGGATTATAAATGCAAGGAGTGTGAATATCAAACGAACGCGAAGTCATACTTAGATAACCACGTAAAAGCAATACATCTGAAACTAAAAGATTATAAATGTACAGAGTGTGAATACAAAGCAAATCGTAAGGCAAATTTAGAAAATCATATAAAAGCAATACATCTGAAACAAAAGGATTATGAATGCGCGGAGTGTAAATTCAAGGCAATTCACAATGCAGACTTAGAAAGACACATAAAGTTAAAACATCTTAAATTAAAAGATTATAAGTGCACGGAGTGTGATTATCAAACGAACGCGAAGTCATACTTAGAAAGACACATAAAGTTAAAACATCTGAAACTAAAAGATTATAAATGTACAGAGTGTGAATACCAGACAAGTCGTAAGGCAAATTTAGAAAATCATATAAAGGCAATACATCTGAAGCAAAAGGATTATAAATGCACGGAGTGTGAATACCAGACTAACTTCAAGTCAGATTTAGAAAAACATGTAAAGTCAAAACATCTTAAATTATGCGATTATAAATGCACGGAGTGTGAATACCAGACGAACTTCAAGTCAGATTTAGAAAAACATGTAAAGTCAAAACATCTTAAATTATGCGATTATAAATGCACGGAGTGTGAATACCAGACGAACTTCAAGTCAGATTTAGAAAAACATATAAAGTTAAAACATCTTAAATTATGCGATTATAAATGCACGGAGTGTGAATATCAAACGAACGCGAAGTCATACTTAGATAACCACGTAAAAGCAAAACATCTGAAACTAAAAGATTATAAATGTACAGAGTGTGAATACGAGACAAGTCGTAAGTCAAGTTTAGACAATCATATAAAAGCAATACATCTGAAACTAAAGGATTATAAATGCATGGAGTGTGAATACAAAGCAAATCGTAAGGCAAATTTAGAAAATCATATAAAAGGAATACATCTGAAGCAAAAGGATTATAAATGCACGGAGTGTGAATACCAGACGAACTTCAAGTCAGATTTAGAAAAACATATAAAGTCAAAACATCTTAAATTATGCGATTATAAATGCACGGAGTGTGAATACCAGACGAACTTCAAGTCAGATTTAGAAAAACTTATAAAGTCAAAACATCTCAAATTAAAAGATTAAAAGTGCACGGAGTGTGATTATCAAACGGGCGAGAGTTCAAGATTACAAAAACACAAACGGAAAACATCTAAAATTAAGGATGCTACCTTACGCGAAATAAATATGAGCAGGTAATAAGGTGGTTGCACGATGTTCTGCCAACTCCCTCTCTGGTCTGAACCTACCTGTTGTAGAACGTCCCCAGGAAGGACTCTGCCGGCCAGCTCTATGATACGGAGAGCGTCGCGGATTCCACTTCGCGAATTGTTGGATAAGGCGCCACCGTTTTCCACCTGCAGAGATACTACGTAAACGGAAGCAGGCGGGACCTGGTAGCTCCAAATTACACCAGAGGGCAGTCCCCCCTTACTACCTGATTAAAACAAAGTAACCTTGCCCGCCACACCACTTGTGGGAAAGGAACAAATCAAAACCAAAGATATCAACATCAACAACAAGATTTATTAACCAAAGTGAAAGATTCACTCAGTATATATCATAATTTCAGCCGTCGCAGTGCTCCTTGAAACGATAGTTATTCAAATTTTGAATCAATTTGCTCGTTTTCTTTTTAAGAATGAGGTATACTAGCAAAGGGGTTAAATGTATTACAAATGACAAAAATTTAGAATCAATTCAAAAGTAAATGGTGACGTAAATAAATTGCAAAAGAAATTAGACGTGGTAAACAAGAATATGGTTGAAGAAGCAAATTGAGTCAAATTTAGAGTAACTACAAAAATTGAAACCTGGATTATAAACAACAAAATACTCTAAGTATAGCTACATAGCTCCAGTTCGTCTTTATAGATTAACAAAACAAGTCCATGACCTGAGCAAATTTTCAAAAGTGTGATACAACAATCGACGGAGTCGCAAAAGTCTCAGATTTAAATGAGTAAAATTTAAGTATTTAGTAACTTCAGTTAATTATCAAAAAAAAAAGTTTACATGTCTTAAGTCTAGCAGGTTTAGGTTAAATACTCACAATAAATTAGGAAAAGGTTTAAGTTGTCAGATAAATAAAACCCCCTGTATGAACAGGTGAGTAAAATATAAGTTAATTTACATCTAAGAGATAATTATATGACAGCGGTAAATTTAGAACGCCAATTATGTATACGTAATTATATGGTTCTGTACAGTTTGTTTACAAATTTGAAAAAAAAAAACAAATGAAATACAAAACAGTGTTCCGATCAGCTAGTATCGGTACATCCAAACGTGGGCCGATCTGAAGGATCTTGCCACGATATTAGGTTCACAATACAACGCAATTCGGCAGACAGAGAAGCTGACGGCCAGTTAAAGTTTTATTCAAACTAGAGCTTGATTCCGAGGGATCTTAAGACTATCTGAGAGTATATGCAAAAGCCTAGCACGTTTACCTCTGTGAATATAACCTAATGTGTGTCAAAATATTCTCCAAATAGTTCTTATGGAGTATAGCAATTCTAAAATTCAAAATACGTGCCTTTTAAAAGTGCAATCGGCTTGAAATTGAAGAACAGTTAAATTAAATTTTAAATAACAGATAAAGAATTACTTCACCTACTTCAGGAGTTAGTCACTTAATATTTTAATCGTCCTCTTTTGAAAATACCACAGTAATTTCCCCTCCAAGGGTTTGCACGGCGAAACGTTAACACGCCATTTTAGACGCTATTTTGCACGGGGTGAAATTTCTTCAGCCCAAGTATGAGGTCTCGCAGGAGTTCAAAAGTCCATCGAAAAGTAAGATAGACAAATCTACGGTATCTCCTCCAAACAGTCGCTGAAGCTAAAGCAGCGTCGCTAAGTTAAAGACAACTTGACCAGCCCTTCATGCAGGTCTCAAAGATAATACGATGATGCCAAACGTAGGCAGATTAATCCAAATTAATCTCGGAAAATTAGTAGTTTTATACGACAAAAATATCGTAAACAGAATCCTGAAAGGTTACATGATCGAATTAGACAAGGATTAAATGAAATATTAAAACCTTACCGCAGATATAAATTTCACCAACACAAGTGAAAACACAAGCAAGCGCTATCACGATTTAAATGAAAGTGAACGGAAAAGGTTCAACGTGTTCAGCAAATGGCGGACGTACGTCACCAATATGTTCGGACAATTAAAAGAAGGAAAATAATTTCTCAAAATCTCATACCCGATTGAAGATCGTAATAAGAGTCTAACAGAACACAATACGTCAATTAATTGATTAGCAGAAGCCGGAAAATATTCCAAAAAAAGAACACCTCCAACGTACAGATCTCTGTAAATGGAAGAACTCAAAATGACGGAAAGAGGGCGCATCCAACGAAAGAAATAATAAATAGCAATTCCAAAATTATATAAGGGAAAATCAACTGCAAAAAGCACTAAAGGGTTTTACAATAATACAAAAATGTAACCACACTAAGAACAGAATAAGCGAAGCAAAGATTGAAGTGTTAGAAATCATATTCCAATCAAGACTCTACGGGCAATTTACAAGATGAAGGCCGGTTATGATTAGATATATAGAGACAACCAAGAAATTTGAACGAAAGAAAATCAATTGAAAATATCAAAGTTTGGAAAAGCCTAAACTGATCGATAATTAGAGAATATTGCAGATAAAATATAATTTAGCGAAAAATATAAGTTTTGAAAAGGGTGCGACGGTTTAGAGTAAACAAATTTAGAATTAACTCGAGCTAATATATACAGAAGGTAGTAGAATGATTTTGTAAACGTAACAAGGAATTATAAGTGCACGGAGTGTGTATACGAGACGTATCTCAAGTCACTTTTAAAAAGACACACAAAGAATAAACATCCTACAGCGGTTATCGCACTAATTTAAATTTTGGTTTTGGAGTGAACCTGATACTGTAATTTTCTAAATAAGACTACGATATAATATTAATTATAGAAGAGGTAAATCAAAATAAAAGTAACTGAGTTAACTAAATACAATATACCAAGTTATTTTTTAAGGCACGTGATATATACTCCGTTTGCTCTTCTACACTTCGATCGAGAAGAAATTTATGGTTGGTTTCATAATGCCGCTTTACTGAAGATGTTCTACAGACTACAGTTTTATTAGAACATAAAATACAAATTGCTTTACTGTCCTTTTCAATCATACCGTATCTATCGGTCCACCAAGCTTGAAATTCTCTATTACTACATGTTTCGGATAATTTCAATTTTTTTATTGAACTAGCCATAATAAGAAATTCTAAAAAATATATATTTTAATAATATTGTTATAAAATAAATAATTTATTCTGCATTCGTTTTGCAAGAACATATTTCTTCACATATTAAAGTACTAAAAATATTACCAACACAAGAAAAAAGTAAATAATATATTAATTCAAGGTAATTTTAATAATTATTTTTATATTTTACACTGATTTAATGATAAAATAATTTCTTATAATATTAAAATATTTTATTGTTCAAAAATATGCAAAATAAATTATAAGTTTAGTAACTTTTAATACCTTAAGGTTGTTACAGGTTAAAACTTCAGTCGTGACGCAATATGTTCTTGCAAACGAATGCCGAATATAAAATATGAAATAATATGTAAAAATATTTACCTAATAATAACACTTTATCTATTTACAATAAACGGTTATATTTTTTAACAAGTCACTGAAGTTTCAAAGACGACGGTTTACTAAAAATGACTAATGCAGTCTGTCGTCTGATTCGAGCGCTGGGACGGCAACAACATGCAAAAACATTAAAAGGCGAAACTGGATAAAAAATTTTTATCTAATGCGCATCTTTATATACTTCGAGAGAATTCATGCGATATTTTAATAATAAAATGTATAATTTGACGGTTCTAGTTAACATACTAGAATAGGTATTCAGTACTACAAATTTATATCAAATTATAAATTAAGTGTAGATTAATAATTTTTAATTCATTTCTATCAAAAAAGATAACTTATAAAAAAAATAATTTTGTTTTTGTGCGTGCCATCAAAACTTTCAAACGTGCCACTTGTGGCACGCGTACCATTGGTTCGCCATCCCTGCTCTAGGAGGTGCTGCGCTCTATTGACAAATAGATTATTTAATTCTTATAAGAAGATCAGTATCGTAGATATCTTGCTATGTGCCTCCACGAGCACTAGACTTGCGCCGACAAATATCTCTCTAAACTTACCTGCAACTCATGGTTGCCCCCGAGATCTTTTGGCTAAAGGGCTAACTCAGTTAACAGGCGAGTTGCGGGGAGGTTCTTACATAAAAAAGGGCGCCACAGCAACAAAGAAAATAGAAATATATATAATATACCAGAGAGGTATAAGTATAAGAGCCAACAACATATTTTTAAATAGTTGGAATATCATAGATCACATAAACATCGTATTCTATTGCATAGGTAGTCCATCAAAGCTTTAATGTACCTTACACAGGTTGCGTTACACTCAATATATCCAATAAATTTAGGATGGTACACACAGATAGAAATTAATAATTTGAAAAATAATAAAACAATGTATTCACAAAATCGGATACTCCAATCAGATAGTAATATAACATAAAGGCTCAGCCTGTATATGCAAAATTATATGTTTAAGTATAAAAAAAATAACTAGAATATTTTTCTATAATTGGGATAATTTACTAATTAAAAGGACAATATATTATTTAAACGAAATTAGATATATAAAAAAAAATCACATAGGATTCCGTTACGGATAAAAAAAAATATTAAATTTAATTTTCTCAAATTCCTTACTTTAAAGAAAGTCTTGACATGTGCGTTTGATACTACATATATAAAATACTACTGCAATTTGAGTTAAAAAAAAAAGCTAAACTGATTGAGCGATTTATATATGATATGAACTTAGTTAACTTTTATATGGATGCAAGAAAAAAATAAAATAAAATGGTGAGTCGAACACCATGTTTTAGGACGCCATGCGGTCCTCCAAAATAACCATTAGATTAATTTTCTGGAACTCTGTCACAAAAAATGTTATTCTACACACTCTACCTTGCGTGATAGATGAGCCTTGAATCCAATTGCGTGGTTTTTCTGGGTCCAGGTAATTAGATGGCTACGGATGAAATTTTTCTTAGCGGATACTGACAATAACCGTTTTTTTTCCTAGCAGAAAATAACAGCAACTTTCCATTAGTCGAGACTCACAATAGCCAGTTTTCCTAGCAGAAAATAACACAGCAGCTTTTCCTTAGCCGACATTAACGGCCCTAAATAAATGAGAAAAGAAAAGAATAAGTGGAAGATTCCAGAGTAATATAATAAACGGAGAACAATGCCGTGATAAAATTACAGCCGTCCCCTTATCTCAGAAACTCACCTGAAGCAACACGTGGTCAAAAAACTTTTCAATTCCGGGGAACAAACCCTCGATTAAAATAACACTATACTAGTGAATTTAATGAAATAAAATCAATTTTGACAACTCCTGCATATCACAGAATAGTAACACTATTTAATTCAAAAATGACTTTTAGTTTTAAACTACTGCCTTACTTCAAAGCTTTAATCGTTAAAAGAGAATATCCCGAACGATTGTGCGAGTATTTAAACAGAAAGAAGGATACGTCATTAGTAACAAAAAACTACCCCAGACGGAATATTGGAAATAAAAGATAGATAATTACTCAGATACCCTGACATGGTTAAAAAGTAATTGAGGGAGCCAACATCAAAAATTCAATAATTAATTCACAATAATAAAGGATTAATAACCAATTACAAATTATACCAACCGTCAAGCGATCTATATTCAAAAGTTAAACCAAGTCTCGGTAGATGTCGCTCTAAGCAAATCAAAATGTAAAAACCAGAATTAAGTTAAAAAATGGTTATTCAGTAAATTAAATCATCCTAATAGATTTACAAAATTCTAATAAAAAATATGAGGATGTCCTGTTTACCTAGAATTGCTTAAGAAGAACAATAATTGAAATATAAATTCAAATATACGAACCATGACTTCGCATAAAATTTCAAAATGTCAAACTGCGCGGAAGTATATACAACCCCCCGACCCGGAGTAAACACGGATATAGTGACATCCAAAATATGTGAACATGCAAACTTATATGAAGATATTAGAGTTTGACATAGTCTATGATGTTCGATAATTAGCAATTAAAATAAATAAATTATATTAAACGATAATATTGAAATTTGAACAGCCTATGATGACTTAAAGTTAGCAATTAATTTAAATAAATTATTAAAAATGCCCAAACGGTATAAGGATCATTTTTAAAGTGTAATAATCTATTTGATTCTACAAAATCTTTATAGAACTAGAACTAAATTATCTCCTTTATTTACTTGTATTAACATAATAAGTATTAAGGAAATTGTTAGGTAAATAATTTTTTTAATTTTAAACATAAGCTCCTTTCCTCTTAAATAATGATGTGCTGCCAAATTGCCCTTTAGATGGGTTTTTTCAAAGTACAGAAGAGGAGAGGGGGCGGCAAAGATCGTGTAGTTTTATAGACAAGGATTTGCTTCTTATATTATATGATAGAAGAATGGATCTTATTCATAGTAACCTATCTCTATTCTCTGTTTCGGTTTCTAATGTACGCATACATTTTAAAAAGTTAACGTGTTTAATACAATTTAGTATTTTTTTGTTTATCAAGAATTGGGAATATGCTCGCGCTTTGATATAATTACATGAGTTGATGATAATTATTATTATTTAGTTTGCAACATCTTAAGGTACCCTTTTTTGTTTCACTAAAAATTGAGGAGGAAACGGAAATTCTAAATTAGGATATAATAAAAGTCTTGTTCATATTTCCAACATTCAAAAATTTATTTGTGTAATATACACGTTCAAAATACAACTCAACATAATTCTCTTAAATATATTATAAATAATTTAAAATTTTGAGTACATATTCCCAAATCTAATCCATATCATTGATTTTGGAGATAGCAATTTTTCTGCGGTTTTTTGCTTTTTGGCGGTTTGAGCTATTTTGTAGTTCCCTGAAGTAAATTTACAATATTTGTATATTTGTGATTTTATTAGTAGATCCAACATAAAATCTATTTTTTTCTTAGTATTGTAAAATATTTTACCTTCCAAGTATTTTATGTTAAAACATGCAAAATATTTTAATGACAATTTGGTAAATTTCTTCAAAATTTGGGATGGTGTTTATAATACACCAGGTTTTTCAATATTGTAATTTTTATATAAAATTGTTGAATTTATTTTTGTGTAGGTTCATGTAGATATGTTTTATTTATAATAAAACCACCATTTACTTATATAACTTCTTTAATTCTAACGTTAGCTTGTCAACCTCACAATGAATGGTAGTAGTATATGTTGAGCATTTGTGAAATTATTACACTATTAAAACTTAAATAACACACCTTATATTTTCACAAACAATAGTACGAGGCATGTTTTTTAAGTAAGTACCGCTTTTCCACACCGCGACCGCAGCGCTGCGGTCGGCGTTCTGCATATGCGCACCGGGGACCTACATCTCTTGCCTACGCACTGACGCCATTACAGTCTGATTCTACCTTGTTTACGTTGTTTACTGAGTGTTTAAGATGCCTCTGATAATCGTGAGTCCCGCCGACTGTGAAGTACGGGTTGTTATAAGATTTCTTAGTGCTAAAGACCTAAAACCCATCTATATCCATCGTGAGATTTGTGCAGTTTACGGACAAAACATTATGAGTGATGGAATCGTAAGAAAGTGGGTGAGAGCATTTAAAGATGGCCGCACAAATGTGCATGATGAACAACGGAGTGGGCGTCCTTCGGTCGTTAATGAAAGTTTGGTGCAGGAAGTGGACAATAAGGTGAGAGAAAACAGACGCTTTACGATGTCCTCCTTGTGTGATGGCTTTCCTAATGTTTCGCGTGGTGTTTTGTATGGCATTGTGACCGAAAATTGTGGTCACGTTGGGTACCGAAAATGTTGACGGATGTGCACAAAACCAAACGTTTAGGCAGTGCATTGACTTTCCTTGAGCGGTACCGCAACGACGGTGATGATTTCTTAAGCCAAATTGTTACGGGCGATGAAACATGGATGGCCTACGTCACACCTGAATCAAAGCAACAGTCCATGGAATGGCGGCATTCAGATTCACCCGGAAAAGTGAAGTTTAAGCAAACAATTTCTGCCCGGAAAATCATGTGCACAGTTTTTTGGGACAGAAAAGGAGTATTGCTTGTGGAATTTCTGCCTCGTAATGAGACAATCAATGCAGCAGCTTATTGTGAGACCTTGAAAAATCTGCGCCGTTCAATCCAGAACAAAAGACGAGACAAGTTGAGCAAGGGCATCGTTTTGCTGCATGACAATGCCCGTCCGCATGTGGCTAATCAGAGCAAAGATCTCATCACATCTTTTAAATGGGAAACTCTAGATCATCCTCCGTACAGCCCTGATCTGGCGCCCAGTGACTACCATCTGTTCCTGCACTTGTAGAATCACCTGGGCGGCCAGCGTCTTCAAGACGATGACGAAGTCAAAACAGTTGTGATGCAGTGGTTAACAAGTCAGGCGGCAGACTTCTATGAGGAGGGTATTCATAAACTGGTACAACGTTATGACAAGTGCCTCAATATTGAAGGAAATTATGTAGAAAAGTAGATTAAGGTACAGGCTTTCATGTTAAAATAAAATTATTGAGATATCTTTGCACGTCTTTTTTTAAATTTCAAAACGGTACTTACTTAAAAAACATGCCTCGTATATTAAGTATACCGATCGTTTTGAGTTGTAAGATATTAAAAGCGGAGAGGAGGTCAAGGGAAGTACGTCCCCACCAATATTGTAGAGCACACCGCTTATTCAGATAACGACGAATGCTGTGTGCATATCATCGTGCGTCGTGTTGTGCTTGAAGACATTTCACAAACTATGATAATATGCAATGTAAAAACGTTTAATTTTAACAGTAGATTAACATAAGGCAACTTATTTTTTAAAACATCAAATTAAGTGGAAAAACTTCTCTAAATTAAAATGAAATAAAACTACGTACCATTTAAAACATAAAATTTATTTCGAGCTGAATATTATTATACGAAAAACTTAAATAAGACTTCTAAAAATTAAATAACAGGGCGTACTCTTTAAAATATAAATTAAACTCATTCTGAAAATATCTAAACAAATTAAAACTATAATAATAATTAATTTTATAAATTATAATTTATTAAATTAAGTGTTCGAATGCTTTCCCTTCTTGCATTAAACAGTAACCCATTCTATCGTAAAATTCTCTTCGAACGTTAGACAACAAACCGGGAGTAATATTTTGGCAAACCTCAATAATTTTTTGTCGTAATTCTGGCAAAGTTGTAGCTCGGTTATGACTATAAATTTTATTTTTAATATAACCCCAAAGGAAAAAGTCAAGAGGAGCCAAATCAGGGGATCTTGCAGGCCATCGAATGGTGCCCACTTTCGAAATTAATTTATTTGGGAATACATTTTGGAGATATTGCCGAACATCCCTATGCTCATGTGCAGGACACCCGTCATGTTGGAACCATACATTATTGATATTGTCTGAGACTTCTTCAAGACCTGGTATAACATGTTCTTGTAGCAGATTCAAATACCGTTGTCCATTCAAATTGCCGTTAATAAAAAATGGTCCTATAATGTCATTATTGTAAATACCCACCCAGATGTTTAATTTCTGTGGATATTGCGTACGAGTTTGAAGTACTCTGTGCTCATTGTCTCGAGACCAATATTGGCAAATACTTGGATTTTGTGCGCCATGAATAGTAAACGAGGACTCGTCCGTAAAACATATGTTTTCAATAAAATTATTTATCTCAATATTTTTATCGATTATAGTTTGACAGAACTCCATTCTACGAAAATAATCATCCTCAAAAATCTCTTGGTGGTTTTGATATTTATATGACCGATATTTGTTTTTTTTCAAAACCGCGTACGCAGTTGATTTACTAATATCTAATTCTTCGGCAATATCACGAAGAGATTTATTTTTATTTTCTTTCACAGAAGCACAAATTGCTACCTCCGTATCCTCATCACGTGGGGGGTTATTACGTCTGCATCGATAGCAGTTAACGACACATCCGTAGGTTTTAAATTTGTTAATAACGCGGGATATAGTTGATATCGATGGCACAGGTCTGTTAGGAAAGGACAAAGGGAATAAGTTTCTAATCTCTTCATACGTGTTCCCTTGAAAATTCCAACTTATAATTTCAATTTTCTCATTTACTAAAAATAAATCCATTATGGACGTAGCGGCCTGTCCTTGTTATACACACTTCAATCCGATTGCTGTGAACTACTGACTGCAACTAACTGCGTATTGTATCGCCTACTTGCGCTACTAGACCGTGGTATCTAGACTCATAGGTACGCGTCCCCACTTCTTTGCGAATTTTCATACCCCTTACCTCTTCCCGGCTTTATTTATCCTATTTGTCAAAACGATCGGTATGTACATTTCATGTGCACTGCACATAACGTCAGTAGTTATTATTTAAACGTATTATTTTCGAGTACATGTATAGTAAAAATATCTTTAGGTAGGGCTGTGAAAAACTACAAATAGTCAAAAAACATGGAAATAATCAAAAAGTATGGTCGTATTATTGTAAAAGTGCCTACCTAAACTCTATTGAAATTCTAAGAAGGACAAATTATTATTACCTCCTTAACAATGACATTTCACCTATTAATAATAAACTTTTAAATTGTATACCTACAGTATCTAATAGATCCTTTTCACTTTACTATATTGTTATTTAATATAACCCTAAATGACTAACACAGTCAGATGTCTTGTTTTCATATGTAACGGTCTTTCCCAAATTTGTCCTTAGAATTTCAATAGAGTTTAGAGTTTTTATCGTATCCTAGTCGTATAATAGGATACGACTAATAATTGTGGTAAGGGGTTATATACCTTTTTTTAATTTTTATTTAACCACAGTCTCCATTGAAAGAATTTTCACAATGACTTCCCGGTCAAAGGAGTTCAATAGATTTCATAAGTTATATATTAAAATTAAACTTATAAATACAGATATCAATTTTCTGAAACGGTGTAAAATTAACAATGTTTTTCCTAAATTCATGAACGTAAATGTAACGACTAATTGTAGAAATAACGATAAGGTCATTTCATATGCAAAAATGAAATGGTTGAACCTAGAAATGAAATATCTGTACAGTAAACGTAGTAAATTAGAATTAGAACTATATAATTTACATTTATAATTAACTAAAAGCATGAACAATAATGAATTCGAAGATTGGTGTAACTTCTATAGGAAAATCACGGAAATTAAAGACCATAAATTGAAAAAGAAATGTTTAAAACTTAATAAGAAATTCAGAAAGTTATGTCCACCTAAAAAGGATACTAATAAAATTCCTATAAAAGAAACACTAGTGATCAATCAATCATCCGAGAATTTTAGTGATTTAGAAATAAATTTGTTAAATAAAGGGTTAAAATACTGTTTGCCAAGCCGCCAGATTCCTATGGAACAGGTGATTGCAAGCATTGAAACTTCGATTAAGTATTTTGAACAAGGGCCAAAAAACTTTATTTGAGAAGCTTGTAAAACCCAAATCGATAAGAATTTGCAGCAGCACAAACAGAAGTCGGTCAATAAAGAATGGAATATCATTAAAACTCTTAGATCGAAGGACTGCTTTTACCTAAAAGCAGATAAAGGGAACAAGTTAGTAATTATGGACAAAACCGACTATTTTCAAAGAGTCAAAAATTTAATTGCCGAAGGTCCGTATGTAGAAATGAAGAGAAATCCGTTACCTAAAATGATTAATGACACAAAAGACGCGATTAAGAAATCTCCAATTTTAATAACTTCTACCCAAAAGTATAAATTGAATGTTAGTAATCCTGTAGTACCAAGAATGTATTGTTTACCGAAGATACATAAACCAGGTAACTCGATGAGACCTATAGTTTCAGGTATTAACTCACCCACTTACTTGACTTCCAAATGGTTAGTGAATGAATTTAAAAATCTACCCGTTAAACCAGAAAATTTGTCAGTCAGCAATTCTTTAGAATTTGTTAAATTAATTAAAGATTGTGAACTGGAAACCGGGGAAATTTTAGTTTCATTCGACGTGACGTCGTTATTCCCCTCGGTACCTATTCCAGAGACTATGAAATATTTAGAAAGCTTGCTCCACAAGAATAACATTGAACCTTCAAAAATAAAAGAATACATGAGATTGACAACTCTGTGCATGGCGCATAATTGTTTCCAAGTAGGAGAAAAATTTTATGAACAGAAACAAGGCACAACAATGGGTAACTGCCTATCTCCTTTCATAGCCAATTTATTCATGAGTAGAGCTGAGGATGTTTGCGGTATAACCATGGTTATACCGCAAACATCCTCAGCTCTATTCATGAGTCAATTTGAAGTAGGATTCAAAAACAACGCTAAATATTTCCCTAGAGTCTGGATTAGGTATGTAGAAGACATTCTCGCGATTTTTGACACACGGAAATGCGAATTGGACATGTTTGTTAATCAATTAAATTTGAAATTTCCGACTATTAAATTTACGGTGGAAAATGAACAATACGGCAAGATACCATGTTTAGATACTTTACTGATTAGAAATTAACATAAAATAGAAATCGATATTTTCCGGAAAGAAACCAACGTTAATAGATTCATCACCGCGGATTCAAATCATAGTTATCAACATAAGACAGCTTCCTTTAACTTCTTAGTCAATCGGTTACTAAATTTTCCGTTAACAAAAGAGAGATATGAAACAGAACTAGATTTCATTAAAAATATTGCGACATACAATGGCTTTGACATAGAAATAATCAATAAATTAATTAGAAAAACAAAAATAAAAAATACAATCCGCGAATCCACGAGTTTGATATCCCAAAGTAACCAAGAGAAAAAGTACATATGTTTACCATACCACCCTGTCACGAAAAACATTAATAAAGTTGTGAAAGAAAGAGGTCTCCAGGTAAGCCTTTCGGTCCGAAAACACCATCAAAAGTCTGCTAGGGAATACTAATGATAGAATTAATTCCAATTCGAAATCAGGGATATATGAAATTAGTTGCGCGGATTGTAATTTGAAATATATAGGCCAAACTAAACGACCTATAATAACCCGTTTTAAAGAACACATATCAAATACAATAGACCGGATAAATCAAATGTCGCAAATCACGCTTTGAGCACACTGCACAATGTACGATTACAGGTTTGAAGTTGATCAAAGGAATTAATAAACCCCACGAACTTGATGCTTATGAAAGTATATTTATCGCAAAAAATAAACATACCTCCTTGAATAGCGATAAATCTCCAATACCGTTCAGCTGTCTATTCACATTTTTATTACCATAAGTGGGTGTGGGGGTAACAGCAGAAATTTAGACATGTGGGAATCCATACACGTGAAAGAATGTATAATTACCTCCTTAACAATGGTTTGCTGAATGAAGCACTTGGTCTGTTTGTTTCACAAAATGTAAAATGTTTCGCGTTTTGTGGAACAAATGTACCGGATGTTTTGTTTAGTAAATTATTAATCATGTTTCACCTAGAGCCAACCGTGAATTCTATACATTATATTAAAGTGCTTAACTCCTTAACAATGACATGTCACCTATTTATAATTAACTTTTAAATTATATACCTACAATATCTAATAATTCATAGATCTTTTTCACGTTAATTGATTCTTATTTAATATAACACAACACAGTCAGATGTCTTGTTTTTTCACATGTAACGGCCCTTCCCAATTTTGTCTTTCTCAGAATTTCAATAGAGTTCGGTTTTTACAATATACGACCATACTTTTTAACCATTTGTAATGGAAAATTTTTACACCCCTACCCAAAAATAGATATTTTTACTATACATGTATTCGAAATAATACGTTTAAATAATAACTACTGATGTGTGCAATGCACATGAAATATACATATAGTTAAATATACTAGTGTTTTGTGAAAATATAAGGTGTTTCATTTAAGTTTAATAGTGAGTCATCGTAGTTTTTAAAAATCGAATTGAGTTGGCGCCTCCTTTAGAGATGAATTTCTGCCGTTCCTTTGTTCGACAATTTAACACATGTTTAGACCTTTTCCTTAAGAGGCAAGTGTTTGTCTCGTAGTTCTGAGATTGGCATGTTAAATTTAGTCTTTACAGGGTTGCAGTGTATAGTAGTTGTGCGGAAGCGTTTTTCTTACTTTACTGTGCCCCATGTGCGACTTTTAATTAGTAGTTTTTACCTATTGATGATGACAACTTAGTTGTCGAAATACGTATTTAGGATACGACTAATAATTGTGGTAAGGGGTTATATACCTTTTTTAAATTTTTATTTAACCACAGTCTCCATTGAAAGAATTTTCACAATGTTACAATGGTTAGTACTTGAAATAAATGTAGAGATATTCATGTGCAAATGATAAATACAAATATAATTCACTAAAACAAATTTATAACAATGTATTTATTATGTAATTATTAAAGTAAATGTTCAAAATGTCCACCTTCACTTTCTAAACACTAATTAACACGTTAGCAAATACTCTGTTTTTCAAGTACCCAAACAAAAAGAAGTCTAATGGGGTCAAATCTGGAGAACGAGCTGGCCAACATCCTCTACTGATGAGTCGATCATTAAAAATATTGGTCAGATGATCTATATTGATATGTGCTGGTGCACCATCTTGTTGAAAATAGCCATTACGTAGCTCATGCTCTTCTAAATTATTAATAAAAGGCTCTAATATCTCTTTATATCTAACTGCATTTATAGTATCATTGAGACAGAATGGTCCAATAATACTTCGTCGTGACATAGCAATCCACACTCCTATTTTGATTGGATGTAAACTTGTTTCTTGGTATACATGTGGCTTATCAGTTGACCATGTGCGATAATTTTGGTTATTGATATAACCTGTTAGGTGAAACCAAGCTTCATCAGAAAATAAAGTTATATCTAATCTTCCATCGTCATTAATTGTATTGTTAAACCATTGGTAATAATTTATTCTTTGCTCATGAGGATATAACTGCTGTAATACTGACACTTTATATGGGTGCATATACAAATGTTTTTTAAGAGCCCTCTGCACACTTCCATATGATATATCTACAATAGTTTTTCTTGTATACACATTATTTCTAGTTTTAAATTTACACACCAACCTGACTGTGTAGATAATTTCCGAATAGATTTATTAGGACTGACTTGTATTCTATGCTCTATGTCAGCTATGGTGTCATCGATCAAAACTGTTGGTGTAACTTCACGCTTTCTTTTTAAAATACTGCCTGTTTCCATGAATCGCTTCACCAATCTATCTCGATGCTGTACAAATGTATTATATACAACATTTTCATTCCCATATTCAATAATGAACTGGTTAAAGTAGGATTGTGCTGAGTACGTCCACTGTCCATTTTCATCTTGCACGCCACTATGAAAGTGTGCCATAACAATGAAAGTATCTTGCTGCACAGAGAACGGCATCGTAAATAAACGCTACAAATATAATTTATACAACTTCTAAATAATCTTTGGTGTTGTTTACATAAACGTTTAATTTGTAAAACTTGCTTTAAAAATCAAATAATACTTACCAATAATTTAAAGGCGGATTGATAATAGTGTCTTTATAAAAAATAGATTTCGAAAAAGACAAAAACGAGAAAATAATAAATAATGAACGTGAAAAATAGCAACAAAATCATAGCGAACGAAAAACGATAGTGAAAATTATTCATTGTTGCCATCTGTTTAACATAAAATTGTACTAATCTCGGGATTTTTACAGTGCCAACCCCTTCAGTTGAGATGGATCACTCCTTATATTACTTATTTGGCATTGCAAAACGATAATTTTTATTACTTGAAAAATATATGTATAAGTTGTAATTTCCTTTTGATGTTATGGTTATGTTTTGCAACTATGTATTTACAAATAAATTTTTTTCCCAACTGTGAAAGAAACGGTTATAGAATTAAGAGCTTTTGAATATTATGTTCTGTATAATCAAGTAATGGCAGTTTAGATATTGAGATATAATATACCAAATATTTTGATATAATGAAACGGATATGCAAAATACATATCCGTAACTGTAAACAAGGACAACACCTCGTATTTTTAGCATTTACTTCTGTTCAATACATATGTTTCAGCCATCTAGGCCTCATCGGTTGAACTAGTGAAGCAATGATATACAAATTAATACAGATCTGTTAAACAACGGATCTGTATCTGTATCTACATTTACGCTAAAATCGTCTCCAAGCTATAACCAGTTTCGTTCTATCAGGCGACACCAATTTAATCAGTGACATCTGACGGAAGAAAACGACTAGGCCAGAAAAGGCGATCTTCCGCTCGAATAGCAAGGCCATTACAAATAAGCGGAAAAATACGTATATTGGTGCTGTCCATTAACACGCGCCAGATGGCGGTAAATATACAAAAAAGGGATATTTATCAATACGTTTTGCACGTATTACGCCGTTGTTATATAATGAAACGGATATGCAAAATACATATCCGTAACTGTAAACAAGGACAAAACCTCGTATTTTTAGCATTTACTTCTGTTCAATACATATGGTTCAGCCATCTAGGCCTCATCGGTTGAACTAGTGAAGCAATGATATACAAATTAATACAGATCTGTTAAACAACGGATCTGTATCTGTATCTACATTTACGCTAAAAATCGTCTCCAAGCTATAACCAGTTTCGTTCTATCAGGCGACACCAATTTAATCAGTGACATCTGACGGAAGAAAACGACTAGGCCAGAAAAGGCGATCTTCCGCTCGAATAGCAAGGCCATTACAAATAAGCGGAAAAATACGTATATTGGTGCTGTCCATTAACACACGAGCGGAAGATCGCCTTTTCTGGCCTAGTCGTTTTCTTCCGTCAGATGTCACTGATTAAATTGGTGTCGCCTGATAGAACGAAACTGGTTATAGCTTGGAGACGATTTTAGCGTAAATGTAGATACAGATCCGTTGTTTAACAGATCTGTATTAATTTGTATATTATTGCTTCACTAGTTCAACCGATGAGGCCTAGATGGCTGAAACATATGTATTGAACAGAAGTAAATGCTAAAAATACGAGGTGTTGTCCTTGTTTACAGTTACGGATATGTATTTTGCATATCCGTTTCATTATATAACAACGGCGTAATACGTGCAAAACGTATTGATAAATATCCCTTTTTTGTATTTTTACCGCCATGTGGCGCGTGTTAATGGACAGCACCAATATACGTATTTTTCCGCTTATTTGTAATGGCCTTGCTATTCGAGCGGAAGATCGCCTTTTCTGGCCTAGTCGTTTTCTTCCGTCAAATGTCACTGATTAAATTGGTGTCGCCTGATAGAACGAAACTGGTTATAGCTTGGAGACGATTTTAGCGTAAATGTAGATACAGATCCGTTGTTTAACAGATCTGTATTAATTTGTATATCATTGCTTCACTAGTTCAATCGATGAGGCCTAGATGGCTGAAACATATGTATTGAACAGAAGTAAATGCTAAAAATACGAGGTGTTGTCCTTGTTTACAGTTACGGATATGTATTTTGCATATCCGTTTCATTATATAACAACGGCGTAATACGTGCAAAACGTATTGATAAATATCCCTTTTTTGTATATTTACCGCCATCTGGCGCGTGTTAATGGACAGCACCAATATACGTATTTTTCCGCTTATTTGTAATGGCCTTGCTATTCGAGCGGAAGATCGCCCTTTCTGGCCTAGTCGTTTTCTTCCGTCAGATGTCACTGATTAAATTGGTGTCGCCTGATAGAACGAAACTGGTTATAGCTTGGAGACGATTTTAGCGTAAATGTAGATACAGATACAGATCCGTTGTTTAACAGATCTGTATTAATTTGTATATCATTGCTTCACTAGTTCAACCGATGAGGCCTAGATGGCTGAAACATATGTATTGAACAGAAGTAAATGCTAAAAATACGAGGTGTTGTCCTTGTTTACAGTTACGGATATGTATTTTGCATATCCGTTTCATTATATAACAACGGCGTAATACGTGCAAAACGTATTGATAAATATCCCTTTTTTGTACAAATATTTTGAATTTAAAATATTACCTAAAAAAAAAAGAGTTACTAAAAGTTAAAGTTTGCAATGTGAGACAATCTTTCTAAAAAGAGATGTGGTGTGTGTATGAGTCGTTGAATTTTGTTTTGTGGTCGAAGTTGCCTCCATTTCCATTCCGTTGTTTCGTATCTCCCAGGGTTGTGACTGTGGTTGTGACGTGTTTTAGTCTGATTTAATCGTGCGTTGTTGTGTTTTTGTGCGGTCCTGTGTTGTGTATGTAAAGTCTGTGTGTCAGTCGTTTTTTTGCGTCTATGTCATATGTCTGGGTTTATTGGTCATCATCGCATTTTTTTTGCGTTTCAGTTGTGTGTGTATTTAATGTTTGTTATTGTAGAGTGTTATTATTGTCTGTGTTTGTGTTACAAAGTATTGTATTTGTTCTTTTGTTGCGTTTGTCGAGTGTAGTGTTAATAGCATATTGCCTAAGGCAAGTGCTAGTTCGTCAACTGTGTTAAGTGTTTTTTTGTCTTTGTGTCCATGGATTAGTTGTTGGGGGTGGTGCTGGTATGTATTTAGGTTGAGGTGTGGTTTTGTTTGTAGGATTGTTTGGGTTATTGGGACAGTTTATGAAAGTAGATAGGTGAGGGCCACCGCAGTTTGCACACTTTGGTGGGGTTGTTTTTGTCTTTGTACATAGATGTGTCGAGTGTTCGTCTCCGCATTTCATGCATTTGTAATTTACATTGCAGTTTTTTTGGTGATGTCCGAAAGTCTGGCATTTGTGACATTGTATTATGTCCGTTTGTTTAGTGGTTCGATTTTAATAGATAGTCCGTAGCAGTCGCGTATGTTGTAGATTGACTTGTATTGTCTCGTCAGTTCGATTAATACAAGTGGTGCTGGTATTCCGTGTTTGCCGTTCATGCGTTTAATTTTTAAAGTCGGGTAGCCTTGGTCAGTCAACTCGTCTGTAATGTCAGTGTCTGTTATAAAGGTAGGAATGCCACGCATAACTACCTTTAGTGTCTTTTCGCTTCTTAGTTGAAATGTATAGTATTGTATGTGTTCCTTGTCGAGTGTTTGTTTAAGTGTACGGTAGTCAGTTTTCGGTTCAATGTGTATTCCTGGTTTCACCAGTTTGTTTTCTAGTGTTAATGTTGTTTGATTTAAGTAAGTGTCGTATGTGTGCCCATTTGTCTTTTCGGTTATAATAATTGGCGCGATTTTGTGTGGTTTTCGTGGTTCAGTTTTTGTGTGATGTTGGTTTTGTCACTTACCCTGGATGTACTGTTTGATGTTGACGGTAGTGGAGTGAAATCGGCTGTTTCTTCTTCCATCTTTTCCTCAGCGTTGGTTTTTTCGAGGACACTGTATGAGTTTTTTTATTTCGATAGGTGTACTTGCGTGTTCTGTTTTTGGTTATTTCGCTGTTTTCTTCGGATTTATAAAACTGTCTGTGATTGAGAATGTGAAATTGTTTAGATCAATATCTTCCAGGTTGATGTTGAACGGGTTAACCGGGCTTGTTTCTTCTTTGGGCGATTCTAATATTTCTAGTTTTGCCGTCGGCTCGTCGGGATCTACGATGAATATTTGCGGTTGTTTTTTTAGAAGATTTTGAATATCTTCTTCTTCCGTGGTTTGGCTTATGATGGTTTCCGCGTCCTGTCGTTGCTGCGGAGTGCATCTTCTTTTAAAGCTGGGGTTAAGAGCTAAGTTCGTAATAGTAGTGGTGATGTATCGTCCGGCCATTGCTTCCGGGTTCGTATGACGATATATCGTCGTCGGTGCTCTCAACTGCGATGCTGCTGTAACAGAGATCGCAGTGAGAATGAGAGATGTGGTCACCACACGGCCTCTTTATACTTATTACGAATTAGTTTCTTAATAGTTTTGTATACCTACTTCATAAATTTATGAAAACCTATTTTTTGCGATAATAGTTAAAAATATTTTGCAATAAGAGTAAAAGTGGCACTTCCGGTAGGAATTTTGAAAAACTTTTCTAGAAAAGTTTTTTGAGAATCTACTTTCAAACACTTTTGTACTCTTGAGAAATTTTCGTGAACGTAAATTATGAAAAATTTTTAAAAATTTTTTTCAACAGTTTGAAAAAGTCTTTGGACAAAAGTTATTCAAAATTCATTTGTAAACACTTTTCTATACTTAGGAAGCCTACGAAAAACCTTCTATTTTCAGCGATAATAGCCAAAAACCGTTTTGCGCTAAGAGGTAAAAGTGACACTTCCGGAAGAAATTTTTAAGATTTTTCCTAAAATAATTCTTTTATGTTCCATTTCTAAACACTTTCGTACTCTCTAGAAATTCTCGTTAGCTTAGTCGTTAACGATATTAACGGAGCCAACTTTACGGACCTACTTTTCAAACGGGAATATCTCGGGAAGGGGATGAGCACAAAATTCATGCTTTGCGGCACTAAACAGCACAAAACGATGGCGTATTTGAATTTTGAAAATGCAAAAGTGTGGGAGCCAACTTTACGGACCCTTCAAACGCGGATATCTCGGGAAGGGGGTGAGCACAAAATTCGTGCTCTACGGCACAAAACGATGGCATATTTGAATTTTGAAAATTTGGAAGCCACCGTAAAGTTGACTCCCAATTTTCAAACGCGAATATCTCGAGAAGGGGATGAGCACAAAATTCGTGCTTTACGGCACAAAACAGCACAAAACGATGGCGTATTTGAATTTTGAAAATGTGGGAGCCACCGTAAAGTTGGCTCCCAATTTTCAAACGCGAATATCTTGGGAAGGGGATGAGCACAAAATTCGTGCTTTACGGCACAAAACGATGGCGTATTTAAATTTTGAAAATGCAAAAATGTGGGAGCCAACTTTACGGACCTGTGTTCAGAAGCATTCGAAGTCAAAGTAGTCCTTGAAAATATGAAGTCATGTCTGAGATAGATTGATACATTTACTTAATACAATTTTATAGGTTATCACACACGCAAATGTACTTAAGTATAGCAAACGGCAATTAAGTTGGCGCGAGGAGGGGTAAGTTCGCGCAGGATTGGAAGTAGTGGGGAGATTTGTATTTGGTTTTACATCAAATGTCAGATAATTCTAACCTCTGAGCGTGTATCACTTTATGATCCCTAGCAAAGACATTATGTTCCGTCAAACGTCAATGACAAATTTATTCTGACAATTACTTGAGTAGTGGGGGTGGACGTTTTTAAAAACGGCTCCTGCGCACCCGCTCCTCGCGCCAACTTAATTGGCGCTTGCTATAAATATATACGATTTTTTGTTCAGAGCCCACTTGACTTCGAATGTTTCTGAACACCCGTTATTTACATTTTTCTTGTGATAAATGTCAATGAAATAAGGCAAGGTTAGTTTTAAGTTGAATTATATGAAATAATTTTTGTCGAAATATAGTAATAGCACTTTATTTTTTATCATAAACAATAATAAATATAACGCTAAGAAATAAGTAATTAAACTTCTATTTTCAAAAATTCTTTTATTGTAAATACACTCCAATAAAAGAATTTTTGAAACTAGAAGTTTAATTACGTATTTCTTGGCGTTATAATGAAGTTTCAACAAGTATCTCCTTCGTCAATTAACTAATAATAAATATGTTACAACTTTATTGTAAAACATAATCCATAATTCATAATCACGAAATGAATATATTTTATAAAAGATGTTTGAAATGTCCACCGTCATTCTCAATGCATAGATTGACACGTCTTCTTATATTATTAAACACATTGTGGAGTGTTTCTGGTGTGACATTTTGCAATTCTATTGTAATTGCTTCTTCAAGTTCATCGAGATTATGTAGTCTGTTTCGAAACACTTTATTTTTTAGACGGCCAAAGAGAAAAAAGTTTAGTGGAGTTAAATCGGGAGAATTGGCTGGCCATCAATTTCGACTAATCAATCGGTCATCATAGTATTCTTGCAAATAATTAAGAGTTTGTTGCGCAGTATGTGCAGTTGCTCCATCTTGTTGGAAGTACCCCAAGGTTAATTCATCATCATGAAGGCTGTTAATGAAGGGTTTCAATATTTGTTCTCTGTATCGTATTGCGTTAATTGTTTCATAGAAAAAAATTGGTCCAATAATCCGTCTTTTCGACATTGCAACCCAAACACCAACTTTGATAGGATGGAGAGTATTTTCAACAAAAACATGTGGATTTTCTGTCGACCAGGTACGGTAATTTTGAGAGTTGATATACCTTGATAAATGAATCCATGCTTCATCTGAAAAGAAAGTGCGATTCAAGTCTTCTTCATCAAATGTTTTATTAAACCAGTTGCAATAATTTAATCTCTGCTCAAAGTGATTGCCCCGTAAATGTTGTAGTACAGAAACTTTATATGGGTGCAGATGTAACTTGGTTCTAAGTGCCTTATGAGCACTTCCATAGGAGACACCCCTATAATTTAAATACAGAATGTTGCATAACAAATTACATTTAAATTATTAGATCTTTTTACCTGTTTGAGCAGACAGCTTTCGTACAGATTTAGTGGGACTAACATCCATTCGCTGCCTAATATCTGCGATAACATCTTCGGTTAAAACGGTTGGTGCTCTTTCAGATTGATGTTTAAAAACACTTCCCGTTTTCTTAAATCTTTCAACCACTCTGTTGCGATGACGAGTAAATGTGTCCAAGTTTATTACCAAATTTGCATATTCCGTTACAAATTGCTGAAAACACGATACCAATGAATATTTTCAACATCCATCCTCATGCAATATTCCACTGCGAAAGTGCGACGTATCCTGTTGAATCGTAAAAGGCATTGCGTATACCGTATATTGTCTTGAAAATGACAGAAAAGCAGCAATAAAACATGGAAAATACGAAAATACAAGAAACTACAATACGCACAAACGACAGTTATAGATACCATTTGACAAAAATGTATTGACATTAGACATGTAAATTCAGTATGGGCAATTCAAGGAAATAAATAAGTCCTAGTTTTTAATAATCCTGGAACTTTTTTGATGCCAACCCAGGACAGTTTAGAATGATCACTTTGTATGTGCAACTATGTTGGTTGCATACACAATTAAATCCTTTCCTCGCACGGGGCTAAGTCAACAAGCTATACATAGGGATCTATTTTACTGTTAAGTTGCACACTGAACTGGCGTTCTATTTTTGGACAACTCCCATTAATTATTAGTCATAAGTCATAAGCATAAGAAGTTATAGTTTATGATTAATGTTGTCTGTGAGTATTATGTTATATTATATAATATAACGTATCTTCAGAATTAAAAATGTCTCAAGAAATGATTAAATTTGATGAGAATAATGCAATATCTTTGGAAAATTCAAGTCATATAAAAGAAGAATTCCAGGATGAATATTACCCAGATAATAAAGTATGCGTCTCTGATAATACTATCACAGATACTATTCATATAAGCAATAGTGAATTAAATGGACATATTAGGAATGGTCAAATAATGAAACATGAAACGCTTTCAGTAGATCTTATCAAAACAGACTTACCTTCATCTGAAATAAATAATACAGTAAGCAATAATGTTAAAATAGAAGATGTCTATTATCCAGATAATAAAGTATGCCTTTCTGACACTACTATCACAGATATTATTAATATAAATAATAAAGAATTAAATGGACATCTTAAGAATGATCAAATAATGAAATATGAAACACTTTCTGTAGATCATATCAAAGCAGAATTACCTTCATCTCAAATAAATGATACAGTAAGCATTAATGTTAAAACAGAAGATGGAATTTATCCTGGTGATACACAAATTAAATTCTGTAATGAACTGAGGTGTAAGTACATTTGTATTCTTACCATAACATTAATTACTACTAATTATATTCTGACAACATCTATAAAACTTATTTCTTCTAATGTACACATCAAAGTTTTGTATTTCTAATTATAGATATTTTTCACAAAAATTAACTATAAATATATAATAAAAAAATAAAAATAAAAACCCTTACCACAATAGAATTTTTAATTGTTTTATTCACTTAAAAGCCGCTGTTTCCGATTTTTCAGTTATAAATATATATTTATTATGAATATTGTAATGCATTATTGTGGTATGAATATTTGATAATAATAAATAATTTAAACATATATTTTAAAGAACTTCCAATTCTTTTTCTATCATTTTTGTCTAAATTTGAAATGCCTTCTTTTATCTTGAAAGATTGTAAGAATGAATTTGTTTAACAGTTTGTAACCATTGCCACGAAATCTACCAGGAATATTGTACCAAATGCAGAGTGCTCGTGCATATTTTGAACAAAAGACCTCATAATACAAATAATGGAGCAAAAGAATTACCAGAATATATGTTAGAAACTAGAGAGTCATTTGGACATTTGGGAATTTTCTCTTTAAAAGTTATACCTGAAGATGTAAGATTTGGTCCTTTCACTGGACTTAATTCTATAGAACTGCCTTTGAGAATAAGAGGGGGAATGTTTGTGAGTAGTGATGGTCAATCTGAGCATCTGAATTGGATGCAGTTCATAAATCCCGCTAGAAATATTAACGAACAAAATTTATTTCCGTTTAAATATGGAGATAAACTATATTATTGTAGCACTCGTAGTATCCAAGAGGGTGAAGAGCTATTGGTGTATTTTGGTGACAAATATGAGGAAAGTTTGCTTGAAAATGTGGAAATGAATTTTGTTCCCATAGCAAAAGAAGATGTTGAAAATGTATATGCCTGCGCTTTCTGTTGCTTGGGATTCAGTTCGAAGGAATATTTGGCTGAACACAAGGCTGTGCTTCATAGTGAAACTGTTGAAGGTAGGAAGAATCATTTTAATGTTTGAAATTAATAGTTTTTATATCAACATGTTTCTGTAGTTTCCACTTAAAACCTTGTTTCCTGAATGTTTGTTTATATAGCATTATGTAATAACACCAGATTGTATGTTAGTTTCCACTTAGTATTTCTAATGGTGTTATAGTAATTGTAACTTTTCAAGTTTATTTTCAAGGTAAATGTTGCTTGGGAAATAAATCATACAAATATAAATAATGAGGAAATGTTAAATGTTATGCTAGTCATTATACAACAAATTTAATATTGAAACTGATTTATCTTGGTGTTATTGGACAATGGAATCACAGAGTTGCAGTTTTTTGAGCATTTCAGTCTCCTTTCAAATTTTTTTATTTTATTACAAATCTTTTTCTTTCTGTGTGTGCCGTTGTCTCTCCCAATTTCTCAATCAACTGTTATCTTTCTCTGCACCACGCTATTCAGGGATTCCCCTAATAGTATAATTGTTTGCCGATTTTGTTACTATTCTTAATTTATCAGGCTAATAGATGTTGCTGTTTTAAGTATTTTAATACTTAATAACCATGTCCGACAACAATATAATATGCCCTATAAGTTCCTATTCACCCTGACACTATTTTCCTGATAATAAAATCCAACAATCCGCCCTCTATTCATTTTTTCGTACTTTTGCCATGGTAAACAGTTTAAGAACAAGTTTTGAAGAAACGTTTAGGCTGTGAAGCAAAGTATTGAATGGTTAATTTTTTATTCGGAACATGGTTGCATGTAATACCTAAAATTTATTAGATTTATAGGACTTATCGAAGTTACTTTCCTGCTGCTTTTTTTAAATTGGACGTTTTCAGGGGTTAACAACTAACGTTAAATTTTCTTATTTTTGTATCTTATAATTTCTAGTCCTAGAATAATGTATCTAATTTTAGAGCTTGCCCAGTGCTCATTTTGCAAAGTGTATTTGGAAGCGAAGGAATATTTTGAGCAGCACAAGGACTACTGTCGGGAGACAGAGTCAAATGCCAGGTAAGATTATTTTTTTAAGTTTTTACTGTACATTTAGTACTGTACATTTTTTTGAGATTCTCATGGAATTGCACGATGCATGTGTGAACATATGAATATTATTATTTGATTATTTCGAGTGATATCTGACGCTTTACTGATATTCTATTGATATTCTGTTTTTAAAAACGTTTCCCATTAAAAGCTTTTAGTTGAGAGACGGCACAGTTTTAGGAAAATGCAACATCTTTCTCCGACCGATTTGTTATTCAAATATATTCAAATCTAAATGTTTTATTCCTTTTTTAAAAGAAGACGTACGGTTGCGATCGTAATTTAAGGGACACTTATTTCTGTACATTGTAAAGTCTACTTCATGATAAAATGATATTTGCCAATTTATGAAATGTCACCAACGTCAGTTTGTATTTGAAATCAGACTTACAATGTAAAAATATGACGAATTTATGTGTTAAGACTTGTCCCTTATTTTTCGATCGTAATAGTACATACAGATAGACATACATACATTCAGACATAAAATAATATTCGAAATATTTTAAAATGCGTGCAATTAACACTAAGCGGATTACAAGGAGTACCTGCTCTTAGCTTACCTGTGGGCCATGAAACATTTAGAAATAGTATTTGTCTATCAGGAGTGCGTCCCTCTTCTTCGCCACGGGATACCATCTCGGGCTACTGGAGTTGAGGGCCTCATGTTTTTCATTAAAATGAAATAAGAAGTGGGCGGCAGAGTCCGTGCCTTTTATCAAATTATTTCACTAGATTTTAACATTTCTTTTATTTTTGCTCTAAAGTTTGTATATTGAAGATCTTTTATTACTTTAGGAAGGTTGTTGTATATGTTTATTGTTGTTGTAGTTAGTAGTTGTGTGTGATTTTGGTGGATAAATCTTTCGGTTCTGATGTGGGATATCCTGCGTGTTCTGTATCTGTATTTCTCTGCTTCTGTGTAAATGTATACTAATTTTTATTTTGTTCTTGTTTATTTTATATAATAGTAACAAATTGCTAAATGTAATTAATTGTTTGATATATAGTTCTTGAATTTCTTGATATACTGTTTCTGTTGGTGTTCTATAGTCCATTTTATAAAGGATCTTTATAATTTAGTTTTGTTGCCGTTGTATTTTTGTCTTTGTTCTTTAACGTATTTCCCCAAATATTTATTTGGTACATATTATGTGCTGAGAATAGTGCGTGGTAGATAGGATTCCTGTAGTGAATCGGTATTACATATTTTATTTTATACAACGCTGCTATTACTTTCCTATTTTGTTTTATTATCTTCTCGACATGCGAATCCCATTTCATATTGTTTTGTATAGTTAAACCTAGATATGTAGTTACTTTTACTTCTTGTAGTTGCTTGTTCTTTAGAGTAATATTTAGTTTCGACTTTGCTTTTGTATTTGTAAAGTTTGTTTTTTTTATAGTTTGTTTTTGTTTCATTGATGGTAAGAGGGTTATCGAGGCACCATTCCTCTAGTACTTTCGCGTCTTCCAGTATCATTCTCTCTACATCTTTTATATTTTGTGACGTATACAATATACATATATTATCAGCGTATAAATGTATCAGTCCTCTTAGGCGGAGTTGTAGGTCATTTGTGTATAGTATGTAGAGGGTTGGCGGGAGGTTTCCACCCTGTGGCAGTCCGTATTCGGCGTAGAAGTAAGTACTTTCAGTATTATCTACTTTTGTTGTTTGTGGTCTGTTTTGCAGATATGTCTTAATCAGGTTTAGAGTCTCATTAGTGTATCCATATCTTTCCATTTTTTCTATTAGTCTTCGCTTGGGTACGGTATCAAAAGCTTTCTTCATGTCTATAAAGAGAGTCACCACAGTTTTGTTTTTATCTAGTTCTTTATTTATTGTGTTTGTTGGATCGTACGCTGCTGATGTGCTTGATTGTTCTTGGAATACGTATTGATTGTAGTGTATAATGCTGTTATTTTGCATATGTCTCATAATTCTACTTTGTAAGACCTTTTCAATGATTTTATTTAGGGTAGATAGCAGGGAGATTGTTCGGTAGTTTTGTGGGTCGTTAGTATCACCCTTTTTATGTATTGGAACAATTATTGTTCTCTTCAGGTAACCCGGGTAGGTACCGTCTTCGATTGTTTTATTTATCAAACTGTTTAGAATAGGAAGTAGTTTTTGTTTGTTGTGTTGTATCATGTTCGCTGTAATTTTATCGAAACCAAGCGCTTTGTCTTTCTTCAATCTAGATATTATTTCACTTATTTCTTCTGTATTTGTTTCTTCAAGTCTACGTTGTGGTATATGTTTGGTTATTATGGTAGTTTGTGGTTGTTGTCTATGTTTAAGAATTTGTTCTGCTAGTTTTGTTCCTATGGTAGCGAAGTATTTGTTAAGTTCGTCCGCATTGTCAGTAGCATCTGTTACGGTGGTTCCATTTTCTGTCATTATATTTGTGATATTTTTGCTGCTTTTTTTGCTTTTTGTGAGTTTGCTGATTTATGACTTTCCATACTTTGCCCGAGTCCTGTTTGTATTTTGTTATCATATTCTTCAGGTATATATGCTTAGCATGCTTTAGAAGTTCTTTTGTATACTTTCTCTGGTTTTTATATTCTCGGTTATAGGTTTCATTGTTTGGATGCCGACTATGTCTCTTGTATATTTTGTTTCTGTTTGTGATTTGTTTTATGATGTCTTCATCTATCCATGGGCATTCCCTCCTCCTACGTATTGACACTGTTTTTTGGTTGTTTTCTAGGATTTTTTGTAGTGTAATAGATAGTTCTCTAAAAGATGTTATTTGAGATTCATTGAGTCTGTTTATTTCGTCCCGTATTCCCTTATGGTTTGTCCTAATGCTCTGGAGAAGTTCGTACTTGTAGCATTTTTTTTCCTTTTCAGTTTTGAGTGTAGTCAACACCGCAGTGTGATCTGATGTATCTGTTGGTATTATTTTTATTTTATGAATTTTTTTCTTGTGTTTGTTATTACATGATCGAGTATTGAGTTGGGTCCATGTGGATTTTTTCTGGTGAAATACTTTTCCTTTTCTTATTTTATAGTTTCTTTCCCTGTAGAGGTTGTAATATTCCTTGGTTGCTGTGTTGTTTTCTAAGATATTTATGTTAAAGTCTCCCATTATTATGTGGTTCTTTTTCCTGTTGATGATATTATGTTTTACGACATATTTTAAAGTATTAAAATCGACTTGTGGTAGCTTATAGATAACTGTAAGTGATAAGTTGTTACATTCTATTAATATAGTAATAAATTTCTACCAAGGCAATTGTTTTGTTCATGGTCACCTGTAGTTAATATCTTCCTTTATGTAAATAGCAATTCCCCCACCTCTGGTGCTTCTCGAATTATACACTGAGTTATAGTTTTCTATCTTGTACAAGTTTTCATCGGTGGGAAATAACCAGGTTTCTGTTATAGCTAGTACATCAGGTTCGTCGTGTACGTACGGTATTGCCTCAAGTTCTTCGAAAATCTATTTTAGACTTCTTATATTGTGCATACATATACTGAACATTTTTTCTTTATTTTGTATGTTGTTTAGACTGTTGTTCGACTGGAATGCCCTGGAGTACCCTCGTCACGGCGGTCTGGATGTCAGTTATGGACCCAAAATGCGTTCCTTTCACGGCCAATTTTGTTTGGGGGAACAAAAAGAAGTCACAGGGTGACATATCCGGCAAATAGGGCGCTTGCGGCAACACTGCAATGTTTTTAGAGGTCAAAAACTGCGACACACTGAAAGCACGATGGCATGGAGCATTGTCATGATGAATTTTTCTTGACGGTTTCTCGTTTCAAATTAAGTTCATCAGCCAACATTCGAATGGTTAGCCGCCGATCTTGATGCACGAGGGTGCGCACACGCTGAACATTGTTGTCAGTTCGAGCTTCAACCGGCCTCCCACTTCGCGGTTCATCCCCGACGCTCTCACGACCATTTTTAGAATCTTTATGCCATATATATGCCAAATCTTTAAACACCTGAGCACGACTCAGGGCTTCATCACCGAACACCTCTACCAATTTACCGTACGTTTCCATAACAGAATCGCCGAGTTTAACGCAAAATTTAATCGCATACCGCTGTTCAATATTACGTCGTTCCATATTCGTGTCATGCTTTACAAACACGTTGTCGCAAGCTCAACACAGCTGGAGTACTAACGAACGTACGAAAGTCGCGCGCACATGTATCGATAGAGGGGGATGGAAGATTAACCGACTGAAGTTTCAGGTTCGCAGTGTTACCACAAGCGCGGCTAAAAAATCTAATTACTTATTGGTCAGACCTCGTATAATGCAATGAAACTGCATTAATTCCTTGGTATCTATGTTTTTAGTTTGTAAATACTCTTTTAACATAGTTATTATCTCAGATTTACTTCCATGTTGACGTTATTGATGTATAATGCAACGAAACTGCATTAATTCCTTGGTATCTATGTTTTTAGTTTGTAAATACTCTTTTAACATAGTTATTATCGCAGATTTACTTCCAACCATTGAAGGTGCTCCGTCAGTCGTAATTCCAGATAATTTCGTTAAATCCAAATCCATTATAGAACATTTTTCCAGAAGAGCTTTGAGCATGTCACTCCCCTTGGTTTGACTTGTCAAAGAACTCACACCAATCAGTTCATCACTCACTTCAAGATTTTGCGTTACACCTTGTAAAAATATTAAGAGTTGGGCAGTGGAACTTATATCTGTAGATTCGTCGAGTGCTATAGAAAAAAACTCAAAACTTTTCGATTTTGTAGCTAATTGCTCTTCTATATTAGCTGCTAATGTGGTAAGTCATCTTTGAACAGTCATCTGATTTAGTTGAATTTTCTCAAACCTCTTTGCATCTTTCGGACACATTTTTTTTGCGGCGATATCTAAACACTGCTTAACAAACTCACCAACTTTAAAAGGCCGACAAGTTTTCGCTATTATTCGAGATATTTCAAAGCTAACTTCAGTAGCTGCTTCAGCATCTTGAATTGGTTTTGTAAACATAGCTTGCTGGCCTATTAGTTCCCTTTGTAAAGTGGAAATTTTTTGCGTTCGATTTTCGCCGGTTAATTTGGTAAAAGTATGATGCTGGGTTTCATAATGGCTTTTCACATAGAAACACTACTCTTGCATATTAAACAGACACTTTTGTTATGCGATGAACTAAAAAAGTATTTTTCGGTCCAAATATCTTGAAACTGTCGATTTTCATCTTCAACCTTACGACTACGTTTTTTTACTGGGGCCTGGTTTATCCATATCAAAATTGTTATTATATTGTTACGCAGGTAGATCGATAACCTCCCACATTGTTCGGGGATAATACCGATGCGTTTCGCGAATCTTCGAGTAATCTAGTTGGTTCGACAGATTTCTAGTCTCGTAACAATATGCTTGGAACGACGAGGAGCATACCTGTCCTACGTAGTAAACCTGAACAAGAAAGTAGTAGGTACTTAAAGATACATATTGCAGTGGAATGTGCTTTTGATTTGCTAATTAACTTTAAATTCCCACTACAACTTAATCTTCCGGCTGTTCAGTCTCGTAGTTTTCCTTGAGCTCACTTCTCTCGGGTCGATCCTTACGGATGCGGGCCAGGTTTAAAATTTAAAGTAAAACAATAAGCATTAATAAAAGTCGCATTTAGTTTGTTTACAAATTTAATAAAAAAAAGAAAAAATCCCTTTACTGAGTGTACAAGGAGCTAAAGCAAATTAACAGTAGCTTAGGAGGAAAGACTCTTTATGATAATGACTCGCACAAAGAGAAAAACCCCCTGTGACTCTCGAGCAAACATATAATTAATAAATAATTAAGAAATTTGTCAAGTTTGACCTCTAACCGTATAAATCAAATGTCAACAACCACCAAGTTATCGAGTACGCGTGACAACCTTACAGTCATGCGCAATAAAACATGACAAAATCAAAGCCAGCAACAAAAAACCAACCTGAATTTAAAACGATCTAGAATATCTTATCTTGAAGAAAAAACTCCATTACAAAAAGCATGACAATTTTCTTTAATATTCATGTACTAATTTAAATCTCAAAATTAACGCAAATTATACACTAAAATTACAAACATAAGCAAATTATCATAGTAGCAATTATATAAATTAAGTGTTTTTATTACTTACATCGATCTAAGCACTTTTAACACAAAAACTACATGAGAGATACCATTATTTAAATAAAATATCAATAACGAGATCACAAACACTCGTAAAAACGTAATTACTTTGAATGCACAATATAATAGCAAACTCAAAAACAACCCGACTTTACTCAAAAACAAAAGAATAAAAATGAATTTTTTATTCTCTATGACCACCTGGTTTGCAAGTTCTGGTATCTCTAAATAAAATTACCGCGAAAATCTCATACATCGAATTCAATAGTACAAAATCTGGCCGCACCCATCAATCTAACATAATATACATACAGGGCCAGTCAAAATATAAATTCAAACACAATAAATATAAATATACATAAAATTCAATAATGAATTTTAAATCCAAATTATTCAAATATTGTTCAATACTTAATTCTTCTTTTTTTTCTCTCTTCTGAAAGGAAAAATCCATGGCAATATGTTACTAACAATTACAAAAGTTAGAATAAAATAAAAAGTTAAGAAATATTGATTTGAATGGTTTTTTACCTACTTTTGTAGTTTTTCGAACAATTTTTAAAATTCGTTGGCGGGCCGCATAAATATCGACAGTGGGCCGCGGTATGTGCATCGTTGGTCTATCGTGTCCGGTCTCTAATAATTCCGTAGCCGATTACAGCATTTAACATAGGAAAAAGTAAATAATTACGAAATGATTTGAAGTAATTTCAAACTCATTGGCTACAACGAATACTATTATTTCTTTCCTGCAATAAATTACTAATTCCTCATTGCCATCTAAATGATCAATCCGTTGCGGAGATTATAAATGATTGGCATTTGATAATGTTATAATTCTGATTTCTTTTAATTTCAGATACTGCGTACTTCCCGCATGGGAGGCTCCCAAGCGAGAAGTAAAAAGGTGTTTATCCAAAAGCAAGGCCAAATATAAATGCACAGCGTGTGAATACCAGACGTTCTGGATGTCAAAATTGAAATTACATATTAAGTCAAAGCATAGTAAATTAAAGGATTATAAATGCAAGGAGTGTGAATATCAAACGAACGCGAAGTCATACTTAGATAACCACGTAAAAGCAATACATCTGAAACTAAAAGATTATAAATGTACAGAGTGTGAATACAAAGCAAATCGTAAGGCAAATTTAGAAAATCATATAAAAGGAATACATCTGAAGCAAAAGGATTATAAATGCACGGAGTGTGAATACCAGACGAACTTCAAGTCAGATTTAGAAAAACATATAAAGTCAAAACATCTTAAATTAAAGGATTATAAGTGCATGGAGTGTGAATACCAGACGAATTTCAAGGCAAAATTGGAACTACATGTAAAGTCAATACATCTCAAATTAAAAGATTATAAGTGCATAGAGTGTGAATATCAAACGAGCGTGAAGCGATGCTTAGACAATCATATAAAAGCAATACATCTGAAACTAAAGGATTATAAATGTACAGAGTGTGAATACAAAGCAAATCGTAAGGCAAATTTAGAAAATCATATAAAAGCAATACATCTGAAACAAAAGGATTATGAATGCGCGGAGTGTAAATTCAAGGCAATTCACAATGCAGACTTAGAAAGACACATAAAGTTAAAACATCTTAAATTAAAAGATTATAAGTGCACGGAGTGTGATTATCAAACGAACGCGAAGTCATACTTAAAAAGACACATAAAGTTAAAACATCTGAAACTAAAAGATTATAAATGTACAGAGTGTGAATACCAGACAAGTCGTAAGGCAAATTTAGAAAATCATATAAAGGCAATACATCTGAAGCAAAAGGATTATAAATGCACGGAGTGTGAATACCAGACTAACTTCAAGTCAGATTTAGAGAAACATATAAAGTCAAAACATCTTAAATTATGGGATTATAAATGCACGGAGTGTGAATACCAGACGAACTTCAAGTCAGATTTAGAAAAACATGTAAAGTCAAAACATCTTAAATTATGCGATTATAAATGCACGGAGTGTGAATACCAGACGAACTTCAAGTCAGATTTAGAAAAACATATAAAGTTAAAACATCTTAAATTATGCGATTATAAATGCACGGAGTGTGAATATCAAACGAACGCGAAGTCATACTTAGATAACCACGTAAAAGCAAAACATCTGAAACTAAAAGATTATAAATGTACAGAGTGTGAATACGAGACAAGTCGTAAGTCAAGTTTAGACAATCATATAAAAGCAATACATCTGAAACTAAAGGATTATAAATGCATGGAGTGTGAATACAAAGCAAATCGTAAGGCAAATTTAGAAAATCATATAAAAGGAATACATCTGAAGCAAAAGGATTATAAATGCACGGAGTGTGAATACCAGACGAACTTCAAGTCAGATTTAGAAAAACATATAAAGTCAAAACATCTTAAATTATGCGATTATAAATGCACGGAGTGTGAATACCAGACGAACTTCAAGTCAGATTTAGAAAAACATATAAAGTCAAAACATCTCAAATTAAAAGATTAAAAGTGCACGGAGTGTGATTATCAAACGGGCGAGAGTTCAAGATTACAAAAACACATAAACGGAAAACATCTAAAATTAATGATGCTACCTTACGCGAAATAAATATGAGCAGGTAATAAGGTGGTTGCACGATGTTCTGCCAACTCCCTCTCTGGTCTGAACCTACCTGTTGTAGAACGTCCCCAGGAAGGACTCTGCCGGCCAGCTCCATGATACGGAGAGCGTCGCGGATTCCACTTCGCGAATTGTTGGATAAGGCGCCACCGTTTTCCACCTGCAGAGATACTTCTAAAACGGAAGCAGGCGGGGACCTGGTAGCTCCAAATTACACCAGAGGGCAGCCCCCCCCTTACTACCTGATTAAAACAAAGTAACCTTGCCCGTCACACCACTTGTGGGAAAGGAACAAATCAAAACCAAAGATATCAACATCAAGAACAAGATTTATTAACCAAAGTGAAAGATTCACTCAGTATACATCATAATTTCAGCCGTCGCAGTGCTCCTTCAAACGATAGTTATTCAAATTTTGAATCAATTTGCTCGTTTTCTTTTTAAGAATGAGATATACTAGCAAAGGGGTTAAATGTATTACAAATGACAAAAATTTAGAATAAATTCAAAAGTAAATGGTGACGTAAATAAATTGCAGAAGAAATTAGACGTGGTAAACAAGAATATGGTTGAAGAAGCAAATTGAGTCAAATTTAGAGTAACTACAAAAATTGAAACCTGGATTATAAACAACAAAATACTCTAAGTATAGCTACATAGCTCCAGTTCGTCTTTATAGATTAACAAAACAAGTCCATGACCTGAGCAAATTTTCAAAAGTGTGATACAACAATCGACGGAGTTGCAAAAGTCTCAGATTTAAATGAGAGTAAAATTTAGGTATTTAGTAACTTCAGTTAATTATCAAAAAAAAAGTTTACAGTCTAGCAGGTTTAGGTTAAATACTCACAATAAATTAGGAAAAGGTTTAAGTTGTCAGATAAATAAAACCCCCTGTATGAACAGGTGAGTAAAATATAAGTTAATTTACATCTAAGAGATAATTATATGACAGCGGTAAATTTAGAACGCCAATTATGTATACGTAATTATATGGTTCTGTACAGTTTGTTTACAAATTTGAAGAAAAAAACAAATGAAATACAAAACAGTGTTCCGATCAGCTAGTATCGGTACATCCAAACGTGGGCCGATCTGAAGGATCTTGCCACGATATTAGGTTCACAATACAACGCAATTCGGCAGACAGAGAAGCTGACGGCCAGTTAAAGTTTTATTCAAACTAGAGCTTGATTCCGAGGGATCTGAAGACTATCTGAGAGTATATGCAAAAGCCTAGCACGTTTACCTCTGTGAATATAACCTAATGTGAGTCAAAATATTCTCCAAAGAGTATGGAGTATAGCAATTCTAAAATTCAAAATACGTGCCTTTTAAAAGTGCAATCGGCTTGAATTGAATTAAATTTATAAAATTGAACAACAGTTAAATTAAATTTTAAATAACAGATACAGAATTACTTCACCTACTTCAGGAGTTAGTCACTTAATATCTTAATCGTCCTCTTTTGAAAATACCACAGTAATTTCCCCTCCAAGGGTTTGCACGGCGAAACGCTAACACGCCATCTTAGACGCCATTTTGCACGGGGTGAAATTTCATCAGCCCAAGTATGAGGTCTCGCAGGAGTTCAAAAGTCCATCGAAAAGGAAGGTAGACAAATCTACGGTATCTCCTCCAAACAGTCGCTGAAGCTAAAGCAGCGTCGCTAAGTTAAAGACAACTTGACTAGCTCTTCATGCAGGTCTCAAAGATAATACGATGATGCCAAACGTAGGCAGATTAATCCAAATTAATCTCGGAAAATTAGTAGTTTTATACGACAAAAATATCGTAAACAGAATCCTGAAAGGTTACATGATCGAATTAGACAAGGATTAAATGAAATATTAAAACCTTACCGCAGATATAAATTTCACCAACACAAGTGAAAACACAAGCAAGCGCTATCACGACTTAAATGAAAGTAAACGGAAAGGGTTCAACGTGTTCAGCAAATGGCGGACGTACGTCACCAATATGTTCGGAAAATTAAAAGAAGGAAAATAATTTCTCAAAATCTCATACCCGATTGAAGATCGTAATAAGAGTCTAACAGAACACAATACGTCAATTAATTGATTAGCAGAAGCCGGAAAATATTCCAAAAAAAGAACACCTCCAACGTACAAATCTCTGTAAATGGAAGAACTCAAAATGACGGAAAGAGGGCGCATCCAACGAAAGAAATAATAAATAGCAATTCCAAAATTATATAAGGGAAAATCAACTGCAAAAAGCATACTAAAGGGTTTTACAATAATACAAAAATGTAACCACACTATAAGAACAGAATAAGCGAAGCAAAGATTGAAGTGTTAGAAATCATATTCCAATCAAGACTCTACGGGCAATTTACAAGATGAAGGCCGGTTATGATTAGATATATAGAGACAACCAAGAAATTTGAACGAAAGAAAATCAATTGAAAATATCAAAGTTTGGAAAAGCCTAAACTGATCGATAATTAGAGAATATTGCAGATAAAATATAATTTAGCGAAAAATATAAGTTTTGAAAAAGCTGCGACGGTTTAGAGTAAACAAATTTAGAATTAACTCGAGCTAATATAAACAGAAGGTAGTAGAATGATTTTGTAAACGTAACAAGGAATTATAAGTGCACGGAGTGTGTATTAGAGATGATATAACCTACTCCTTGAGCGGAGTAGGTGCACCTACCCGAATTTCAGTTCCGAACTAGATGCGGCAAACTAGGTGCACAAATCAGTTCCGACACCGACCGATTATGAGTCATATGTTGCGTCCGATCAGTCAGGGTAATCTTTATGTTTACTTAGGCACACAGCTTGGATATACAAATAGCAGTTAACTTACTACATTTTAAATGAGGTGTCAGATTGCAATTTATAGATTTTTTTAAAAATTAAAGTGCATACGATATACACAAAAAAATAATCACAAAAATAATACCATAAATATAGTATTATCGCCTATTTCTAATACAAAAAATATAATGTCTAGTCGAGAGACATAATGTTACTGTTACAAAAAAGTGAAGACTATAAATGTATGATGTATTAAAATAAACACATCACTTGGTTTATTTGTATTTTCTCTACCTTTCTTTACTAAATAGGATATATTTCGATTAGTTGCATAATAAGTATTGTCGTTGTCGGTTGTAGTTTTGTGGAATTTAATTTAAATTTTATAAATATTTAAGAATGAGTTCTAATAGGCAAACCAGTATTGTATGGAATTTTTTTTCTGTAGTTGATAAAGACTTTGCTAAATGTAATTTATGTGGCCAAAGAATGTGTTACAAAAGTTGTGTGAAATGGCTGATCGAAATCAGGATCCATTTCAGTGGTGGGTGGAAGGACAGTGAATATTTATTCCCGAATCTAAGTATCGTTGTAAAGGAAATTTGTTGTGCAATGGCTACTTCAGTTCCATGCGAGAGACTTTTTTCTAAAGCGGGGTATATTTTAAATGAAAGAAGAACACGGTTAAGTGCCAGTAAAGTAGAAAAACTAGTTTTCCTGAATATGAACGATGACTTCATTTAGATTTAAATACAAAAATTAAAACTATTTTTTATGTATTAGTTCTTATTATTTTTACTTTTTATTATATATTTTTTTGTGTAGCTAAAAATTTAGTTTTTCATATGACTAGAAATCATACTAATTATTAAAAAATAAATATATTTGGTTGCACAATTGCTATATACAATTATTCGGAATCGCAGCAACTACAATTGCCAGTTGTATTTATTTATACATATAGGAGTCGTTGCGTCGTTTATTTCTCATATTTCGCTTCGCTTAGTCGGACTCGTTCCAGGCGGACCTACTCTTTTACATAATACGATGCGAATATGTAGGTGCAACTGCGAGATCAACTCTCGGACGCTCCGACTTGAACGATCGGAATCAGAATTGTACGACTCGGAATCGTTTCAATCGGATCTACTCTTTTGGAAAATGCGAACTAGGTGCACCTGCTCCGGCACGCGAACTAGGTTCAAAGGAACAGGTTCGGTTCAGAGCAACCATCTCTAGTGTGTATACGAGACGTATCACAAGTCACTTTTAAAAAGACACATAAAGAATAAACATCCTACAGCGGTTATCGCACTAATTTAAATTTTGGTTTTGGAGTGAACCTGATACTGTAATTTTCTAAATAAGACTACGATATAATATTAATTATAGAAGAGGTAAATTAAAATAAAAGTAACTGAGTTAACTAAATACAATATACCAAGTGAGCACGGGTGAGTTGTCATAAGACTTCCGAATATTAACACAGGAAAGGAATATTAATACTTTTTTTGTGATCGCTAATACGCATGCAAGTTAACTAATGAGATAGCTTATTATATCATCTTAACTAATGAGATAACGTAGAATACATGGAAAATTTAAGTCACGCGAGATTTGTAAATGTCATTTACTTCAAGTGTTACTTCCATAGTAGCGTTTTTTGAATATACTAGTTAATCAACCCCATAGTGGTACAGTCGGTAATTTTCTCCCTCTTGGACAGGGATGGCGAACCTTTTTTGATGTCCGTGCCACAAATTCAAAAAAATTCTTTTTTAAATAGCTAACGTGTAATTTGACTTCGAACCCTTTGATTAAGTCAAACATTATAATGTTTTATTAACACCTTGTAGTTTTATATTTAATTCATTTAAGTGAGAACATAAATCAGTGAAAAAATATAACTTTGCTAGCTATTCTACATCCAATAATTGAGTGTATTGGTCAATAATGTTCTTAAATATCCTTTCTCCAGCAGGGGCGTACCGATGAGCTTGTAGAAAAGCGAAATACGTATCTACGTCTCTGGGGATAGGATATATTCGGACACGTTCACAGAAAATATTAATAGTGAACCTGCATTTGTGTTCTTCACACCAGATTTTTAGTAATATTTTATATTATTAAAAATACCTTTGTATCAATAATGTTCTCATTATTTAGAAATAATCTTATTTCCTCCAAACAATCTACAAATCTTTGCAAAACATTTCCGCGGCTTAACCAGTGTACATTATTGTATAAAAGTAAGCTATTGTACGACGAGTTTACTTCGTTTAACAATTCTTGAAATTTTCTTTTATTTAGTGCTCGTGCTGATATAAAATTGACTAATTTTGTTACAAAACTCAAAATATCATCAAACATTTTTAAACCTGTTTTGGCACGTAACGCGTGTTGGTGAATAATGCAACGAAAATCAAGAATTGTGTGTCCAATACGTTTTGTAAATAAATTTATAAATCCATTTTCCCGTCCAGTTAAGTTGCGGGCACCGTCAGTTGTAACTGACACAATTTTAGAAGGACATATTTCTTTTTTTTTCCAATGCATCTATAACTGCATTACAAATGTCTAATCCTTTTGTTGTTATTGTTGTTAATGTTGATAAACTTATTAACTCTTCTTTAATATTGTTTTGAACAAAATAACGTACAAAAATTGCTAAGCGAGCAGAGCCCGTTACGTCGATAGACTCGTCAAGGCAAATAGATATAAAATCGCAAGACTTTATATGAATTTTTTGTTGAAAATTTACATTTTCCGCCATACCCAAAATTCTCTCTTTCACTGTATTCCTAGCTATCGGCATGTCTTTAATTCTTTGGATAATTTCTTCTTTGTTTTCGAAATCATCGAATAAGTATAGTGCACATTGCAGCCAAGCATCCTTTAAAAATTCGCCTTCATTAAAAGGTTTCGCATATTGAGCAATAGTTTTTGAAACTTGATAACTAGCAGCAGTGGTGTTTGATTGAGTTCCAAAATATTTCATTAAAGAAGTAGTTTGAGCATTTTTATTTTTTAAGGCACGTGATATATACTCCTTTTGCTCTTCTACACTTCGATCGAGAAGAAATTTATGGTTGGTTTCATAATGCCGCTTTACTGAAGATGTTCTACAGACTACAGTTTTATTAGAACATAAAATACAAATTGCTTTACTATCCTTTTCAATCATACCGTATCTATCGGTCCACCAAGCTTGAAATTCTCTGTTACTACATGTTTCGGATAATTTCGATTTTTTTATTGAACTAGCCATAATAAGAAATTCTAAAAAATATATATTTTAATAATATTGTTATAAAATAAATAATTTATTCTGCATTCGTTTTGCAAGAACATATTTCTTCACATATTAAAGTACTAAAAATATTACCAACACAAGAAAAACATAAATAATATATTAATTCAAGGTAATTTTAATAATTATTTTCATATTTTACACTGATTTAATGATAAAATAATTTCTTATAATATTAAAATATTTTATTGTTCTAAAATATGCAAAATAAATGCATGCCATTGGTTCGCCATCCCTGCTCTAGGAGGTGCTGCGCTCTATTGACAAATAGATTATTTAATTCTTATAAGAAGATCAGTATCGTGCCTCCACGAGCACTAGACTTGCGCCGACAAATATCTCTCTAAACTTACCTGCACTCATGGTTGCCCCGGAGATCTTTTGGCTAAAGGGCTAGCTCAGTTAACAGGCGAGTTGCGGGGAGGTTCCTACATAAAAAAGGTCGCCACAGCAACAAAGAAAATAGAAATATATATAATATACCAGAGAGGTATAAGTATTGAGCCAACAAAATATTTTTAAATAGTTAGAATATCATAGATCACATAAACATCGTATTCTATTGCATAGGTAGTCCATCAAAGCTTTAATGTACCTTACACAGGTTGCGTTACACTCAATATATGCAATAAATTTAGGATGGTACGCACAGATAGAAATTAATAATGTGAAAAATAATAAAACACAATGTATTCACAAAATCGGATATTCCAATCAGATAGTAATATAACATAAAGGCTCAGCCTGTATATGCAAAATTATATGTTTAAGTATAAAAAAAATAACTAGAATATTTTTCTATAATTGGGATAATTTACTAATTAAATGGACAATATATTATTTAAACGAAATTAGATATATAAAAAAAAAATCACAGGATTCCGTTACGGATAAAAAAAAATATTAAATTTAATTTGCTCAAATTCCATACTTTAAAACAAGTCTGACATGTGCGTTTGATACTACATATATAAAATACTACTGCAATTTGAGTTAAAAAAAAAACTAAACTGATTGAGCGATTTATATATGATATGAACTTAGTTAACTTTTATATGGATGCAAGAAAAAAATAAAATAAAATGGTGAGTCGAACACCATGTTTTAGGACGCCATGCGGTCCTCCAAAATAACCATTAGATTAATTTTCTGGAACTCTGTCACAAAAAATGTTATTCTACACACTAGGGCTGGGCGAAGTATCGATACATCGTCCAATACCCGATACCTCATATAACGAAGGTATCGATTCTTAGGTATCGATTCCAAAGCATCGATTCCAGGGTATCGATTCCAAGGTATCGATTCCAAGGTATCGATTCCAAAGCATCGATACTTTACCGATTCCAGTACTCGCTAAGTATCGGGTAGCGATGTATCGGGTAGCGAGGTATCGATTCCAAAGCATCGATACCGATTCCGGTACTCGCTAAGTATCGGGTAGCGAGGTATCGATTCCAAAGCATCGATACCTATTGATACTTTAGCGATTCCAGTACTCGCTAAGTATCGATGTATCGGGTAGCCATGTATCGGGTAGCTTACCTTTGTGCATTTTTTTAAATGAGTATGCGTACATCATAGGTATATAAGTTGTTGTTTTATGCAAAATGACAATTTAGAATTTTCTTATTTTTCATGCAAGGATTAAAAAAGAACTACATACATAAGTATATAAGTATACATAAGTCTAGCATAATTATAATTTTACCTTTCGGAGGCCAATATTTCAACGTCAGTAACTTCACTATCACCGTCTCTTTTGTCTTTCTTTTCAATAATATTAAAATATGTAAAAGGATGAACACATTTTATATGCTTTAGCATATTTGTATTATTACCAGTATACTTATATTCTTTTTTACATACATTACAACTCACGCCCTGGTCGTTAATTTTATCAAAGTATTTCCAAACTACACTATTTTTTTTCGACATTTTGGTACGTACGTATCCACTTATTACACCAAGTTATAAGAACAAAGTGATGAAACTTAAAATGATATGAAATATAAGTGCTTATATTAAACTTTAGACGATGAATAAAGGTAGGAATTATAATAAATCAAAACTAGGGAACAGCAAGCATTTGTTGACACATAATTTGTATAAAGCAGTGTTGAGAGAAATATAGGTGATATTCATATTCATATAAATATAAAACACTTTCCTGTTCTATAGAATGCACAATACACGACTGTAAATTGGAACTAAAATAAAAAAATATATAATATAAATATGTAGTATTAATTAATATAATAAGGTAAAAAAAGTTGGGTCAAGAATTCTTATCAAGCTATTGTAGGTATAAAACGTGCTTGGTTTGTTTCTATTTTGAAATAAATATTTTAGGCTTTTTGTATAATTTTGTAATAGCACGCATATTTGCCTATATTATTTTATCTTTCTGTGTTTTCTAAATGTATATAAAAATAACTTTTTAAGTAAAGAATTTTTAAGTATGTATGCATAATATATATTTTAAAGACGTTGGTTATTATGCGTAGCAAATTCCATATTATGACATAACTTTAATTATTACAAACAAAAAAAACAAAATATCACAATATTGCAAATTTCATACCGTAGTTATGGTAGAATCGGTAAATTAATTTTACATCTCTTGAAACCGATATCAAACAATCGACACCTAGAAAACGGGTTATGAATACTGATTCCTAGGTATCGAATCAAGGTATCGATTCCAAGGTATCGATTCAAGGTATCGATTCCAAGGTATCGATTCCAAGGTATCGATTCCAAGGTATCGATTCCAAGGTATCGATTCTAAGGTATCGATTCCAAGGTATCGATACTTTACTGATTCCAGTACTCAGAATCGATACCGTGCACAGACCCGATACATCGCTAAGTATCGATACCTCGATTGGTATCGGTACCCGATACCGAAAACGCCGGTATCGCCCAGCCCTACTACACACACTACCTTGCGTGATAGATGCCCCTTGAATCCAATTGCGTGGTTTTTCTGGGTCCAGGTAAGTAGATGGCTACGGATGAAATTTTTCTTAGCGGATACTGACAATAACCGTTTTTTTTTTCCTAGCAGAAAGTAACAGCAACTTTCCATTAGTCGAGACTCACAATAGCCAGTTTTCCTAGCAGAAAATAACACAGCAGCTTTTCCTTAGCCGATACAAACACAGCAGCTTTTCATTAGCCGACATTAACGGCCATAAATAAATGAGAAAAGAAAAGAATAAGTGGAAGATTCCAGAGTAATATAATAAACGGAGAACAATGCCGTGATAAAATTACAGCTGTCCCCTTATCTCAGAAACTCACCTGAAGCAACACGTGGTCAAAAAACTTTTCAATTCCGGGGAACAAACCCTCGATTAAAATAACACTATACTAGTGAATTTAATGAAATAAAATCAATTTTGACAACTCCTGCATATCACAGAATAGTAACACTATTTAATTCAAAAATGACTTTTAGTTTTAAACTACTGCCTTACTTCAAAGCTTTAATCGTTAAAAGAGAATATCCCGAACGATTGTGCGAGTATTTAAACAGAAAGAAGGATACGTCATTAGTAACAAAAAACTACCCCAGACGGAATATTGGAAATAAAAGATAGATAATTACTCAGATACCCTGACATGGTTAAAAAGTAATTAAGGAAGCCAACATCAAAAATTCAATAATTAATTCACAATAATAAAGGATTAATAACCAATTACAAATTATACCAACCGTCAAGCGATCTATAATCAAAAGTCAAACCAAGTCTCGGTCGATGTCGCTCTAAGCAAATCAAAATGTAAAAACCAGAATTAAGTTAAAAAATGGTTATTCAGTAAATTAAATCATCCTAATAGATTTACAAAATTCAAATAAAAAATACGACGATGTCCTGTTTACCTAGAATTGCTTAAGAAGAACAATAAATGAAATATAAATTCAAATATACGAACCATGACTTCGCATAAAATTTCAAAATGTCAAACTGCGCGGAAGTATATACAACCCCCCGGCCCCGGAGTAAACACGGATATAGTGACATCCAAAATATGTGAACATACAAACTTATATGAAGATATTAGAGTTTGACATAGTCTATGATGTTCGATAATTAGCAATTAAAGTAAATAAATTATATTAAACGATAATATTGAAATTTGAACAGCCTATGATGACTTAAAGTTAGCAATTAATTTAAATAAATTATTAAAAATGCCCAAACGGTATAAGGATCATTTTTAAAGTGTAACAATCTATTTGATTCTACAAAGTCTTTATAGAACTAGAACTAAATTATCTCCTTTATTTACTTTAATATTTACTTGTATTAACATAATAAGTATAATGGAAATTGTTAGCTAAATAATTTTTTTAATTTTAAACATAAACTCCTTTCCTCTTAAATAATGATGTGCTGCCAAATTGCCCTTTAGATGGGTTTTTCCAAAGTACGGAAGAGGAGAGGGGGCGGCAAAGATCGTGTAGTTTTATAGACAAGGATTTGCTTCTTATATTATATAATAGAAGAATGGATCTTATTCATAGTATACCAATCTCTATTCTCTGTTTCGGTTTCTAATGTACGCATACATTTTAAGAAGTTAACATGTTTAATACAATTTAGTATTTTTTTGTTTATCAAGAATTGGGAATATGCTCGCGCTTTGATATAATTACATGAGTTGATGATAATTATTATAATTTAGTTTGCAACATCTTAAGGTACCCTTTTTTGTTTCACTAAAAATTGAGGAGGAAACGGAAATTCTAAATTAGGATATAATAAAAGTCTTGTTCATATTTCCAACATTCAAAAATTTATTTGTGTAATATACACGTTCAAAATACAACTCAACATAATTCTCTTAAATATATTATAAATAATTTAAAATTTTGAGTACATAGTCCCAAATCTAATCCATATCATTGATTTTGGAGATAGCAATTTTGGGATGCTTTTTGGCGGTTTGAGCTATTTTGTAGTTCCCTGAAGTAAATTTACAATATTTGTATATTTGTGATTTTATTAGTAGATCCAACATAAAATCTATTTTTTTCTTAGTATTTTCTTCTTAGTATTGTAAAATATTTTACCTTCCAAGTATTTTATGTTAAAACATGCAAAATATTTTAATGACAATTTGGTAAATTTCTTCAAAATTTGGGATAGTGTTTATAATACACCAGGTTTTTCAATATTGTAATTGTTGAATTTATTTTTGTGTAGGTTCATGTAGATATATTTTATTTATAATAAAACCACCATTTACTTATATAACTTCTTTAATTCTAACGTTAGCTTGTCAACCTCACAATGAATGGTAGTAGTATATGTTGAGCACTTGTGAAATTATTACACTATTAAAACTTAAATAATACACCTTATATTTTCACAAATAGTATATTAAGTATATGTACATTTCATGTGCACTGCACACAACGTCAGTAATTATTATTTAAACGTATTATTTATTTTCGAGTACATGTATGTAAAAATATCTTTAGGTAGGGCTGTGGAAAACTACAAATGGTCAAAAAACATGGAAATAATCGAAAAGTATGGTCGTATTATTGTAAAAGTGCCTACCTAAACTCTATTGAAATTCTAAGAAGGACAAATTATTATTACCAAATTATTATTACCTCCTTAACAATGACATTTCACCTATTAATAATAAACTTTTAAATTGTATACCTACAGTATCTAATAATTAATAGATCCTTTTCACTTTACTATATTGTTATTTAATATAACCCTAAATGACTAACACAGTCAGATGTCTTGTTTTCATATGTAACTTTCTTTCCCAAATTTGTCCTTAGAATTTCAATAGAGTTTAGTAGGCACTTTTACAATAATACGACCATACTTTTCGATTATTTGCATGTTTTTTAACCATTTGTAGTTTTTTACAGCACTACCTAAAGATATTTTTACTATACATGTACTAGAAAATAATACGTTTAAATAGTAACACCTGACGATGTGTGCAGTGCACATGAAATGTACATATAGTTAATATACTATTGTTTGTGAAAATATAAGGTGTGTTATTTAAGTTTAATAGTCACCATGAACGCATGCTTCTCCCTTTTTTGTCACCAACTGTAACTCTCCAAAACCCCTTAGGTTATGTTTACTTATATTCTAACAAAAATAACTAAATGATCTGTATCTTTTAACATACTATCACCTGTGAGAGTTTCTTTACAATAATTACAACAATTAAAATTGTCAATGCATTTTTTGGACAAATATCCTGCAAAATAAACTGTCTTCCACAATCTTCCAATTTGACACTATTACTTTCATCAGATATACTACTTATAGAATGCGATGATGATGGGGATGAATTAATATTCTCTACAGAAGAATTTTCCTCGGAGACTATATTTGTTTCTTCTACTTCCAGAATACTTTCTTCCTGATCCTCTTCTTCAGAATATGCATTTGCACTTTTAGGTGGCCTCATGAGGTTAATGATCATATTTAATTTAAATGAAGCAATGAAATTTTTAACAGTCGGATTTCTATCAACGGTTTATTCAAAGTTTTTATTTGAAAACTTTTTGTCTTAGGTGGGACTTGAACCCACGTCCAGGATTTGCCGGACCATCACTCTAACCACTGAGCTACGAGGACTTGGTCCAAGGTCCATTGCGACGAGGACCAATTTTTTTACGACTTATCTAATTGTAATAAAATACATATTGAAAATATTCCGACATAACCCAAATATAAACGTCAGTATGACATTAGTGTAGTACCAACTTGTCAGTGTTTTCAACATAAATTTTTCGATCTGAGGGCGACTTGAATTGGTTTCACGATAGTTCATATATCAATTCCTTGTAATTTTTAATTCATTCTTCAACGGTGGGCGTTTGGTTCGGCATTGTACTACGACCGCACTTCATATTGTCGTACGAACAACTTTAACACAACTAAATGAATTGATGACTCGACGCAAATAAAATCCCAGTAAACACGTCAGACGTCAAAGTAACCTAGATTGACATTTCAAATGAACACTTGTTACATCATATACCTACCTATTCGAGTCTTAAATAAAATAAGTTGATATGTTCTATAGTATATTAAAAAACGAGTTTCATAAGGCACCATTTTGCCGCACGAGATCAGTTTAGAAAACGGGCCGCTTGCGGCGAGTTTTCTAAAGAGCGAGTGCGGCAAAAGGCCTTATGAAACGAGTTTTTTATACTATTTTTTCTATTTTGTGTTTTTACATTAATAAATTGCTTAAATTGGAATTATTTAATTTGAAAGTTCAGAGTTTAATTTTTATATAAAGCATGCAGTTGGTCACATTGATACTTGACATTTTCAAATTTAAATCTTGCTATCCGCGAAGTATATTATATTACATATTATTTATTAATTTTCGTTAACATTACTTGATATTTCATTTAAAAATATAAACACGAGTGACATAGAAACATATATATGTTGTTGTCAATTGTATACAACATACGTTGTTTGTGTAAAATACGAACATATTTCATATCTGTCAAATGTACATAAATTCTTAAAATCATATGACAGCAATGATATTTATTTCTGTATTCGAACAACGCCAACATTGAAAAATGAAAAAGTGTATCGAAATAGAGCTCATTTCGATACTGTTTTTGGTTTCATAATGAGTTCATTTCGAACGCAAAATAGAAAATAGTATATTAAAAAACAAGTTTCATAAGGCATCATTTTGCCGCACGAGATCAGTTTAGAAAACGAGCCGCGATAGCGGCGAGTGCGGCAAAAGGCCTTATGAAACGAGTTTTTTATACTATTTTTTCTATTTTGCGTTTTTTACATTAACAAATTGGAATTATTGAATTTGAAAGTTAAGAGATTTATTTTTATGTAAAGCATGCAGTTAGTCACATTGATACTTGACATTTTCAAATTTAAATCTTGCTATCCGCCAAGTATATTATATTACATATTATTTATTAATTTTCGGTAACATTACTTGATATTTCATTTAAAAATATAAACATGAGTGACATAGAAACATATATATGTTGTTGTCAATTGTATACAACATACGTTGTTTGTGTAAAATACGGACATATATCATATCTGTCAAATGTACATAAATTCTTAAGATCAAATGACAGCAATGATATTTATTTCTGTGTTCGAACAACGCCAACATTGAAAAATGAAAAAAAGCGTATCGAAATGAAGCTCATTTCGATACTGTTTTGGGTTTCATAATGAGTTCATTTCGAACGCAAAATAGCAAAAAATATTTTTAATGTTTTGAAATTCTATATCGATCGTCAAATTTATTAAAATTTTCTTCTGTTCGATTTCGATTACATGTTTGACAAGGTGTTCTCTTTCTATTCACTAAATTAATAATATTGACACAATCATTGTCTAAAATATCGTCAATGTCTTCAAATAAATCCATTTTACTTGTCAATAACTGAATTTACTATTAAATGATCACAAACAACACGATTTTAGTATTATATGTTGAGCACTTGAGAAATATTGAAATAACGAAATAAAATAAAACACTTTTTGCACAAAAATAGTTTTAATAAACTAAATGTACATTTCGTGTGCTCTGCACTTTGTTTTATCAAACAATGACGTCATACTGACGTTGCAATGACTATAAAAGCCTTGTATATATATTATTTCTGGCAATAAAGATTTTGTCTGACTATATATTTGTATTAACGAGATGAATAAATTAGCATTAATATAGTTCAATCGTTTTGTTGCACTGTACTCTTTCATTGTGGTAAATTTTAAATGACGTCATCTGTATTTCTCGTGTATATGATTTCTATGCAGACATCACACTGCTTGATCATTTTATTTATTCTTTTGATGACAAAACCAGCCACGTAAACAATATTTTCTTATAATTTTGTGGTAGAGAGATTCATAGGTGTTGGTGATATTTCGATCTTGTTTTGTTTCCTTCACATCTTTGTTAACTGCCTTTAAACAATGAAATTATTATTATTTACATGTAATTAAAATATCGTCAAAAAGTACTATCATTATTATTGTTTTTAGGGTAAAAATTTTAACCAAAAGGTGTAAATAAATAAAATGATGTAAATTCTGCAGCTATAGGGTTCGTAAATCGTACTCCTCTTTGTACTTTTATGTTCATAAAAATAATTGTAAACATTAAAAACTACTTCTCGTGTTTGAGCGTGTATCATTTATGATCCCCTACCAAAGACATTATGTTCCGTCAAACGTCAATGACAAATGTATTCTGACAATTACTTGGGTAGTGGGGGTGGACGTTTTCAAAAGCGGCTTCTGCCCCCTCGCGCCAACTTAATTGGCACTTGATATCGTCTGCAGTCACGATCCTTTTCTTTGTGCCAGATGTACTGGTTTTTCAAAAGTATACATAGGCAGGTGTTCGATAGATGCTTTTTTGTAAAATAATAATTTTGATTTTAAGACATTAGCATTTTGTATAAGATATTTTTACTACCACTTTCTCCTTATAAATTTTTTGTAAGTTTGAATCTATGGTACCGTAGAAAAAAAACGACGGGATTGAATCATTTAATCTGTAATTGAAATTAATTTTGTTTTCATCAGTGTTTTTGTTTTACTTTCAAAATATATTTACCCACGTTACACTTTATTTTTGGCAATACTTAGTTGTGGTTTCTTTGTATACATTTTTATAAGTTTGATGCCGTATTATAGAGTCGGTACTTATACAGGGTGAAATTTTGATATTTAAAATATAACTATTATCAGGATAAAATAAAACAAATTTTAATGAATTTCACTTTTTAATTGACACTGCAACGATCGTTTCGCTCCAACCTGAGCTTCATCAGACATATAACTAACTTATTTACAAATTTTTTAACACAAGTATACGGTAACAAACACATGTTTTATTTTAGATAGTTGAAGGAATGGGTACTTTTTATTACTAAAATGTCTATTCACAAAACTTTAACTACGGTTTATACAATACTGTTCTTAAGTAATAAAACTAGGGGTTTACATTATATTACAGGGAGGTAAAGAAATTCTATGGAAAAATACAATATGTGGCTGTCTGAATATCAAATAAATAAATTAAGTAAGGGTGAATTATTTGTTTCTAATTGATCATTTAAGATCATGTCGGTTTTCTTTAATTTATTAATTTCAAGTGACTCTAATAAATTAAGCTTTTTGCCCTTATTTTCTACGTGTAATATTTTAAATTCTTTGTTAAAATTGTAGTTCGTTGAATTAATATGAGACGCATATGAAGAGTCACTTTTATTATTTCTCGTAGAAAATAGAACAATTTGTTATTTTTTTTATATATATGTATACCTACTTAGTTGATTTAGATATTCGGCGATTGAAGGTCTGATTTACATTAATATGTATATATTGTATATAACGAGCTATCGAAAAAATTTATAATTGGAGTAGACTGTGAAATTGGGTTGGTATAGCAAACGCCAATTAAGTTGGCGCGAGGAGGGGTAAGTTCGCGCAAGATTAGGAGTAGTGGGGAGATTTGTATTTGGTTTTACATCAAATGTCAGATAATTCTAACCTCTGAGCGTGTATCACTTTATTATCCCCTAACATAGACATTATGTTCCGTCAAACGTCAATGACAAACGTATTCTGACAATTACTTGAGTAATGGGGGTGGACGTTTTTAAAAACGTCTTCTGCGCACCCCCTCCTCGCGCCAACTTAATTGGCGTTTGCTATACTTTAGCCACTTCCACATAATGACATTTATTATTTGACATTGATACTATGTTTGTGTCAAATTTTTCAAAACTCTTATTAAGAAAATTAAATTTGTTTAGATATAAATGGACATTTTCAACAACTTCTGTAGCTATATGTAAATTTTGATTATGATTTCGATATTAAATAAATTATTTGTTTTCTTTTTTGTTGTCGTATCATTTCAATACCATAACCTTTTTTTACAATGAAACCAAATGAAACTGTCAAGCATCAAGTAATGTGTCATTATGTGGAAGTGGCTAAAACCAACCCAATTTCACAGTCTACTCCAACTATGAATCTTTTCGATGGCTCGTTATATATATATATATGTATATATAATGTGTTCATTTGAAAAGTCAATCTAGGTTACTTTGAAATTTTGATAGAATAAGACGCAAATATATTAGTATGTTTGTTGTTCCGTAAACGTAAATCCAAATGACATTTGAGGTTATTATAACAATCCAGTAATGTTGCAGAATATCATCAGAAATTTTGAACGGAGGATTTTAAAGTGCATTGATCTTGAAGGACAACATTTTCAACATTTGTTATAGTTTTCAATAAATACCTATTATTTGTTATTTATTAGTATGTATGAAACTGTCAAAATATACGACTTCGTAGGTTAAGTCGTAAATTTGAATTTACGACATACTTCAAAATTACAAATGAAACAGACATGCAATATAAATATCTGTAACTGTACACATGGACAATACACCTCGTATTTTCAGCATTTACTTCTGCTTAAGACACATGTTTCTGCCATCTATAGGCGTCATCAGTCAAGCTAGTGAAGCAATGTAATACAAATGATACAAATCTTTTTAAGAACAGATTTGTATCTGTATATACATTTACGCTGAAATCGCCTACAAGATATAGCAAATTTCGTCCTATAAGGTGGCACTATTTAATAAGTGACATCTGACGGACGAAAGAGACTCTGTTCTTAAAAAGATTTGTATCATTTGTATTACATTGCTTCACTAGCTTGACTGATGACGCCTATAGATGACAGAAACACGTGTCTTAAGCAGAAGTAAATGCTGAAAATACGAGGTGTATTGTCCATGTGTACAGTTACAGATATGTATACATATTGCATGCAAAATGATTCGTAGACACGCTGAAGGACATTTTGCTCCCGTATGAAGAAAGTACTTGCTTCATTCACACGATTTTGCAGTTCATCGATGGTATTTATTTTATTTACATAAACCAGTTGTTTCAAATAGCCCCAGAAGAAAAAGACCAGCGGATTTAAGTCAGGAGAACGCGGTGGCCATGCGACAGGACCTCCGCGTCCAATCCAATGATCTTGATACACACTATTTAAATGTCTACGAACAGTGTATGTAAAATGTACCGGAGCACCATCATGTTGAAACCACATCTGATATCAAATATTAAGGCGGACATCTTCTAACAGCGGTTGTAAAATATGTTGTAAGAATTCTAAATAAGTTTGGCCATTAACACGAGCAGGGAGAATAAACGGGCCGACGATAAAGTTATCTATTATTCCCGCCCATAAATTTAGCGAAAATCGCTGTTGATGATGCACACGAAGGACCGCTCGAGGATTGTCTATTGCCCACTGATGCAGATTATAAGCCCCTTCATGTGTAAAAGTAGCTTCGCCTGTAAACAGAATATTAAATACAAAATTATCGTCCTCGCGATTTCTTTGAAGCACATGATGCTATTTAAGCAGAAAGCAAGAATCAAGGTATTAAAATGTAAACTACAGAAACATCTTGATACGAAACTATTAATTTTGTAAATCTAAATTATTCTTCCTACCTTTAACAGAAAACATTCCATTAGTTTCACTATGAAACACAGCCTTGTGTTCAGCTAAATATTCCTTCGAACTGAATCCTAAGCAACAGAAAGTGCATGCATATACGCTTTCAACATCTTCATTTGCGATGGGAATGAAATCCATTTCCACATTTTCAACCAAACTCTCCTCATATTTTTCACCAAAATACACCAATAGCTCTTCACCCTCCTGTATTCTACGAGTGCTACAATAATATAGTTTGTCCTCATATTGAATGGAAATAAATGTTGTTCGTAAATGTTTCTGACAGGATTAATTGTACTGCATCCAATTCAAATGCTCCAATTTATCATCACCAACCACAAACCTTCCTCCTTTTGTTCTCAAAGGCAGTCCTGTACAATTAAGTCCAATGAAAGGACCAAATCTTACATTTTCAGGTATAACTTTTAAAGAGAAAAGTCCCAAATGTCCATATGACTCCATATGTATTATGAGGGCTTGAGTTTAAAATATGCACAAGCACTCTGCATTTGGTGCAATAATCCTGATAGACTTCGTGGCAATGGTTACAAACTGTTAAACAAATTTATTCATACAATCTTTTAAAATAAAAGAAGACAATTCAAATTTAGATAAAAATAATAGAAAAAGGATTGGAAGTTCATTAAAATATATATTTAAACTATTTTGTTTTATTTGTAAATAGTATTATCAAGTATTTATATCACAATACTGCATTACAATGTTTGATAAATATATATTTATATTTAATTTTGGCTAATTTAAAAAATACATCTGCCACCGATTTTCCTAAAAAAAAATATACGGGCGTTTAGGGGGCCGTTAAATAAGCAATTTATCCTAATAAAGTTATTTTAACAGAGGCACCCTTAATCCACAAAAAAATAAAATACGTTCAAAAAAACAACTAACCTTAAACGTTACGTTTACGCCCAAATACACATGAAACATCTACTTTTTGGCCATTGTATGGTATTTTTAATTTATACTAATGCCTTTTACGTTTATATTTGCTGTGTTTTTGTCTTAATAATCTTATATTTTGCAAATAAACAAAATTGGAAATTTTACTGTCAAAATCAACGTTCTGTCACCGTAAATATCATACAGAACAGACAACATCTGAAAAATAAAATATACTGTTCACATATATTCCACTGTTATTTTCCTTTACGTCATTTTATAACAGAAATTTTCAAAGTTCAAAAACAGTAATTATCTGATGGCTTTCAATTCGTTGAAAATGTTATTGTGTTTATTGTTAACTTATTTTGTTTAATGTCCTGCATATTCATTAATAACAATGTTATAATTTATTTTTTTTTTGTTGTCGAAACTGTAAATATCAATACATATATTTATATATATATTAAAAACCGTTAAAATCGTTTCACTTTTGATAAAATGACTGGAAGAGGTCTAAGTGTTTTAGAAATTAGAGAGATTTGCGCGGGTGAACCGAAAGCGGTGGCAGAGCAATTGATTGCATGGGGGTTAATTCCTCTTGTGGGTACATATATGTGCCCACGCTGTGGAAACCCCCTGACATTAGTAGCTGCTTCGGTCGCGTAAGTATTAGACTTTATTTTTTTGATTAATTGACGAAGGCGATACGTGTTGAAACTCCATAGTAATATATCATTGATGAAATAAAATTTCACTTTGAGTTCTAAATATAATTTTATTAAAATTCACTACGTTGATTTCGCTCTACTAGAGCTTAATCGGGTGTTGATAATTGTAATAAGAAACCGAAACAGTCTTCACTTTTATAGCTAAAAGTTTAGTATGGGAGGGGGGCGGGAGTTACGACTAATTGATATCATTACCAAATTGTTAAATTCCACTTGTGACTATAACTACAGAATTATGATAACTAATGCTATTAATTTAATACACAAAAAATGGTGCCAAATATCAGTCAGCGAATTTAGGTAGAAATTAGACCAATATAATTAACATTTATTCGACAAACATGATATTAAATAATTTAGGTTTAAAAACGGAGAGTTTCAAGTTTCAACCACTAATTGGGAATTTAAAATGAGGTTTAGTTTGTTTAACCTATTTATTTCTAAACTCTCTAATTAAATTTATTGCTCATATCCGGCAGATAAATGAAATGTTTTTTTTTATAGAGGAGGTTATTAACCTCGTTTATAAAAAACAAAAATTATTTCACTAATCTACCCTGTAGTGCCTAGCACTTATTCAAAATGCACACCTTTAACATATATGGGTACAACTTCCAATAAAATTAATTAATTTTTGTAAAAAAAAAGGCGGGTACACTTATTTCATTTGGAACCAACAACACACTTCATAATTATATTAACAATAGTAAAGATAAAACCGAAAAAGGAACTTACAGTCTGGTGTTTATAAATTAAATTGTAAATGTGGGATTAGCTTATTTTGGACAAACTGGTAGGTCCTTTTCTACGCAAAAAAGAACATGAATGACGCCTCAAATTGTAGAAAACAGATTCTACTTATGCAAACCATTGTATAGAGCATAAGTTTACTAAAATATTTGACATATTACACATACAGGATAAGAGCAATAAATTGAATTTATTAGAGTTTAGAAATAAATAGGTCAAACAAATTAAACCTCATTTTAAATTACCAATTAGAGGTTGATAACACTCCGTTATTAAACCTAAATATTTAAAATCATGTTTGTCGAATAAATGTTAATTATATTGGCCTAATTTGTACCTAAATTATAAACATAAATTCGCCGATTCATATTTGGCGCATTTTTTTGTATATTAAATCAATAGCATTTGAGAATTATCATAATTCTGTATCATAGTCATAAGTGGAATTTAACAATTTGGTAATGATATCAACTAGTCGTAACCCCCTCCCCCGATATCATACTCAACCTTTAGCTATAAAAGTGACTGTTTCGGTTTTTGTATTACAATTATCATCACCTAATGAATTTTAGTAAAATTATATTTTGAATTCAAAGTGCATTTTTTTTTTTGGTAAATTATATTTTTTCTTTCAGACCTGACGGGGTACGGTGGTACTGTGGAAAAAGACGGACTAGACCAAAAAGGAGATGCCAACAGTACGTTAACATTCGAACTGGGACGTTTTTAGCTCGTTCCAAACTTTCGTTGTTACAGATTTTAGGTTTTGTCAATCTATGGGTTTCCAATACTGATCTGACTGAAATTTGTAAACAAGTGAACATCTCCAAACCAACCGCGACAGATTGGGCTTCCTTCTGTCGCGAGGTGGTTTTTGATGCGTTTATTGAACACAAACAAAAGTTGGATGGTATTGGCAAAGTCGTTGAGATTGACGAATCTAAATTCGGTAAGCGAAAGTACCATCGTGGGCAGCCTGTTGAGGGCCAATGGGTTTTTGGTGCCTATGAACGAGGCACAGGCAGGGTTTTATGGTCACAGTTGAAGATCGGTAAGTGTTATGTAATATTATAATTATTGTTAAGCATTTACCTTACATATTACCTCATATGCGTTATTGGTGTACACTTCTTTGTCGCAAGAGTGTAAATAGTTACAAGCATTTATAAAATTTAAAAAAAATCGTCTTTTTGGTGATTAGAACTAATTTACCAATAAATGACATCATTATAGACATGCTTCATTTAATTTTATTGAAATAAAGTTATGGACTTTATTTTTACTATAAATTTAAAGTACAGACGCTTTATATATCTTTCTAAGATAATGTTATATGTATTTTTTACATTGAGACTAATATACCTGTTTAATTTTGTATTTTTAGTTTTATTTAGATGTAGGTATAATATATTTAATTCTAGTTTTTAAATTGTAAATATTATATATTGTATATAGAAAAGGTCTTGGAGTTCAGATATATTTAATATTGTTAATTACTTTAGGACTGGTCAGGTATTACATTTCTTCATTGTCTTATTTTCTACAGTCATAAAAACTATTTATTTTATTACAGGCACAACCCTCTGCCATTAATCCATTCATTATGTAAATAATGTATTTGAATAAGCGCTAATTATAATAGAATAAGTTTTATTGTACATATTTCCTGTTATATATTATTATAATAGATTTAATAATTTGGTTCGAGGCGATTCTGCGAAATATTCTTATCTCTGTGCATTGTATATTTATTACTTTAAGAGGTATTTTATTTTCTATAATTAAGGGTTTCCGGCGTATATTGTTTATTTTAATACATTTATGACGTCGGAAACTACAGCATATACTTTTCTTGGAAAAGCAAAAATGGTTATATGGAAATTTCCGTATACTCTTTTTCATTGTTTTCTCCCTCTCTTTGACTGGCGGGGAGAAAACTTTCTTGCCGAAAAATAAGAGAATGAAGAAGTAGTTCCAAACAAGATCTCTTAGAGCTCACTACAGTTACAAGTACGATCTCTTCGAGTTAAAGCTTAGGTCTCAGTGATCTAACAAACAGTTCCTTCTAAGATCTCAGTGATCTAAATAGGAGCAATATTATTTATTAGCCAATTTTTCTCGGTCTTTAGTATTAAGACCAGATACTGCATTTATTTAACGGAATTCCAAGATTAAACTTGTAAATATATTAGTGTTAAACAAAAAATATTGTATTATTTCAACACATACTTCGGTCTACACATACCGACTTCCTTCAAACCAGGAGGAAGAAATACCAATTATGCACATTAAGCTTCTTCTGTCGTACTATGGTTACTTTAGTGCGCAATTCTGTTGTCACATCATGACGTCTTGCGAAAAGAAAATGAAAAAATGAATTCTGTAGTAACTTAATGATAAATGAAACAGACAGAAGCAAGAAAAATCCAACTATATATATATATATATATATATACCGATAGGTCCAACTCGCAACGGGCCATAGGCAACAATATACGTATGGAACGTAATGCGATGTGGCAACGTGTGTACGATGCCTATATTGAGTGACTTTCTTAAAATTTAAATTTATTTTGCAGAATTATTGATTTTTTTACTTTTATCTTTTAGAAAACGTTATTGTTTTTTTATTACCTAAAATTACTTTTCCGTAGCAGCTAAGAATACAATAATACAACAAATGGGCAAATTACGTATACAGAACGAATATGCAAACGACTATATCCTTGCGCGGTTTAAGTCTTACTAAATTTTTAACTGCAATGCAATATGCAATGTGCTGCAATCGAAGGAGCTGCGCATGGAGGGGATTCGATTCGCTGTTGCCACACATTGCTATATGGCCCGTTGCGAACTGGACCTAGCGGTATATATATATATATATATATATATAGTAAACTTAACAAGTCGGCGATTAAAGGTCTGGTTTATTACTTCAAAGTATATATATTTAAAACAACCCTACATGTTTCGGCAATGATGCCTTTGTCAAGGATCCTTGACAAAGGCATCATTGCCGAAACATGTAGGGTTATTTTAAATATATATACTTTGAAGTAATAAACCAGACCTTTAATCGCCGACTTGTTAAGTTTACCATATCATACCAAGGTCACGAAAATATTATATATAATATATATATATATATATATATAATATATATATATATATATATATATATATATATATATAATATATATATATATATATATATATATATATAATATATATATATATATATATAAATATATATCAGTTGCCATCTTCAGTAGAACAAACTGAAAATAGCGTTAAACACACTATTATTCGTTTTCAGTTTGTTCTACTGAAATGTCAACTTACGTATTTAAACTTTATTGAGTTATATTGTGGTTAGCGATTGTTCTTGTTTCTACGTGTTTCAAATTTCAAGGCACAGTCTCCACCAATTTCGGATTATAATAAATATTCTTTTTGTGAGGATACGTGATTATTTTTGTTTTCTTTTGTTTCAGTACTACTGATACGTTGCTCCCTATCATCCGTGACTGGATCGAAGAGGGAACAACTATCATCAGCGATTACTGGAGAGCATCCGACTGCCTGCCATTGCACGGGTATGAGCACCTGCGGGTGAACCATTCCTTTAATTTTAAGGATCCCGACACAGGTGCGTATACCAACGGCATAGAGTCCTCGTGGCGAACTGCTAAAAAGACAATTAATTCTAGCGGGCGAAAAAAAGCTCATATTCCGGGTAATTTGGCTCGGTATATCTTTCAAAAAAGATGTGCTGAGCTTAAATTAGATCGGACTGTGGAATTTCTACGTCTAGCGGGATTGTTGTACAATCCATTGACTCCTAGAGAGTTCCCACGAGACGAGGCCTTTACTGACGAATCAGACAGTGACTAAACTAGACTTGAGTGTTGACAAGACTTTACTAGACTTGCTTACTATAACTGATGACCAGGATTCCACAGTAACCCCAAATGACTGACTTACTGACGGTATGACTGTTTATATAGAATATTAATATTTGTTAGTAATATTATCAAATACTATATATTTGAAAAATCAAGGCCGAAACGCTATACATTACTGAATGTTGATAATGGAATATCGGAGATTATAAGCAAAATCAAGCGAAGAATTTATCGATTCATTGTATACGGAAATTTCATTTTTGAATGGTAACGGGGTAGTCAATCCTGTTAATTTAATTTGGAAGTGGATGAATATGTTAACGTATCTTCCGCGGGAAAATTATATTTTTGGTGGAAAACAATACAAGAGGCAAAAGAAGAATGTGTATATATTTCTTAAATATATTTTCTTGTATTAGACGTGTTTAGTCAAGCAATTTTTTAATGTTGGATTATATAAATGTATTTAAAAAGATAGTATTAGAGCAAAGGGGTAGTATCACAACCTTATGTGAGGTTTCCGAAAGAACCAGCTGTAGAAACATATTCAAATACCGTAACATACTGACCATACCATCCCTTTCCTGTCTTGATTATATCCATGAAAGGCAAACAATTCTTGCAAAAAATAAAGACTTTCACCATTAGTATACCAGAAATGGAAGAAACACCGCCATTCCTTTTCATAAGATAAATAAAACACAATTAAGCACGAATCATTTGGGCATTAAATTATATAACAAGCTGGCGAGCGATATAAAAACCTGCATTGCCGAAAATTCCGTGCTGCAATGAAGAAATGGCATGTGGAGCAGTCCTTATAACTTTTAAAGTATATATTACTTGTGATTTACTTATGATTTACAGTATTCTTAAACTGATAATGTTATATGTATTTTTCATCTTTCCTATAGATGATCTGCATTGTTTGTATATCTTGTTTTAGTGTATATTTTTTTAAATATATATACTGTATTTATATTAGGTATATTCAAATATTAAATTGACTTTTGTAAATTTACAACAATCGAAATCATGGCATGTGTTATTCTTAATATTTGACAATGTTTATATTTTAATAAGTATTAAACTTATTTATCTAATAATAAAAGCATTAAGTAGATAACGCGTTTTACTTTGTTTCCATTGCTATTGAGAATTTTAGTGCTGATAATTTGCAGTCGAAAATATTTCTGCCAAACAACGTATTCCCTATTAATTTATTCTGGATGTAAAGCAGTAGTTTATAGGTTAGAGAAAGTAACAAATTTTCCCAGTTAATGCATATTTACGAGGCAAACAAACAATTTTTGAGTTTATAATAAAATTATAAGCAAACTAAATTAGTAAATTTATTGAAGTAATTCAAGTGTAAATTGATCTTATACATTCTAAATAAAATAGCACATATTTTACATTATATTGAACCATATATAGGCTTCTAAGTATTTTCCTAGAAAATATGTGTATTATCATTGGTCCTAATGGGAGTGTGACAATATGTGAACTTTAAGAGAGCCCATACTGGAATTCCAAATAAAATACATCGCTTCTTGTTAGAGCATGAGGAACGTCCCAAGTGTTGGTAGCAATTCGATATATATTCTAGTTTTTCAGACTGCCGATAATGTGGGAAAGCGGGTGTACTCATCTCTACCTAGATTTCGTTTGAATAGAAGAGCTTTCACATAAAACCAGCTGTAACATTTTTTCGTAACCTTGTAATCGTAAATAATCTTCATTAAATATTTTGATGATGATATAACATAGAAATGAAAAATGCTACACAAACAATGTATATTGGGGTGTAGTATAAAATATATTAGTTTCTATGTCATTCATGTTTATATTTTTACATAAAATATCAAGTAAGTTTAATTTTATAAAAATTAAATTTAAATTAATTATTAATATTAAATTAATAAATATTTTGCGGATGCAATATTTAAATTTGAAAATGTCAAGTATCAAGTGACCAACTTCAGACTCTATATAAAAATAAAACTGAACTTTCATATTAAATTCTTGAAATTTATTAATGCTAAATAGAGAAAATAGTTTAGAAAACTCATGCGACAAAATGGTGCCTTATGAAACTTGTGGTCTAATATACTATTAAAGGAGCTATCAAATAAGCGATGTCATTTTTGGATATAATTGGGTTTTCGCGCAGTTGTTGGTCTCCTCTTCCTAGAAGCCAATACTGGATCAAATAGATTAAAGAAAAAGATTCAGCCAAATGCCTTTAGAAAGCCAATGAAATTTTGTGTGCAGCAGAAAGCGATTGCAATCTGCAATATTATCATTACAAAGTTGGCCAAATAATCTGTCATTTAATGAATTACTTCTAATTATGTGGACCACAGATTAGTAATAATATAGGTGTGTAACATAATATGTAGTAAAATAGATCCCTATGTATAGATTGTTGACAGGGCACTGTGCGTGGAAAGGGGATAATTGTGTATGCAACAAACATAGTTAAAGTACTATTGGGGTAATTCAAATTTTATGTATGAAGGAAAAATAAAATTTCATTCCATTAACTTCTGTATTGCAATCAATATATGTAATTTAGAACTCATTGCATAAACTTCTTACTTGTTCGCGGACCTCTTCCGCGGGGGTTCAGCTACCCACCAGGCGCGTCCCTAGGTGGCAGATAAGGGGAAGGTCTCTCTTGGGGGACCTGATTAGTGGCAGTCATAAGCGGGATGGATAGATCTAAAATATAAATTCAAATGAAAATTACAAACAAACTTAATTCGTATAAAAATATATTTAGGATCTATACCAGCTCTTATGTCAGATGAATTTAAAGAATTACAATAGTATTTTCAAAAATTGTATAGTTTGACGTTTCAGAATATGACACTATCCATATATTAATCTTAAAAATCAACAATTAATAATATTAAAAAAATGGTAAAGCTATACACTATTATCCATAGTCCTAAATGCTACTTACACAAACAAACAATAAATCCAACGACAGTTTATAACATATAACACGGGCACGAGATCACAAAATTTAAATACGTCGAATACTAATCGATCAAGATAGCCAACATTAAATTTTTCGTTAACATATGAAATTCCTACCCCAAATCAACTTCTAAATGCAACACCCTTGTGATGTTTAAGTTGCATAACTAATTTCCTTCTCCTCGCGTTGTTCGGATACCTTACCCAGCAAATTCTTTTCAATTTTTTTTCAAATGTATGGCTTCATTAGAAAAAACCTAAACACATACGTAGTGATTGGTTCGTAGAAGAGTGCGTAAATTCTTATTTCAAATACTCAATACTTGTACTACCGCTATTTCATTTTGGATTCAGTCACTTTAGCAGCGGGTCGCGTGCTATATATATAGTATATGATTACATGAAAAACTGTCATAGTGTGAAGCTGTTTATATACGTATTTACGAATAAGCGCAGGCGTTATTCGAACGGAACGCATTTTTCTAAATAACGGGCAGTTTTATTTCGCTACTTGCCTACCTAAATGGCGATGTTTACTCGTCAGTCTCGGTGGATATCTGACGTAGCACACAAAAGTAATGAAACATTCCTTGGGATATCCCTGCCTTTTATACATTTGATTTTGTGCAAGTTTTAACTTATACGAGTATACCTTTGCTTTTCAAGATGCCGCCGTGGCGCCGGTGCACTTGCTCTGTTAACAACTTTTGTCAACGACAATACTAAACCGAATTAAGTAACATCTGCAGCTAATACTAATTTAATTTTATTATGTTTACTTACGCGGTAACATTCAGATAATAATCCTATGTACTAGCTAGCTGGTTCCATAAAACGTATATTCATAAAAACAGTAGGTACGTTTTTAAAGTATATTATTATATTAATTTTCTAAATATAAGAGTAGATATGCCACAGCCCCCTTGACTGCCTTAACACCTTTCCCTCATTTGCCACCACTATCACCCCCTTGGAAAGACTCAACGCCCACTGGAAGGCGGTACCACCCCGCTCAGGAATGTACTCTCTAGAGGACTGTTACCGATTACAAATTGATGGATTAACATGATGTAGAAGCGACAACTTATCGTTTAACATTTCTAAATTCAGTTATATCGAAGACAAAAAATAAGAACGAAGGACCTACGTCAGAGAACAGCGATCTTAAATATTGTATGACTGTCAAATATCTTGAAGTTACCTTTGATCATATGCTAACGTTCGTTGGGCATATTAATTCCATGATTGCGAATGCATAAAAGATGTATGATTGAATCCACAGAAGCTGTAGGGATCTCAGATACCAATGTTGGATTTTTGTTAAGTCTTAATTGCACGATATTAAGATGAAATCAGCTATCGAGGTGTTGGTTATATAAAATACATTATTATGCTTTCTTACAGTGGTTGATTGTACAATGGCAGTTGTGGTAAAATAGTACAATAAGTTGCGGTAAGAGACGCTATGCAGCTTAGAAATCGTTAAGAGTCAATCTAAAAAAGATACAAATGTTATCCCTCTTCAATCTTTCGTTGTACATGGGCTGAGTCTGTACTAGAATTTTTGGTTTACTGATAAGTAACCTATCCACCAATTGACCACTGTAATGTCTATTCGACTTTGTCAATTGCATATGGTTCAGATAATTATAAAGGTATAACAAACAATACTACCAAATTGGTTCGATTTGAACCATTTCCTTCGGCAATCAGTAAATGTTTTATTATGAAAGATCTGGAACGAATCTTCTATTAACCCTTAACCACCCAGATGCCGTTTGACGGACTACGCGATAAATATATTATGTGATATTTCTGTAATTCGACCGTCCATAAATCGGTTGCTCCATCTAATCATTTCTCTATTGTTGCTCCCACCACTACTCCCTACCCATGAGTCTATCATCACTCGTAAAGAAGTTATCGAATTTTACGTACAGAATTCAGTTTGTCAGTCTGTCAGACGGCACCTGTGTGTTTGTGTACTAAATATTGTGTGACGTGAAATGGCGGGTCCGTCGAAAAGAGTTCGGTTTGGCGATAAAGATTTTGACGAAACTGTTTTGAAATGGCTTGAGGAAGTAGACGATGATGCAAGTGACATAGGCAGTGCGTCAGAGAACGAAAATATAGAATCAGAACATGATTCTGCTTCCGAAGTTTCGGAGGAAGACTCGCCTGATTATAGTGATGTTGATGAGAATGTGGTAGAACATGGTGAAAGTTCTACAAGCAAAAATTATTTATATGGAAAAAACGAGTACAGTTTGTGTACTACTGAGGTAGTTCCTTCATCGCGGGTGAGAAAACACAACATTGTATTGAAAGTTCCCGTTCTCAAAGGAAGTGCTCGTGATCTTAGCCAAACTGCAGATCCATTTTCTATATGGAATTTACTTTTTTCGGAGGATATTCTAGTTCAGATAGTTGAGTAGACAAATCATAAACTATTTCAAGTGCGATCAAACTATACACAAAAATATCATGTAAGTGATGTAGACATGAAAGAATTGAAGGCCTTTCTAGGACTCTTGATTTATACTTCAATATTCAATTCCAATCATGAAAACATGGATGCAATTTTCGCTACTGACGGGACAGGCAGAGATATATTTAGAGCGGTGATGAGCAAAAATCGTTTTTCAGTTCTGCTGTCTGCCCTAAGATTTGATGACCCTAGGACAAGAACCGAACGTAAAAAAGAAGATCCAACGGCAGCAATTTCTCAAGTTTTTCACAAATTTATTGAAAACTGCCAAAATATCTATGGAATGGGGGATTCGGTGACAATCGACGAGATGCTTGTAAGTTTTAGAGGGCGAACACACTTCAAGATGTACATGCCAAATAAGTCGTGTAAATACGGCATAAAAATTATGTGTCTAACTGATTCCAGAACAAGCTATTTATACAATGCCTACATTTACAGCAGAAAGGGTTCCGATGGACTTGGACTAAGCGAAGAAGAACATAAATTCTCTAAGCCAACACAGGCAGTAATACGTCTCGCGAAACCTCTCATTGGTAGTAATCGAAATGTTACTGCCGACAATTGGTTTAGTTCTATAGAACTCGTTTTTTTACTAAGAAACAAACTAACATATGTTGGCACTGTTAAAAAAAATAAGCGAGAAATACCAAGCGAGTTTTTGCCAAACAAAAAGAGCGGTATGATCATCATTTTATGGATTTAGAGATGAGAAAACTATGGTATCTTACGTGGGAAAAAAGAGAAAGGCCACCATCCTTGTTTCTTCTATGCATAGTGGTGCATCTACCGATCCAGACACCCAGAAGCCAGACATTATCATGTACTACAACCGTAACAAAGGAGAAGTTGACACAATTGATGAGAAGTGCGCAAAAAGTTCGTCAAGCCGACGCACTTGCAGATGGCCCCTGGCAATATTTTTCAGAATCCTTGACATTTCTATTGTTAATTCTTATATTCTACATCAATGTTACACGAGAAATTCGGTAATTAGTGAAAAGTCTGTATTTGCAAAACAACTAGCGGCCCAATTAGTACGTCAGCACATGGAAAGGCGACTAACAAATCCTCGAGTATCTCGCGAAGTACGTTCCAGCATTAGCAGAATTTTGGGAATTCCAGAAATAATTGCGCCATCAAGTGGTGAAGACCTTTTATTGGAAAAACGCAAAGGATGTTATCTGTGCCCGAGGGCCAAAAACCGAATGACGAAATATCTATGTATGCACTGTAGAAAAGCAGTTTGTTTACAATGCTCAAAGCCAATTTGTAATACATGTGTAAACAACCGCGATGTTTAGCTCCTGCCGCAAAGTATTTTTAATAATTTTAGAGTTTTTTTGAGTTTTTCATATATCCAATACAACCTTTTATTAATGAATATGCCTTAAGACATTGACAGGTTTTTATGATTTTTATGTTTATAATGGGAAGGCTTGAATTTATTTTACAAATAGTTCTTTATTTTGTTATTTTTAGTAAAAAAGTTTCCCAATTTTCCTTAGTTTTATGTCTTAGTAGGTTCATTTGTAACTAGTAAATACACAATAAACAATATTTTCAAAAAACGATTATTGTTTTTATGGTCTTTAATTAAGTAGTCTGTCAGACGTCACCTGGGTGCTTGTGTAAAAATATTTCACCTGGGTGGTTAAGGGTTAAAGTCACATGTTATGTAAATGTTGAAAAATTACAACAGTATTTTAGGTTTGTGTGAAATACCTACATTTGAACATATTTAATATAATAGCTGCTAGCATTAATACTAACTCCAAAATTGTTAATAGCAATGTAAACTGTAATATATTAATTTTAAACTAAATGGAAAATTACTACAATAAAATAGGTACATATTTGATTTTATTATTATTCTTAAATTTATTTTCAAATTACTTCCAAATAAATGTTTTAAAATATTTTAAATATTAAATATAAAATAACATTGTTATTAAAAAAAATTAAATAAATTCTTAACACAATAACATTCCAATAGGAAGAAAGTATCTAAATCTTTCTTTTTAAAAATGACGTAGAGGAAAAAATCATTAGAATATATATGGACAGTAATATTTGTATTTGTTATACATAAGTTGTCAGTTCTGGATGAAATTCACGGTGACAGAACGTTGATTTTGACAGTAAAATTTCCAATTTTGTTTATTTGGAAAATATAAGATTGTTAAGACAAAAACACAGCAAATATAAACGTAAAAGGCATTAAATTCAAAATACCATACAATGGCCAAAAAGTAGATGTTTCATGATTATAACACTTGGATAGATAAGAGTAAATTATAATTATACTTACCTGTACATATTGCTATGAATTGTGATTTTAATTGCTTATTGAATTATGTTCACAATCCACAGTAGTTTTGCCGAACTAGACTCAGTTGGGTGGGCACCTTCCTTGAGCTTCTTTATCTACAGGGTTTATTCTCACGAATATCGTGGTATAAAAGAGAAATAATAATAATTAAACTCAAGAAATAAAACTAACATTAACACCACAAACATTTAATTGCAAAAAAAGAAAAGAAAAAAAAATCTACTTTAACAAGTATAAAGTAGAATTGTGACTTTATTACGTCGCAACTTAGAGAAAAACTCATGTAAGATATGAGATATGACTGTTACATGAGATAAAAAAAAACTCTTAACTGACTCCCGAACAAAGATCTAAATAAATATAAACAAACTTTATTAGCTGTCATCAATTACTTTATCCCCTCCAAAATCAAACGTCAAATAGAACTTTCTCTATTTTCACACGTATCCAAAATTAATCATGCGCAATAACTCCAGCATGTGACAAATAAATTCCCCCCCCCCCCCCCTTCCTACTATACTACGATAACTTAAATGAACAAAAACTATATTCAAAAAAACAGTCTAATATGTTTTGTTAATATTTTAAATGACTACAAAATATCACAAATTAAATTTATAAATTTAAGAAACTTCAGATTTCAATAGAATTATTACTACAAATATATCTATATAAATATAATATTAAAAATACATACATTTAGTTTTGTATACGTCACGTCACAAAAACTATTATCAGAGAGATTCCAGATAGGTCAATTTATTCAAATTACAAGTTTAAAAGACTTGTAATATCCCGTAATTGAATTTTAATAACATCAAAACACCTCAAAAATACCAAACGAAGTTATCCAAACTACATTGAACAAAATTAAGTTCTGTTCAATATTAATAAAAAAACACCTCCTATCTGTTAAAGGACTATCAAATCTCTGAAGCATGATGAAGCCACAGGAACCAGCAAGACATCCCTACCTAACATAAAAATATAAATCAACATAATAATAATATATATATATATATATATATATATATATATATATATATATATATCTGTATTATTATGACTTCCTGCTTGGCGCGGACTACGAACATCAAAATAGGCCCGTGCAATCTACAGACATGGACAAAAATACACATTACAATAAATTGTTATAAAATTTTTAATTTTTAAAGTCATTTACCTGGAATAAAATTTTACAAATAAATACAATAATTTTCATATCTTCTTTTGTTTCTTGAGCAGGGAAAAATCCACTGCAATATGTGTGTATATATAAATTTAAAAAAACCGTGTATTATAATTACTATTGCATTCTAAATAAATTGATTAAAGAAAATAAAACCGCAGAGTTGATTTTACTACACCATTTATTAAAACAGATTCTTAACCACAATATAAATATGTATACAGTTAGTCTATTTATGTGATATTTTTTAGATTTTTTTACAATTCAAAAGTTTTTTACAAGTACAACAATTTCGTTTGGATGGTGGTGGACCGTCAATGTGCTCATCCATATCATCTGTATTATAATGTTCATAACAGGGTCGGTAATCTTGAAGGAAAACTTTCTCTTGAGGTAAAAATTTCCAAATTATCTCGAGTTGATAAGCGCGTATTTTTGTTTGTAAAATATAAAGAGGTATATAACGAATTATTTCAGCATTTTCAGCGGTCAAAATGCAGGAAATATTCTCGAAAACTTGTCTTAAAGACTCGTTGATTTTTATCTCAACTGGCATCGTTTTGACCGTCATCAGATATTAACTTGCTAACGATTACAGAACCAATGTCGCACTTGAATCTATTAAGTTCGTAAGACAATATTTCTAAGACGCAGTCGGTATATTCTGAGCTCCATATGCACCTCTGAATATTGTAATCGGCTCCGTCGAAGTGATGACACAATAATCTTTCCACGTGCACTTTAATATTGGGTATGTTTTCCTTGTTCTCAGCCAGGGATGTTACCAAAGACTGATAGTAATAAGGAAAGTCTAGTAACTCTAATCGCTGGAGCCTATTTCTGACGACCAATAAGACTTCCATTAACATTTTAAGACATGCACTATCTAAGATCAATTCAACATTTTGACGTTCCAATTTCACAATGGGTTGCAGGCGACCGCTTTTCAACAGTCTGTGCGTAAATATTAATTTTATGTTGTCCATAATTAATAAGACGTTATCGTTGAACGAACAATCTTCCTCGAGCACTTCATCTATACACCTTTTGCGTTGAAGTCGCTGACCATTATTTATGTATGTACTGATCCTCGTTTGATTCTTTAGAAATTCACAAAACTCATATTTCATAAACGTTATACATCTTCGTCCGTTAGCCAATTTAACTACTGGAAGGAAATCTCTTGCAGGACTCAATCCTGTAGATATATACGTTCCATTGTTACTTAAACCGTATTTTACTTCATTTATTAGTCGATATTCCTTTCTTATATTGTTTTCGTATTTTTGTAATAAATTATCAAGCAAATTGGATGGCTCCATCACGAAACACTTAAGACTCGCAACTGTTATTGTTTTTCTTAATATTAAATATATATACATATATACTTTCCACCACAACAACTTACAAAAATCACATCTCCCCTTCCTCCTCCTCCTCTGCGCTTCACAGTTCTGTTAATTTGTATTTTGCTAAAATAAACTTCAGTAAATGTTCCGTAGGTAGATGTGATATTATTTCTAGTTTAATCAACCATTTGATCAGGTTTTCTAAAATTAGATACATTATTCTAGGACTAGAAATTATAAGATACAAAAATAAGCAAATTTAACGTTAGTTGTTAACCCCTGAAAACGTCCAATTTAAAAAAAAGCAGCTGGAAAGTAATTTCGATAAGTCCTATAAATCTAATAAATTTTAGGTATTACATGCAACCATGTTTCGAATCAAAAATTAACCATTCACTAATTTGCTTCAGTGCTTAAATGTTTCTTTAAAACTTGTTCTTAAACTGTTTACCATGGTTTTTGCCATGGTAAACAGTTTTGCACTTTTGTGCGAATAAATGAATAGAGAGGGCGGATTGTTGGATTTTATTTTCAGGAAAATAGTGTCAGGGTGAATAGGAACTTATAGGGCATATTATGTTGTTGTCGGACATGGTTATTAAGTATTAAAATACTTAAAACAGTAACATCTCTTAGCTTGATAAATTAAGAATAGTAACAAAATCGGCAAACGATTATACTATTAGGGGAATCCCTGAATAACGTGGTACAGAGAAAGATAACAATTGATTGAGAAATTGGGAAAGACAACGGCACACACAGAAAGAAAAAGACTTGTCAGAAAATAAAAAAATTCGAAAGGAGACTGAAATGCTCAAAAAACTGCAACTCTGTGAATCCATTGTCCAATAACACCAAGATAAATCAGTTTCAATATTAAATTTGTTGTATAATGACTAGCATAACATTTAACATTTCCTCATTATTTATATTTGTATGATTTATTTCCCAAGCAACATTTACCTTGAAAATCAAGTGAAAAGTTACAATTACTATAACACCATTAGAAATACTAAGTGGAAAGTAACATACAACCTGGTGTTATACTTATTACAAATGCTATATAAACAAACATTCAGGAAACAAGGTTTTAAGTGGAAACTACAGAAACATGTTGATATAAAAACTATTAATTTCAAACATTAAAATGATTCCTCCTACCTTCAACAGTTTCACTATGAAACACAGCCTTGTGTTCAGCCAAATATTCCTTCGAACTGAATCCCAAGCAACAGAAAGCGCAGGCATATACATTTACATCTTCTTTTGCTATGGGAACAAAATCCATTTCTACATTTTCAAGAAAACTTTCCTCATATTTGTCACCAAAATACTCCAATAGCTCTTCACTATCTTGGATACTACGAGTGCTATAATAATATAGTTTGTCTCCATATTTAAACGGAAATAAATTTTGTTTGTTAATATTTCTAGCGGGATTTATGAACTGCATCCAATTCAGATGCTCAGATTGACCATCACTAATCACAAATATTCCCCCTCTTATTCTCAAAGGCAGTCCTATAGAATTAAGTCCAGTGAAAGGACCAAATCTTACATCTTCAGGTACAACTTTTAAAGAGAAAATTCCCACATGTCCAAATGACTCTCTAGTTTCTAACATATATTCTGGTAATTCTTTTGCTCCATTATTTGTATTATGAGGTCTTTTGTTCAAAATATGCACAAGCACTCTGCATTTGGTACAATATTCCTGGTAGATTTCGTGGCAATGGTTACAAACTGTTAAACAAATTCATTCATACAATCTTTCAAAATAAAAGAAGGCATTTCAAATTTAGGCAAGAATGATAGAAAAAGAATTGGAAGTTCTTTAAAATATGTTTAAATTATTTGTGAATAGCATTATTATCAAAAATTTATACCACGATAATGCATTACAATATTCATAATAAATATATATTTATAACTGAAAAATCGGAGACTGTGGCTTTTAAGTGAATAAAAAAAATTAAAAATTCTATTGTGGTAAGGTTTTTTAATTTTTTTTTTATTATATATTTATAGTTAATTTTTGTGAAAAATATCTATAATTAGAAATACAAAACATTGATGTGTACATTAAAAGAAATAAGTTTTATAGATGTTGTCAGAATATAATTAGTAGTAATTAATGTTATGGTAAGAATACAAATGTACTTACACCTCAGTTCATTACAGAATTTAATTTGTGTATCACCAGGATAAATTCCATCTTCTGTTTTAACATTAATGCTTACTGTATCATTTATTTCAGATGAAGGTAATTCTGCTTTGATATGATCTACAGAAAGCGTTTCATATTTCATTATTTGATCATTCTTAAAATGCCCATTTAATTCTTTATTATTTATATTAATAATATCTGTGATAGTAGTGTCAGAAAGGCATACTTTATTATCTGGATAATAGACATATTCTATTTTAACATTATTGCTTACTGTATTATTTATTTCAGATGAAGGTAAGCCTGTTTTGATAAGATCTACTGAAAGCGTTTCATGCTTCATTATTTGACCATTCCTAATATGTCCACTATTGCTTATATGAATAGTATCTGTGATAGTATTATCGGAGAGGCATAGTTTATTATCTGGGTAATATTCACCCTGGAATTCTTCTTTTATATGACTTGAATTTTCCAAAGATATTGCATTATTCTCATCAAATTTAATCATTTCTTGAGACATTTTTAATTCTGAAAATACGTTATATTATAGAATATAACATAATACTCACAGACAACATTAATCATAAACTATAATTTCTTATGAGTGACTAACAATAATTAATGGGAGTTGTCAGTGTTGCCAGATGAGTTTTTAGTGAGTCAATAGATGGCGCGCTTAAAAATCAGTTGAAATCAGTAGTAACCACCAAAAAGTTTTAATTGTCTCGAAAAAAAAAATAAATAAAACGACATATCTTAAATTTATTATAGGTATATTTAAATAAACACAAATAATAATTAAAATCTTGTAAATACAAAGAAGTAGAGATATGTAACAAAATTAAATTTCAATGATTTACGAATTACAAGAAAAGAATAATCGTAAATTTAACAAAACTAAACTAATTAGATTCAGTTTCAGAATCCGTTAGTTGCTCCTGGTTTTTTATATAAATTTGAGAATTGTGATAGGTATTTCAGAAGGTTTTTTGAAAAATCCGTATTGAAACATTTCTCGTCTCTATTCTTTAATTACTGTTTGGTATGCAAATGTCCAACTATACTAGCAGTACATAAGCGATTTCTTTGGTTGGTTTTCATTAAATTGACCTCTGAAAATATTCTCTCTACATTTGCCGAGGAATGTGGGAGGCACAACGTATTAAATGCAAAGGTAGATAGTGTCGAAAACATTAGTGTGTCATCACCACGACGAATTTTATTAACTTTTCCCCAGAATTCTTCTACTGTTAAATCAGATGGGGAAGCGATGTCCGTGTTTCTAAGCAATCGCCATTCGTTATCTAATTCTTGTAATTTGTCTCCGTCGACTAAATTTGGAAAGTATTTTGCAAGAGGTACTATGCCAGTTGCTGCTTCTGATTTTATTGTAGAAGGACTAATTAAATTCATGTTCAACAGAATTGGATTGTTAAAATTAAACCGTTTCTTAATTTGATTGGCACTTTCAATAAAGAAATCTAAGCACCTCCTTCTCAAAATAAGAACCGATTCTGGACTAAGTGAACTGATAAGAATTTGAATTTTTACAACCAAATATATTTGCTCCAAAGGGAGAAAGTTTGTAGGGTCTTTATAATTTATTTCATGCAAAAGTTGTTTTTGAACGATTTGTCCTTTAATAAAATACTTTAAGAGAGTTCTGTACACTGCACATACGGACTTGTGTAATTCATGTAGTTTTGGTTTTTCAGATTGCATTTCTCTGTTAAGATTATTAAAAAGTGACAAGACAAACTGCAAAAAGAGCAAGAAGGGTTTTGTTGTGTTCTGTTATTTATTTGGATGGGGTCATTACCACTACACTCATAGACATCTAGTTGGTGACTGTTTATTTAAGTAACATATAATAGCTACAACATAACACAAAATAGGCAACTCAACCTACATCTACATCTCCCTTTCTTGGGAATTAATTAATTAAAATAAACATATTTCCTAATTAATATGCTTACATATTGTATTTTTACAAATTAAGCCTATTTGGTTTCTTTATTCTTCTACCAAAGCTTGATTGTTCATTCAAATTCAGATCCGAGGTATCACTTTGTGTTTTTTCACTGGTGTTTTTTATTGGTGTATTACGGTATATGAGAAGAGCCAAGTTTATGTCTTCATTTTCATCTGAGCATTTTTTTATTATTTTATTTAGATCACGTGGATCCAGACACAAACGTAAAGAATTGTCTGCCTTTTTTACTAAAACTACAGGGTTTATCCAGTCTGAACTACCCTCTACTTTCTGTATAATTTGTAATTGTTCTAACTCAAGTAATGTTTTCTTTAAATTATCTTGCAAAGCAAAAGGTACTCTACGAATTGGATGAACAACAGGTTTGGCATGTTCTTCCAATTCGATGTGATATGGTTTTCCAATCTTTCCTATACCTTTAAATATGTTTTCAAATTCATTAATTAGATTTTTGTTTATATGCTCATTACTAACTATTTGACCAACTTTGTCTACTATATGAAACACACGTGTGTGTGTGTGATATATATACAAAATTTCTATTTAATATTAAAATCGTTATACACAAGCATGGCGATAAATAAAAAGCATTTTCAAAATTGAAAATATATTTTCCATGCTAATTAATATCTTACAATTAACAGCAGATATTTCAGGCTGTAACGTACTTTATCTATTAAAATTTATTGCAATGCAATTTAGATTTTATTCTTATTTTAAAATTATTTTACACATACACATAACTTTCCTGGGAGTCTCGCAATAATTGAACCAAGTGATGACGAAGTCATCTTCATCAGCATATAGTGTTGATGTAGATGGAGTTATTACATCAGAAGAATCAGTCTGGATGTTATATTCAACTAACTGTTCTGTTTCTTCCATCATTGAAATATCTACCATAGGTCCTCCAACAAATGACAAAATGAAACATATATATTGTTTAGTATTATAAATGTTACCAGGAAATGTAGTGTTGAAAAAGTTGTTTTGAGTAGAACATTATTTCTTCCAAAAAAAGCTCTACAAAATGTTTACAACAAACTCTACAATTATTGAAGATTTTTTTGGCAGGTCTCTTTATTAATTCAGGTCTTCCACATATTTTTAACCACTTCTGAAAAAGTTCAGTGTATTTTCTCGCGTTGGGAAATTTATGCTTGTTTGCTCGACTACCTGGACTACCAGAAATCGCACAATAAAGCCCCATCGCTACAAAACAGCTTATAAAGTATTTAGGTAATTATTTAATACACATCGTAGGTAAAACTGCAGTTTACGGCTCCCATCCGAATTGCCCGCCACTAGCATACGGAATCAGCTGCAACGTTAACAAATTTCGGTGACTTGGCATTTTGTCATTGAAATGTGTTTTTGATACTTATTATTGATTTGTATTAATTCGTTATTTTTTCATAATTTCTATTAAAGTTGCAGGTAGAGGAGGTATTGCAGGACACACCATAGATTTTCATTATACACATTCACATATTTTAAACAATTTTAGCGAAATTCGCTTAAAGTGAAAACGGCAATATTTGTAATTGACGTTCGGTTTGGCAATGCTGCCATACTTTATTGAGTTATGCGCATGCGTATTAGAGTCCGATGTGTCAGTTTAAATGGGAGCCGTAAACTGCAGTTTTACCCACATCGTACCTAATAAGGTTTAAATTTAAAATAGATATCTAAACAAATAAAAATCAAACAATTTTAAACGTTCCTTTCAACACTAACCGAAATAATAACACAATCACACAAAAAATCACAACAATAAAATACACAAACAAAAACAAACTAGACTCTTGAATGTGATTGGTCTACTTTAAAGGCATATTACGATTTAGTCCCGCGAATATTTGAACGTAACATTTACCGCCATCTACTCGACCAGGGGAAATATTAAACGAATATCACACTTCCTGGGCATCTAGTGCATACCCCGTGACCACTACACTCATAGACATTTAGTTGGTGACTGTTTATTTAAGTAACTTATAATAGATACAACATAACACAAAATAGGCAACTCAACCTACATCTACAACAGGTTTTGTCAATGGATCTTGTAAAACATTTAAATTATTTTGAGCAGATAACACACCCCCACTCACTACATAATCTGTAAAAAACAATATTAGTGCATTATACTGCTCCAAAATTCTGTTTACAACACTCTCTAAAGAAAGCCATCTTGTCTGGGCTGGGTGTAAGATTTTATGAATGGGTGTATTGGTAAAACTTTGAAATTCTTTAAATGCTTCAATACGTTGGGGACTATTCGAAAAAAAATTATAAATGTTACGAGCTAGATCATCTATAGCTCCCGGCAATTTTGTGCACGCGTTAGATGCACACAAATTGAAACTATGGCATATACATTTTAAAGTAAAAATGTTTGGGACGTCAGATTCTAACCTTGTGATAACTGAATTGTGTTGTCCAACCATGACGTTTGCTCCATCAGAAGCGAAGCCGATTAAATTTTGTTTGTATGGAATTCCATTTTTGTGAAAATAACTAATAATTTTCGTATACAAATCTTCAGCTGTTACACCTTGAAGAGGCAGTAACGCCAGAAATGTATCCTTAATTCTAAAAATTAAAAAGGAAACAGCAAAAATTAAATTTTTATATGACGAACTCACTTGTCATTGTGTCGGTACCTGCACACTAGGCATAAATGCTTCGTACAACCTCTGTCTGTGGATTCATCTATTACTAATGAAAACTTAGTGACTTTTAAAATGTCACAGATATCCTGATGGTGATTCTTTCCAATTGCATTCTTCACTAATGCTGAACATTTTGTACGACCGCATTTAATTATTTTGGCTACGTCTGAATCAGGACAAAGTTTAGGCAAGTGCTCCATTATATTGTATGACAGATTATGTTCAGAAACGAAAGCTGCCGAGTACAATTCTGATTTTTTCGCATTTCATCTAAAGTGCCTAATTTCTTAAATGATGTTAATGTCTGTTGCCCTTTTGACGATTTTAATAATTTTTGATGAAGAGCACTGTCTTTGTGTCGAATCAGTGCTATTCGTCCAGTTGATTTGATGGAAATCTCTTTATTGCAGACCTTACAAAAAGCTCCACTTTTTCTTTTCTGATCGCAAATGACCCAACCTTTGAACTCAGTTCATTTTCCCAACTTTTCTTATATGCTTGGGCGTATTAATTTTCGTTCTTGCAGAAGGCCCTGCTTTTTGCGAATCCCTGTCGTTTTCACTATTAGAACTAAAATAAATTATGAACAACACCTGTATAATAATGTCAAACAAAAAATACGTACCTCATTATTTTCAAGTCTATCGACAACACTTTTAATTTCAATTAACACTTTTTTTATAATTAAACTTTGCACACACAACTTTAACCGTAACTCGTTTGCAAATGAGGACAGAGGACATTATTCTTGTGAGGGTCTATTTATAGCTTCGGGCAACGATTTTGCTGGGTAAACTCCCTTTTTATCAAAAAGTAATTTTTTGGGATTCACATAGTGCGCGCAATGACAATTATTGCTAACTTACCAAGTAACCTATAATGCATGATGCATTTGAATGGTTCGCAACCACACTTCATTTTACTATTGGCTACTAGAGGGCAACAAAAAAATCGTCGATCAAACTATTCGCGCCTAATATTTTTTTAAATTTTTTTCAACAAAGATGTAACATACAAATCATTTTTTCAATAGACCATAGATTTGTGGCTAATAAATTTATTTTTTTAATACTTTTCCATACATTCAGTAGATTTAAGGTGCAAGTCAGTAGTTCAGTAGACCAAAGGTAAAATCAGTAGATCTACTGATAAATCAGTAGGTCTGGCAAAACTGGCGCTGGGCGATGGTTCCCCTTCCAACTCCATTTCATATTAGGCATTGCGTGCGCTCAGAGATAAGTCGATATTGCCAACGATTGAACTGGTCAACTGTATTTGAAGATGGGATAGAGGGCGCGGATAACGCAAATACCAGGAAAATTGTATACTTAAGTATAGCAAACGCCAATTAAGTTGGCGCGAGGAGGGGGTGCGCAGAAGCAGTTTTTAAAAACGTCCACCCCCACTACTCAAGTAATTGTCAGAATACATTTGTCATTGACGTTTGACGGAACATAATGTCATTGCTAGAGGATCATAAAGTGATACACGCTCAGAGGTTAGAATTATCTGACATTTGATGTAAAACCAAATACAAATCTCCCCACTACTTCTAATCCTGCGTGAACTTACCCCTCCTCGCGCCAACTTAATTGGCGTTTGCTATAAATATATACGATTTTTTGTTTAGAGCCCACTTGACTTCGAATGTTTCTGAACACCCGCTATTTACATTTTTCTTGTGATAAATGTCAATGAAATAAGGTTAGTTTTAAGTTGAATTATATGAAATAATTTTTGTCGAAATATAGTAATAGCACTTTATTTTTTATCATAAACAATAATAAATATAACGCTAAGAAATAAGTAATTCAACTTCTAGTTTCAAAAATTCTTTTATTGTAAATACACTACAATAATAGAATTTTTGAAACTAGAAGTTTAATTACTTATTTCTTGGCGTTATAATGAAGTTTCAACAAGTATCTCCTTCGTCAATTAACTAATAATAAATATGTTACAACTTTATTGTAAAACATAATCCATAATTCATAATCACGAAATGAATATATTTTATAAAAGATGTTTGGAATGTCCACCGTCATTCTCAATGCATAGATTGAGACGTCTTCTTATATTATTAAACACATTGTGGAGTGTTTCTGTTGTGACATTTTGCAATTCTATTGTAATTGCTTCTTCAAGTTCATCAAGATTATGTAGTCTGTTTTGAAACACTTTATTTTTTAAATTGCCAAAGAGAAAAAAGTTTAGTGGAGTTAAATCGGGAGAATTGGCTGGCCATCAATTTCGACTAATCAATCGGTCATCATAGTATTCTTGCAAATAATTAAGAGTTTGTTGCCCAGTATGTGCAGTTGCTCCATCTTGTTGGAAGTAGTTAATTCATCATCGTAAAGGCTGTTAATGAAGGGTTTCAATATTTGTTCTCTGTACCGTATTGCGTTGTTTCATAGAAAAAAATTGGTCCAATAATCCATCTTTTCGACATTGCATCTCAAACACCAACTTTGATAGGATGGAGAGCAGGCGCGGCTCGTGATGACGTATTTTGGTTTGCAGTACAATGATCCGAGTGCTTCGTGTATTCTCGTGTACTAACTGTAACGTTTGCTTAGTAAACACCGAAAACACACGAGGCACTCGTATCATTGTACTGCAAACCAAAATACGTCATCACGAGCCGCGCCTGATGGAGAGTATTTTCAACAAAAACATGTGGATTTTCTGTCGACCAGGTACGGTAATTTTGAGAGTTGATATACCCCGATAAATAAATCCATGCTTCATCTGAAAAGAAAGTGCGATTCAAGTCTTCTTCATCAAATGTTTTTTAAACCAGTTGCAATAATTTCATCTCTGCTCAAAGTGATTGCCCCGTAAATGCTGTAGTACAGAAACTTTATATGGGTGCAGATGTAAGTTGGTTCTCAGTGCCTTATGAGCACTTCCATAGGAGACACCTATAATTTAAATACAGAATGTTGCATAACAAATTACATTTAAATTAATTAGATCTTTTTACCTGTTTGAGCAGACAGCTTTCGTACAGATTTAGTGGGACTAACATCCATTCGCTGCCTAATATCTGCGATAACATCTTCGGTTAAAACGGTTGGTGCTCTTTCAGATTGACGTTTAAAAACACTTCCCGTTTCCTTAAATCTTTCAACCACTCTGTTGCGATGACGAGTAAATGTGTCCAAGTTTATTACCAAATTTGCATATTCCGTTACAAATTGCTGAAAACACGATACCAATGAATATTTTCAAGATCCATCCTCATGCAATATTCCACTGCGAAAGTGCGACGTATCCTGTTGAATCGTAAAAGGCATTGCGTATACCGTATATTGTCTTGAAAATGACAGAAAAGCAGCAATAAAACAAGGAAAATACGAAAATACAAGAAACTACAATACGCACAAACGACAGCTATATATAATAGATATCATTTGACAAATATTGACATTGACATTAGACATGTAAATTCAGTATGGGCAATTCAAGGAAATAAATAAGCCCTAGTTTTTAATAATCCTGGAACTTTTTTGTGCCAACCCAGGACAGTTGAGATTGATCACTTTGTATGTACTATCGGAGCAATTGAAAGTAAACGCACTATTATAGCTGCGTAAATTTTATCAAATTGTCAAGCTAATGTCATTTATGTTATGATTAAATGCTGACATTGACACTTCAAAAGTACTGTATACATTAGATAAATTTTGAAATTTCGACATGCCAACATAATAAAGTGTTAACTTTCAATTGCTTACGATAGTACAACTATGTTGGTTGCATACACAATTAAATCATTTCCCCGCACGGGGCCAAGTCAACAAGCTATACATAGGGATCTATTTTACTGTTAAGTTGCACACTGAACTGGCGTTCTATTTTTGGACAACTCCCATTAATTATTAGTCATAAGAAGTTATTTTATTATTAATGTTGTCTGTGAGTATTATGTTATATTATATAATATAACGTATCTTCAGAATTAAAAATGTCTCAAGAAATGATTAAATTTGATGAGAATAATGCAATATCTTTGGAAAATTCAAGTCATATAAAAGAAGAATTCCAGGATGAATATTACCCAGATAATAAAGTATGCGTCTCTGATAATACTATCACAGATACTATTCATATAAGCAATAGTGAATTAAATGCACATATTAGGAATGGTCAAATAATGAAACATGAAACGCTTTCAGTAGATCTTATCAAAACAGACTTACCTTTATCTGAAATAAATAATACAGTAAGCAATAATGTTAAAATAGAAGACGTCTATTATCCAGATAATAAAGTATGCCTTTCTGACACTACTATCACAGATATTATTAATATAAATAATAAAGAATTAAATGGGCATTTTAAGAATGATCAAATAATGAAATATGAAACGCTTTCTGTAGATCATATCAAAGCAGAATTACCTTCATCTGAAATAAATGATACAGTAAGCATTAATGTTAAAACAGAAGATGGAATTTATCCTGGTGATACACAAATTAAATTCTGTAATGAACTGAGGTGTAAGTACATTTGTATTCTTACCATAACATTAATTACTACTAATTATATTCTAACATCTATAAAACTTATTTCTTCTAATGTACACATCAATGTTTTGTATTTCTAATTATAGATATGTTTCACAAAAATTAACTATAAATAAAAATATAAAACTATAAATAAAAAAAAAAAAATTAAAAACCCTTACCACAATAGAATTTTTAATTTTTTTATTCACTTAAAAGCAGCTGTTTCCGATTTTTCAGTTATAAATATATATTTATTATGAATATTGTAATGCATTATTGTGGTATGAATATTTGATAATAATAAATAATTTAAACATATATTTTAAAGAACTTCCAATTCTTTTTCTATCATTTTTGTCTAAATTTGAAATGCCTTCTTTTATCTTGAAAGATTGTAAGAATGAATTTGTTTAACAGTTTGTAACCATTGCCACGAAATCTACCAGGAATATTGTACCAAATGCAGAGTGCTCGTGCATATTTTGAACAAAAGACCTCATAATACAAATAATGGAGCAAAAGAATTACCAGAATATATGTTAGAAACTAGAGAGTCATTTGGACATTTGGGAATTTTCTCTTTAAAAGTTATACCTGAAGATGTAAGATTTGGTCCTTTCACTGGACTTAATTCTCTAGGACTGCCTTTGAGAATAAGAGGGGGAATGTTTGTGATTAGTGATGGTCAATCTGAGCATCTGAATTGGATGCAGTTCATAAATCCCGCTAGAAATATTAACGAACAAAATTTATTTCCGTTTAAATATGGAGATAAACTATATTATTGTAGCACTCGTAGTATCCAAGAGGGTGAAGAGCTATTGGTGTATTTTGGTGACAAATATGAGGAAAGTTTGCTTGAAAATGTGGAAATGGATTTTGTTCCCATAGCAAAAGAAGATGTTGAAAATGTATATGCCTGCGCTTTCTGTTGCTTGGGATTCAGTTCGAAGGAATATTTGGCTGAACACAAGGCTGTGTTTCATAGTGAAACTGTTGAAGGTAGGAACAATCATTTTAATGTTTGAAATTAATAGTTTTTATATCAACATGTTTCTGTAGTTTCCACTTAAAACCTTGTTTCCTGAATGTTTGTTTATACAGCATTATGTAATAACACCAGGTTGTATGTTAGTTTCCACTTAGTATTTCTAATGGTGTTATAGTAATTGTAACTTTTCAGTTTATTTTCAAGGTAAATGTTGCTTGGGAAATAAATCATACAAATATAAATAATGAGGAAATGTTAAATGTTATGCTAGTCATTATACAACAAATTTAATATTGAAACTGATTTATCTTGGTGTTATTGGACAATGGAATCACAGAGTGGCAGTTTTTTGAGTATTTCAGTCTCCTTTCAAATTTTTTTATTTTATTACAATTCTTTTTCTTTCTGTGTGTGCCGTTGTCTCTCCCAATTTCTCATTCAACTGTTATCTTTCTCTGCACCACGTTATTCAGGGATTCCCCTAATAGTATAATCGTTTGCCGATTTTCTTACTATTCTTAATTTATCAGGCTAATAGATGTTGCTGTTTTAAGTATTTTAATACTTAATAACCATGTCCGACAACAACATAATATGCCCTATAAGTTCTTATTCACCCTGACACTATTTTCCTGAAAATAAAATCCAACAATCCGCCCTCTATTCATTTATTCGCACTTTTGCCATGGTAAACAGTTTAAGAACAACTTTTAAAGAAACGTTTAAGCAGTGAAGCAAAGTATTGAATGGTTAATTTTTGATTCGGGACATGGTTGCATGTAATACCTAAAATTTATTAGATTTATAGGACTTATCGAAGTTACTTTCCTGTTGCTTTTTTCAAATTGGACATTTTCAGGGGTTAACAACCAACGTTAAATTTGCTTATTTTTGTATCTTATAATTTCTAGTCCTAGAATAATGTTCTAATTTTAGAGCTTGCCCAGTGCTCATTTTGCAAAGTGTATTTGGAAGCGAAGGAATATTATGAGCACCACAAGGACTACTGTCGAGAGACAGAGTCAAATGCCAGGTAAGTTTATTTTTTGAAGTTTTTACTGTACATTTAGTAAAAAGGTAATAAAAACACTTCTAGAAATTTATTTTTGGTGGAAAACACTACCATATGTATTCCGATTTTTTTGAGATTCTCATGGAATTGCACGATGCATGTGTGAACATATGAATATTATTATTTTATTATTTCGAGCGATATCTGACGCTTTACTGATATTCTGTCTCCCATTAAAAACTTTTAGTTGAGAGACGGCACAGTTTTAGGAAAATGCAACATCTTTCTCCGAACGATTTGTTATTCAAATATATTCAAATCTAAATGTTTTATTCCTTTTTTAGAAGAAGACGTACGGTTGCGATCGTAATTTAAGGGACACTTATTTTTGTACATTGTAAAGTCTACTTCATGATAAAATGATATTTGCCAATTTATGAAATGTCACCAACGTCAGTTTGTATTTGAAATCAGACTTACAATGTAAAAATATGACGAATTTATGTGTTTAAGACTTGTCCCTTATTTTTCGATCGTAATAGTACATACAGATAGACATACATTCAGACATAAAATAATATTCGAAATATTTTAAAATGCGTGCAATTAACACTAAGCGGATTACAAGGAGTACCTGCTCTTAGCTTACCTGTGGGCCATGAAACATTTAGAAATAGTATTTGTCTATCAGGAGGTCGTCCCTCTTCTTCGCCACAGGATACCATCACGGGCTACTGGAGTTGAGGGCCTCATGTTTATTAAAATGAAATAAGAAGTGGGCGGCAGAGTCCGTGCCTTTTATCAAATTATTTCACATTTTTTTTATTTTTGCTCTAAAGTTGGTATATTGAAGATCTTTTATTAGTAATAGAAATGATTACTAAAGTAATAAATTATTACTTTAGGAAGGTTGTTGTATATGTTTATTGTTGTTGTAGTTAGTAGTTGTGTGTGATTTTGGTGGATAAATCTTTCGGTTCTGATGTGGGATATACTGCGTGTTCTATATTTCTCTGCTTCTGTGTAAATGTATACTAATTTTTATTTTGTTCTTGTTTATTTTATATAATAGTAACAAATTGCTAAATGTAATTAATTGTTTGATATTTAGTTCTTGAATTTCTTGATATACTGTTTCTGTTGGTGTTCTATAGTCCATTTTATAAACAATCTTTATAATTTAGTTTTGTTGCCGTTGTATTTTTGTCTTTGTTCTTTAACGTATTTCCCCAAATATTTATTTGGTACATATTATGTGCTGAGAATAGTGCGTGGTAGATAGGTTTCCTGTAGTGAATCGGTATTACATATTTTATTTTATACAACGCTGCTATTACTTTCCTATTTTGTTTTATTATCTTCTCGACATGCGAATCCCATTTCATATTGTTTTGTATAGTTAAACCTAGATATGTAGTTACTTTTACTTCTTGTAGTTGCTTGTTCTTTATAGTAATATTTAGTTTCGGCTTTGCTTTTGTATTTGTAAATATCATATAGTTTGTTTTTGTTTCATTGATGGTTAGAAGGTTATCGAGGCACCATTCCTCTAGTACTTTCGCGTCTTCCAGTATCATTCTCTCTACATCTTTTATATTTTGTGACGTATACAATATATATATATCATCAGCGTATAAATGTATCTGTCCTCTTAGGCGGAGTTGTAGAAGGTCATTTGCGTATAGTATGTAGTGGGTTGGCGGGAGGTTTCCACCCTGTGGCAGTCCGTATTCGGCGTAGAAGTAAGTACTTTCAGTATTATCTACTTTCGTTGTTTGTGGTCTGTTTTGTAGATATGTCTTAATCAGGTTTAGAGTCTCATTAGTGTATCCATATCTTTCCATTTTTTCTATTAGTCTTCGCTTGGGTACGGTATCAAAAGCTTTCTTCATGTCTATAAAGAGAGTCACCACAGTTTTGTTTTTATCTAGTTCTTTATTTATTGTGTTTGTGAGATCGTACGCTGCTGATGTTGCGCTTGACTGTTCTTGGAATGCGTATTGGTTGTAGTGTATAATGCTACATTTTTGCATATGTCTCATAATTCTAGTTTGTAAGACCTTTTCAATGATTTTATTTAGGGTAGATAGTAGGGAGATTGGTCGGTAGTTTTGTGTTATCTAGCATCGATAACCTACCTCATTGTTCGGGGATAATACCGATGTGTTTCGCAAATCTTCGAGTAATCTAGTTGGTTCGACAGATTTCTAGTATCGTAACAATATGCTTGGAACGACGAGGAGTATACCTGTCCTACGTAGTAAACCTGAACAAGAAAGTAGTAGGTACTTAAAGATACATTTCTTACTAACAATTACAAAAGTTAGAATAAAATAAAAAGTTAAGAAATATTGATTTGAATGGTTTTTTACCTACTTTTGTAGTTTTTCGAACAATTTTTAAAATTCGTTGGCGCGCCGCATAAATATCGACAGTGGGCCGCATGCGGCCCGCGGGCCGCGGTATGTGCATCGCTGGTCTATCGTGTCCGGTCTCTAATAATTCCGTAGCCGATAACAGCATTTAACATAGGAAAAAGTAAATAATTACGAAATTATTTGAAGTAATTTCAAACTCATTGGCTACAACGAATACTATTATTTCTTTCCTGCAATAAATTACTAATTCCTCATTGCCATCTAAATGATCAATCCGTTACGGAGATTATAAATGATTGGCATTTGATAATGTTATAATTCTGATTTCTTTTAATTTCAGATACTGCGTACTTCCCGCATGGGAGGCTCCCAAACGAGAAGTAAAAAGGTGTTTATCCAAAAGCAAGGCCAAATATAAATGCACAGCGTGTGAATACCAAACGTTCTGGATGTCAAAATTGAAATTACACATTAAGTCAAATCATCTTAAATTAAGTGATTATAAGTGCAAGGAGTGTGAATATCAAACGAACGCGAAGTCATGCTTAGATAACCACGTAAAAGCAATACATCTGAAACTAAAGGATTATAAATGTGCAGAGTGTGAATACGAGACAAGTCGTAAGGCAAATTTAGAAAATCATATAAAAGCAATACATCTGAAACTAAAGGATTATAAATGCATGGAGTGTGGATATCAAACGAGCTCGAACTCATATTTACAAAAACACATGAGAGCAAAACATATAGGATTAGGGGATTATAAGTGCGTGTTGTGTGAATTCCAGACGAACTACAAGTCAAAATTGGAACTACATGTAAAGTCAAAACATCTCAATTTAAGGGATTATAAGTGCATGGAGTGTGAATATCAAACGAACGTGAAGGCATGCTTAGAAAATCATATAAAAGCAGTACATCTGAGACAAAAGGATTTTACATGCATGGAGTGTGAATACAAGGCAAATCGTAAGGCAAGTTTAGAAAATCATGTAAAAGCAATACATCTGAAAATAAAGGATTATAAATGCATGGAGTGTGAATATCAAACGGGCTCGAAATCATGTTTAGGAAAACACATGAAAGAAAAACATATAAAATTCAAGGATTATAAGTGCATAGAGTGTGAATACCAGACGAACTACAAGTCAAAATTGAAACTACATGTAAAGTCAAAACATCTCAAATTAAAGGATTATAAGTGCATGGAGTGTGAATATCAAACGGGCATGAAGTCATCCTTAGAAAATCATATAAAAGCAGTACATCTTAGACAAAAGGATTATAAATGCATGGAGTGTGAATACAAAGCAAATCGTAAGGCAAATTTAGAAAATCATATAAAAGCAATACATCTGAAGCAAAAGGATTATGAATGCATGGAGTGTGAATTCAAGGCAATTCACAAATCAGACTTAGAAAGACACATAAAGTCAAAACATCTTAAATTAAAGGATTATAAGTGCATGGAGTGTGAATTCCAGACGAACTTCAAGGCAAAATTGGAACTACATGTAAAGTCAATACATCTCAAATTAAAAGATTATAAGTGTATAGAGTGTGAATATCAAACGAGCGTGAAGCCATGCTTAGAAAATCATATAAAAGCAGTACATCTGAGACAAAAAAATTATAAATGCATGGACTGTGAATACAAAGCAAATCGTAAGGCAAATTTAGAAAACCATATAAAAGCAATACATCTGAAACAAAAGGATTATGAATGCGTGGAGTGTGAATTCAAGGCAATTCACAATGCAGACTTAGAAAGACACATAAAGTCAAAACATCTTAAATTAAAAGATTATAAGTGCACGGAGTGTGATTATCAAACGGGCGAGAGTTCAAGTTTACAAAAACACATAAACGGAAAACATCTAAAATTAAATAATTATAAGTGCACGGAGTGTGTATACGAGACGTATCACAAGTCACTTTTAAAAAGACACATAAAGAAAAAACATCCTACAGCGGTTATCGCACTAATTTAAAGTTTGGTTTCGGAGTGAACCTGATACTGTAATTTTGTAAATAAGACTACGATATAATATTAATTATAGAAGAGGTAAATTAAAATAAAAGTAACTGAGTTAACTAAATACAATATACCAAGTGAGCACGGGCGAGTTGTCATAAGACTTCCGAATATTAACACAGGAAAGGAATATTAATACTTTTTTTGTGATCGCTTGTACTCATGCAAGTTAACTAATGAGATAGCTTGTTATATCATCTTAACTAATGAGATAACGTAGAATACATGGAAAATTTAAGTCACGCGAGATTTGTAAATGTCATTTACTTCAAGTATTACTTTCATAGTAGCGTTGTTTGAATATATGTACTAGTTAATCAACCCCATAGTGGTACGGGCGGATGTCAGTTGGGCCAGACGTCAGGTAGACGGACTTATCTATAGTTCAGTTGGGCCGGTCATTAGTGAGGTGAGGGATTATCACCAAGGGAGAGAATTAAGATTTTATATTACAATTTTATTCTGAAACAAATTAACATACTTATATATACGCATATCATACAGGTAAATAATTAAAACAAACAGATTTTACAAATGTAAAACGACTTATTCTACCATGCATGTAATCACAAATTTTATTATTAATGTGCTCTACTTTATTACGATTGTCTTTCCTCATTTTCTTTGTATATATATTAGCAGTTCTTATTTTGATATAGATTTCAGTTTGGTATGATAATAAAACTTGTGTAAAGAAAAAAATATTGGGATGAGTATTATAAAAGTGACCATTAAACTTTGCATGAAATGATTCACAGTTATTTGTGGTTCTATATAAATAATTTGAATTAGAAGCCCATGCACTTGGAGGAAATGTTGCAGTTTCTGAAATATAGTTTTCAAATAAATAATTTCTAAATTCTATGATTCTAGAATCATTGTCTGGAATTAAGTAATATAATTCTTCATTAAAAAAATCAAGGATCTAGAAATTGTATGCCAAAATACAATTTTAAATATTTTCCTACAACAGAATTATTGTCTTTATATTCTTTACATAAACCCAATTGTTGTATTTTCCTATACCAACTCTGGCATAAGTGAAACCTGCAGCCTACAATGATTACATTATTCCAGCAACACAAAGTCTCCGGCCCAACTGAACGGTCACCTTAATCCCCCCCCTCTGACCATCTAATCCAATGATAATTGCTTTCTGGCCCAACTGACATACGTTTAGTGGTACAGTAGGTAATTTTCTCCCTATAGGAGGTGCTGCGCTCTATTGACAAATAGATTATTGAATTCTTATAAGAAGATCAGTATCGTAGATATCTATTTGATTCTACAAAATCTTTATAGAACTAGAACTAAATTATCTCCTTTATTTATTTTAATATTTACTTGTATTAACATAATAAGTATTAAGGAAATTGTTAGCTAAATAATTTTTTAAATTTTGAACATAAACTCCTTTCCTCTTAAATAATGCTGTGCTGCCAAATTGCCCTTTAGATGGGTTTTTCCAAAGTACAGAAGAGGTAAGGGGCGGCAAAGATCGCGTAGTTTTATAAACAAGGATTTGCTTCTTATATTATATGATAGAAGGATAGATCTTATTCATAGTATACCTATCTCTATTCTCTGTTTCGGTTTCTAATGTACGCATACATTTTAAGAAGTTAACGTGTTTAATACAATTTAGTATTTTTTTGTTTATCAAGAATTGGGAATATGCACGCGCTTTGATATAATTACATGAGTTGATGATAATTATTATTGTGATGACTCATCCTACGACGCGTAGCGTGTCATAATGGTCTGGTATTCTCGAGAACGTTCCAAATGCGTCGAGAAAATATAAGCTACGATATAAAAGCCGTCAAAGAAGGGATGGCGAATATTCAATACCCGAGCTTCGCGGCGAGTAAACGTAAATATAGTTACATAAATAGAAATACATAAATGTGCTTATTGTTGTTAATAGTTAGTTTTATATTGTTATTCATTTTATTATTAATATAGTGTGTGTCTAAATTTATTGTTAGTTTTATTAAGAACCCGAGAAGACAAAATTTACATTATTATTTAGTTTGCAACATCTTAAGGTACCCTTTTTTGTTTCACTAAAAATTGAGGAGGAAACGGAAATTCTAAATTAGGATATAATAAAAGTCTTATTCATATTTCCAACATTCAAACATTTATTTGTGTAATATACACGTTCAAAATACAACTCAACATAATTCTCTTAAATATATTATAAATAATTTAAAATTTTGAGTATTCCCAAATCTAATCCATATCATTGATTTTGGAGATAGCAATTTTGGGATGCTTTTTGGCGATTTGAGCTATTTTGTACAGTGAGAGCCAAAAAGAATATGTGAGTTGGCAGTACATACTTTTTTAGAACATTTTTGAGTTTGCGATTGGCAGAAAATCATTTTGAATGTCAAATAACAGTGTTTTCATGCGATCATTGGCGTAGTATTTTTCTGGTTTTTGTTCTCTTTATTTTATCACGTTTTATTCAAAATTTGTCTATATTCAAAAGAAAAATTCTTTTTAGTACTAATTATCATGGTGTTTACTATAGAAGAAGACACGTTTATATTCGTCATCGCATAAATACGATATAGTGGATCCAAGGAAGTTAAATGTTTTTACTTGTTCTATTCGCTTATTATTAATTATTATTTTTGATCGCACTGTTTCGTTTCCGCTGAAGGCCATTACTTTAGTTTTTTTCTGTTGATATCATTAGATTGTATTTCTCGGTTATTCTATTTAAGTCGTAGACAGGTCTTTGAAGTGTGTCCTTGTCACTGGCTATTAGTGCTTGATCGTCGGCGAAGAGTATGTTCATTAGGTATTTTTGTCTGTTTAGGTCATGTGTGTAGTGCTTAGTATTTGTCAGCCATTCCCGTAGCACGTCATCAATATATATATTAAAAAGTATAGGTGACAGGCTGCAACCCTGTCGTAATATACCTAGTGTTAAAATATGGGTAGTGACTGTGAACAAGCTGGCCCAAGTAATATAGCAAAAAAAATAAAATATTCCCAAAATTATAAGGAAGATTGGGAAAAGCTGGAAGACTTTGAGAGATGGCTTTCTCGAAGTAAAAAGGGAAAAAATTTGCAAGATGTAAGATCTGCAGTAAAGACATTAATATTTCTAGCGGAAAAGATTCTCTAATGAAACACAGTCTTTCGATAATTCATAAACATACAGCAAGGATGATACGCAAACAGCCGCGTTAAACCGAATTTTCAGCAGGTATGGCAGAATCGGCGCAAATGAATAATATTGCCGAAGGTATGATTATTTAAATTATTTCATGTTTACAATAATTTTAATTATCTTGGTTTTAGCCGAGATCCGCTTGTCTGCATTTATTGCAGAACATAATTTGCCATTTTTGGTAATGGATCATTTGCCAAAATTAATAGCTAACATTTGTCTCGATTCAAAGATTGCTCAAGGCATACCGTGCGCCAGAAAGAAAACCACAGCTATTGTTCGAAATGTCATAGGTGCTGAATGTTTCGAAAATATATGTGAGGATATTAAATATAATAAATTTTCCCTTATAGATGAGTCTACAGATCGCTCAACGATAAAACATCTTTGTCTCGTCGTCAGGTATCCAAAAGACAATTTAATCAGAGACTGTTTTTTTGCTCTTGTGAAATTAGATGCGAATGTGGAAGCTTTATATAATCATGTTATAAATACATTTGTCTCAAATTCTGTTCCTTATAAAGATAATATGATTGGCTTTGCTCCTGATGGAGCAAATGTAATGATGGGAAGACATCATTCCGTTACATTACTAAAAAAATATATACCGAATTTATTTGTCATGAAGTGCATCTGCCACTCATTTCACTTAGTTGTTTCATACGCATGCGAAAAATTGCCAAATTTCCTTGAAAACTTAACAAGAAATATTTTTAATTACTTCAACTCTAGTCCAAAAAGAATCAGCGAATTCCAAGAGTATCAATTATTTTGCAATGTTAAAATCCACAAAATTTTACACCCGTCCCAAACCAGATGGTTATCGGTTGATTCAGCTATTAAACGAATTCTAGAACAATACAATCCGCTCAGATTATATTTTACAACTGCTGTTGCAGATGGCGATGTCTCAACAGCTGAAAACATACTCGATCATTTAAATAATCCGCTAACGAAAGTCTTTCTATTATTTCTAGATTATGTTTTGCCACTCTTTAATAGTCTAAATCGTGAAATGCAATCAGAATCGCCAAAACTTTACACTTTATATAATAGTGTATCCAATATTTTTCGAACAATTTGTGACCGTTTCTTAAAACGTAACTATTTATTATGTACAGCATTAGAAAACATTGAATTTAAAAATCCACATAATTATCAAGCATTAGAAGATCTGTATTTAAGAGCAAATGGTAGAATTTATCTAGAAGAAGGTAAATTGATTTCAGAACAAATAAAATATTTGCGACTACGTTGTTTGGATTTTTACGTTGAAAGTTGTTCACAAATCACGACTAGATTTCCACTAAAAAACAATCCACTTGATAAATCTTCTGGAAGACCAAAAATCATAACGCCAGAGGTTGTTGAAAATGTTCAGGAGCATATCCTTCGAAGTCCACAAAAACCTATACGTCTATTATCTCAGCAAGCTGGTATGTATACATATATAGTTATTTGAAATATACAATATAAAATATATTTATATTACAATTAACAATATACAATTTAAAGATATACAAACACACAGAAGCATAACCAATAATTCCATTCACACGGCCGACACAGTGTATAAGGCTGTGAAGGCCTACCACTTTCATACTATGTTAAAATATCACAGAGCAACGTAAATATATTTACAATAATAATAAACAATCCCTACTCTTGTCCACCAAACATGCACATGCAATGCCCTTCTGCTAAAGACTTCTTCGCAGAAAAGCCACATTGCGTCACACAACTGCCTGTCCACTGATATCTGGGTCCAATCCACAGCCCGGACACGATTCACCCCAATGGCATCTAACAAATCCCCTCTAAGATCGTCATACAAGGGGCACGCCCCAAGTACATGGGACGCATCCTCAACTTCTCCACAGCGACAAAGGTCATTCGCACAATTTTTGATTCAATGAACCATGCCCGGACAGTATTTAAGTCATTCGCAAACTTGGTCTCAACCAGGGGGACGCCCGATGGCGCAAAAGATCCACTTCGGGGATAAATCCGAACGTGGTCCTACCTTTGGTACTATTCTCCCACCTATCCTGCCACTTCATTAGTACAGTGTGACGCAACCTTCTGCGTTCATCCCTTATCCTTCGCACATTTCCATTAATAACAGATAAGTCAGTTATGCCCAACAAGGTACGTGCCTCACCCCGCTTAGACAAATATAAAAGACACCTTTCAATAGCAACCAAATCTATTGGTAACTTACCAGCCAATAGTTGCAGCGCGTCGCTAGACACCGTCCTGCAAGCCCTTGTCATCCCTAGCAACACGAATCGCTGCGCACTCAAGAGTCTCCTCTTGACTGCCGGTGTATGCAGCTTTGGCGCCCAAGCGGGCACACCGTACACGGCTATAGACAAAAAAACCCTCATAGAGGAGACTCAGTGCCGCCGGCCTCAAGCCCCAATCCCTCCGTGTCACTCGCATCAACTTGGCAAAGATGTTCTTCACCTTATCTCTTACATACTCAGCATGCGGCACAAAACTTCCTTTGTCATCCAAAACAAGACCCAGATATTTAACGGCCGGACTATACGCAATAGGCGGTCCCCAAGGTTATGCCGATTCCTGCTCAAATTTCCCTTCAACATAGTCATGACAGTCTTTTCAAGGGATATAGACATTCTGTTCTCCTCAGTCCAGACATTAAGTCTATTCAAAACAGCAGTTGCTCTCATTTCCAATTGTAATCTACTGTTTCCCTTGACTAGCAAAGCAAGATTATCGGCGTACGCAATGCGTACAATTCCTTCAGTATCCACACCCACGATTTCATAAAACACAATATTCCACAATCCAGGGCCCAATACCGAGCCCTGCGGACCACCCTTCGTTATGACCTTCGAAACCGAATCATATTTGGACCTAATGCGTCACCGTCCTGTTCTCGAAATACTGCCTGAGTGCTCCATACAAATTCTCCGAGACATTGCACCGCCTCAGCCGTCTGAAAATACTCGGCCACCAAAGATTATCGAACGCCCCAGCAATGTCCACAAAGATACCCAGTACATATTTCTCACCTGCACCCGCAGCCGTCTGCTGCAATCGAACAAGTGCATCCACCGTAGACCCCCTCCCTGAATCCAAATTGATTGTCAACAAGCATGGTGCTGGCCTCATAACACTTGAAGACCCTCTTCAACAACAATCTTTCATAAAGCTTGCCCATAACCGGTAACAACGTTAGCGGACGATACGACTTCGGATCGCTGGCAGGCTTGGTGCCACTTTTAGCAAGTAATCTTATCTCCCCCGATTTCCAGATATCCGGGAAAGTACCTACCTGCATCCAGGCACTCGTTCATCAAACCAAGCAATACCTTGGGTTTTAACACCCATAACCGCCAAACACTTCAGGTTCGATAAGATCACAACCCGGAGCTTTTTTCATCTTAACACAACTGACTGCATGATCCAACTCCTCCATCGAGAAGGGTGGATCGGACGAATCCGCACCGTAAGACAAATTATCCAGCACCACCTCCCGCTGAGCCTCGGTCAACACTTCCCCATCCTCGGTCGGCAGCAGACGACTCAAAATGGCAGTATCTGTTTCACCCCAGGACGAAGTTTCCACACCGTCGACGAGCACCGAGTTAAATATATCGTCTGGTCTGATTCTCTCACACAAAAGGTTATAGATAGCCCTCCAAGGATTTCTATTGCCCTCCTCAGTCACATGATCCCGCCAGGACTCCAACTTTCTTTAAGCAATAGCAGCATTATACTCTGAAGCCAGCCTACGCATACGCGCCTTAATACTTTCAATCTCGCCTCTCTCCAGCATCAGCCTTCGAGAGGTCTGATATTCTTTCCTGGCACTCCTATATCTCCCACGGGCAATCGTAAGCTCAGTGCTCCACCAGGGAACACATCCTGCACATCTCTTTTTAACTCTCATGGAAGTTCTACAGGCAGCGAGTAATATCTCTTGAATCTCTCGAGCCTGCTGCTCGGTAGGTTTCCCTAGCAACTGTCTCACACCATGCTGGTTCAACTCCCTACGAATATAGGAGTCGAACAATTCTCAATCGGCTTTAGGTATATTGAATCTATTACTGCTATATCCAACTCTCCCGGTGATCGACTCAACGCCAATACTAAACGTGATAGCCCGATGATCACTCGTGGTCCAGGCCTCATGGACCTGCCAGTCACCTATGCTATTAAAGCAGGAGGACGTGGCAATCGTCACATCTATGTTGGATTCACCATTCACGGTACTAAAGGTGCTCAAATTACTAGGTGTATTCATATACATCAACCTGTGCTTTCTAGGCTCCTGCAAGAGCAATACATCAATTCCTTCATCATTCATAACCCTGCGAATCTGTGCCATGACCAAACGTGCTCGTTGTCCATTAATCTGCATGATTCTCAGCCTCTTAGTCATAACTTATTCGTGACCGGTAGCGCTCCAAAGCCCTCTTATATTCCGGACATTTTAGATCCGTCACGGAATGTCTACTATCCTTTTTCTGTTCTTTACAATTCTTGCAAGAGGGGGACTCCTCCTTCCTCTTACAATCCGCATGTTAATGCCCAGAATCGCCACAATGGCGACACAACATCTCTTGGATCGTACAGAACTTTGCTATATGATTGTAGCTGAAACACCGGAAACACCTAGAGACAAGGTCGAAGTCCTTGACTCTATGAGCATTCCACCTCATGTAATCGCGATCCTTGGCGAGCAGCCACCTACGTATCTGCCCACTCACCTCCACAACCACATTGCACACCTTCCTGTTCCTAGGCCCAGTTTTGAACCTAAGACGAACCATATTCTTAAACTCCACTTCCGGAATACCAGTGTCTGCAACGTTTCGCTGGTACAATTCCTCTAAAATTTCCCCATCAGACATGTCCCTGTCTACATCGAAGATCAGGATTTTAGGCCCGATCTTTCTAGGGTCATCAATCTTCAAATTCCCGGCCTGCTTGGCAGCAGCATCCCGGATAGCCAACAAATCAGCCTCGGAGTCCGTCTCCACCAGAACTCCCTTATCACGAACTTTCCTCACATTTCTAACCTTAACCTTCTTCAAAGCTGGCATCACGTTCTTAAGAATTATGCCCTTCACAGCCTCGCTGGTGTCTAAAAGGCTCCCATCCTTTGGCTTGAAGATTACGACATTCTGCCTTTTCGCCAGGGGATCAGGCCGAGAGGCCGCCACCCCAGCATCCGACATATCCGGCTGCATCAAGGGCCGCGCAGCACTCTCTGCCGCCCGATCCCCGGCCGACCGCAGATCAGCGAGGACATCAATAAGCATGTCGTCCGTCTCCGCCCACTTGCCCAATATAAAATTCATAACCTGTTTGCTTACTTTGTCGGTGAAGATAAACTCCCTCACCTCCTCTCTAGTCTTACGTAGGCGCGCAAGACGATCGTCCGGCACGTCTTCACTCTCCTTCCTCTTTCTTTTAGTTTGCTCTCGACTTCCCGAAGAAGTCGGTAAGCTCTCAGGAGCCGGCAAACTCTCCTGATACTCTGCAAGGCCCGGAGGTGGGGAACGCCCCACACTTCCTCGCCTACCAAAAGCCACATCCAGCGGTATTCTACTGCAGTCCACCTCCTCGTCGGAGGTAGACTTGCGTTCCAAAACGGAACTTTTTTCTTTTTTTTCTAATTTTTCGGAGCCCATAATTATTCCCACAAGTTGGGACGATATAAATGTCACTGCCCCAGGTGACGCCCATTCCAGGACAGAAGGGTACATACAAGGGGGTGCCCCCAGGTTGATCCGTTAATGGGACTTCCCCGTCGACAACTCATCCTTCGACACGGATCCCATCTTAGATTTGGGGTTTTTTTATCCAGGTTTTCTCCTGCGGGCCGGCCGATTAGGGCAAGCCTAATGAAGTCAAGGCGGATTCCGCACTTGACGGATCAAGCTATCAGTGACCCACCCCTCCCTCTTTATCCGGGCTGGGGTCCGGCTGGAGACGATAGTACTGGCAGAAAGACAGCACAACAAAACCAGGCGAGGTTTCTATTTTAGTACAGATTAATCTGTTAGCACTAGTAATCATTTTGTGTATTTAAGGTTAGAATATATTTACTTTGAAATTACCGTATAACTACGTCTACGCCGCTGCATCACTGATATTTGCTGATAAACAAAATCAGTTTGACCAACTATTTCAGTCGTTTTGGCTCTCTCTGTAGTTCCCTGAAGTAAATTTACAATATTTGTATATTTGTGATTTTATTAGTAGATCCAACATAAAATCTATTTTTTCTTAGTATTGTAAAATATTTTACCTTCCAAGTATTTTATGTTAAAACATGCAAAATATTTTAATGACAATTTGGTAAATTCCTTCAAAATTTGGGATGGTGTTTTTAATACACCAGGTTTTTCAATATTGTAATTTTTATATAAAATTGTTGAATTTAGTTTTGTGTTGGTTCATGTAGATATGTTTTATTTATAATAAAACCACCATTTACTTATATAACTTCTTTAATTCTAACGTTAACTTGTCACCTCACAATGAATGGTAGTAGTATATGTTGAGCACTTGTGAAATTATTACACTATTAAACTTAAATAACACACCTTATATTTTCACAAACAATAGTATATTAAGTATATGTACATTTCATGAGCGCTGCACACATCGTCAGTAGTTACTATTTAAACGTATTATTTTCGAGTACATGTATAGTAAAAATATCTTTAGGTAGGACTGTAAAAAAATACAAATGGTCAAAACACATGCAAATAATCGAAAAGTATGGTCGTATTATTGTAAAAGTGCCTACCTAAACTCTATTGAAATTCTAAGAAGGACAAATTATTATTATCAAATTATAATTACCTCCTTAACAATGACATTTCACCTATTAATAATAAACTTTTAAATTGTATACCTACAGTATCTAATAATTAATAGATCCTTTTCACTTTACTATATTGTTATTTAATATAACCCTAAATGACTAACACAGTCAGATGTCTTGTTTTCATATGTAACGGTCTTTCCCAAATTTGTCCTTAGAATTTCAATAGAGTTTAGTAGGCACTTTTACAATAATACGACCATACTTTTCGATTATTTGCATGTTTTTTGACTATTTGTAGTTTTTTACAGCCCTACCTAAAGATATTTTTACTATACATGTACTAGAAAATAATACGTTTAAATAGTAACTACTGACGATGTGTGCAGTGCACATGAAATGTACATATAGTTAATGCACTATTGTTTGTGAAAATATAAGGTGTGTTATTTAAGTATAATAGTCACAATGAATGCATGCTTCTCCCTTTTTTGTCACCAACTGTAACTCTCCAAAACCCCTAAGGTTATGTTTACTTATATTCTAACAAAAATAAATAAATGATCTGTATATTTTAACATACTATCACATGTGAGAGTTTCTTTACAATAATTACAACAATTAAAATTGTCAATGCATTTTTTGGACAAATATCCTGCAAAATAAACTGTTGCACAATCTTCCAATTTGACACTATTACTTTCGTCAGATATACTGCAAAATATAAAATTTTATATTTTGTATTCCTTGAGAAAGGCATCATGAGCCGAAACATGTACATGTAGGATTGTTTTAAATATATAGTTTTTGAAGTAAAACCAGACCTTAAATCGCCTACAATTTGAATTTACTATATATACAGGCTGATTCATTTTCGGCCCTCACCATGGGGATCTCGCTTATTATTGGAGATAGAGTATAGGTTTAAATTTGGCAAAGTTGTTAAATTTTATGTTTGTTATAAATCCGTAAAGAAAATAGACCTGTGACAAATGACCTTCGTTATTTAAAAAAAAAACGCGAAAACCCCATTTTCTTCTTTTACCTGTAGCACCGACATTTGGCCTTGTAGAGAAAAAATAAAAACACATCCTTGTGGCTATTTCTAAACCTCTATCCAGTGGTGTACTCTAAATTTTTATACGACGTTTCGTTTCTTTCTGGCCATCATCAACTATCTAATTTCTTATAGGCGCCATATTGGATTTAGACATCTTCAGAAAGAGTAGTAAAATGGTAGTATCTAAATATAGCTAATAAAAAACATTAATCGACATATCTTTGCATTTTGTCAAATAATGCACAATAACGTTACTACGGGCTTGTGTCCATACTTTATGGACACAAATGATTACTCAAAAATTTTCTAATGTAACATACACAGTCAGATGTCTTGTTTTCATATGTAACGGTCTTTCCCAAATTTGTCCTTAGAATTTCAATAGAGTTTAGTAGGCACTTTTACAATAATACGACCATACTTTTCGATTATTTGCATGTTTTTTGACCATTTGTAGTTTTTTTACAGCCCTACCTAAAGATAGTTTTACTATACATGTACCAGAAAATAATACGTTTAAATAGTAACTACTAAGTCATATTCACATTTTTGAAGGCACCACCTGCTAAACTGTAATCGTCGGAGATTGTCATTATCACTTAAACCTTGTACAATTGTTGGTTTGTAAGGGTGATACTTGTTTTTTGTCAAGGTTCTGTGAACAGTAGATTTTGAAATCCCTGTTTCTCGTGTCACACGACGAACTGATGTGCTGGGATTGTTCTGCAAAATATTATTTAGACGTGTATCAGCATCATTTACTTCATAGTTAGCTCGTTTTTGTTCGAAGCTTCCAAAGTTTTTTAATTTGCTAACTAGTCTTCTAAAAATTGTCCTGTGTGCCTGTTGTCTTTCTGGAAAACGCTCTGCATAACTCGTGCACGCATTTTTAGTGTTTCTATTTGCTTTGAAATACACTTCCAACATATCAACTTTTTCTTCGTTTGAATATGTATGTGCCATTATCAATACTTTAAATCTTAATATTTGACAATAATTACTTATCACTAACTACAAGTAGTTTTAATTAACTTATCTCTGCAGCACTAATTGTACTTTGACAGGTTTGTTTTGTTTCATTGTCAGAATACATTTGTCATTGACGTTTGACGGAACATAATGTCTTTGCTAGTGATACACGCTCAGAGGTTAGAATTATCTGACATTTGATGTAAAACCAAATACAAATCTCCCCACTACTTTTAATCCTGCGCGAACTTGCCCCTCCTCACGCCAACTTAATTGGCGTTTGCTATACTTAGAATATCTTTTCACTTTCAATTGACATTGGTGTTTAATTTTTCAGCCTACTAATTTCATATTAAAGATTAATTTACGTTTTTATTATTTTCCTTATAAATAAAAATTTCTCAGGCATGTTATACATCGTTGAAAAGCACATTTTGAGGACTACCTAACAAACCCAAAATCCAATATGGCCGCCATATGAAAAACAAAAGATAGTGGTAATAACTTAAAAACAAATGACAATCGGGGGTTTCTGTTTGTATCAAATAATTTGTTTTAAAAAAGTGTCTCAACAATGTAAAACTTTAAAAGAGGTCAGACTAAGCATTATCGAGTTATTGAGGAATAACGAAATCGGCAAATTTTTGATTTTTCAAAATATTTTAAAAATTTAAAAAGTTAGATCAAATTTGAAATGAGATTTGCCGCGAGTATTGAATTCTGCAAAACATTCCCCATTTAACCGTTGTTCTATATCTTCTAATAACCGAGATACCAATGGTGAGCATCGAAATTGGGACACACGGTATATATAAAGTTGCCATGTATAAAAAATTACATTATTTAAAAATACATTCAAGTTTAGTAATAATAAATCATGCCTTAGCATTTCCAAACAGCTAGACGCTAATAGCGGGCAAGCTGTTGGGGAGTCTTATTTAGTAAATTACAATGCAAGGCCCAGTCCAAAACTGAACTTTATGTTAATGAGACAACCGCCTTAAGATGTTTTCTCTTTATGTGTCTTTCTAAGTCCGACTTACGATTTGTCTTATATTCACACTCCACGCACTTATGTTTCACATGTATTGACTTTATGTGTTTTTGCATGTGTCCTTGTAAATACGTCTTCGAGCTCGTTTGATATTCACACTCCTCGCATTTATAATCGCTTAATTTAAGATGTTTTCGTTTCACGTGTTTTCGTAAAGCTGCCATCGACGTCGTTTGATATTCACACTCCATGCATTTACAATCCTTTAATTTAAGATGTTTTGACTTTATGTGTTGTACTAAACTTGATCTGTAGTTCGCCTGGTATTCACACTCCTTGCATTTAAAATCGCCTAATTTAAGATGCTTTCCTTTCATGTGTTCTCGTAAAGATGACATCGAGCTCGTTTGATACTCACACTCCATGCATTTACAATCCTTTAATTTAAGATGTTTTGACTTTATGTGTCGTTCTAAACTTGACTTGTAGTACGTCTGGTATTCACACTCCAAGCATTTATAATCCTTTAGTTTCAGGTGCGTTACTTTTATGTGTCCTTCTAAATTGGACTTCAAGTGCGTTTGGTATTCACACTCCATGCATTTATAATCCCTTGATTTAAGATGTTTTAACTTGATGTGTACTTCTAAACCTGACTTGTAGTGCGTTTGGTATTCACACTCCGTGCATTTATAATCCCTTAATTTAAGATGTTTCGACTTTATGTGTACTTCTAAACTTGACTTGCGGTTCGTCTGGTATTCACACTCCATGCATTTATAATCTCCTAATTTAAGATGTTTTAACTTTATGTGTTTTTCTAAACTTGACTTCAAGTTCGTCTGGTATTCACACTCCATGCATTTATAATCCCATAATTTAAGATGTTTTGACTTTATGTGTTGTTCTAAATATGACTTACGATTTGCCTTGTATTCACACTCCATGCAATTATAATCCTTTTGTGTCAGATGTATTGCTTTTATATGCTTTTCTAAATATGACTTCAAGCTCGTTTGGTAGGGACACTCCATGCACTTATAATTCCTTAATTTTATATGTTTTGCTTTCATGTGTGTTTGTAAACATGACTTCAAGCTCGTTTGATATTCACACTCCATGCATTTATAATCTCTTAATTTAAGATGTTTTGACTTTATGTGTTGTTCTAAACTTGCCTTGTAGTTCGTCTGGAATTCACACTCCATACATTTATAATCCCTTAATTTAAGATGTTTTGACTTTATGTGTTGTTCTAAACCTGTCTTGTAGTTCGTCTGGAATTCACACTTCATACATCTATAATCCCATAATTTAAGATGTTTTGACTTTATGTGTTGTATTAAACTTGACTTGTAGTTTGTCTGGAATTCACACTCCATACATTTATAATCGGTTGTTTTATGATGTTTTGACTTTATGTGTAGTTTCCATTTCGACTCAAAGATCGTCTGGTATTCACATTCCTTGCATTTATAATTACTTTCCATTAGATGATTTATTTTCATGTGCATTTTCAAATAGGTTCTGTAATATGTCTTAAACTTGCAATTTTCGCACCTATATTTGGCTCTTTTCGAATATTTTATTTTTATAAGGCGCCTTTTTTGAAACTTGGGTTTCGAAGAGTGGCATTGTTTCGCACCGCCGTGTGAGTGTGGAGATCTCTCTTCCATATTTTTAATATTAGCTTTGAAATAGTCACACGTAAAGTATTTTTGGACTTCTCTTCCTTTATTATCAGCATGTTCTTTATCCACGTGCGCCTTGAGAGAATTCTTCGTCTTGTATCTTCTGTGACAATTTCTGCATTTGTACATTTTCACCTCACAATGATTGTTAGTGTGGTGTCTGAACTCGGCGTTGTACATTGTTGTGAAGTTGCATTGTGTACATTTGTATATTCCACGCTTACATCTTTTGGCCTTACTTCTTAGAATTGAACAGCTTTTTACTTCTCGCTTGTGAACCCCCCGCGAGGGTAGTACACAATGTCTGAAATTAAATGAAACCAGAATTATAACATTATCAAATGCCAGTCATTTATAATCTCGGTAACAGACTAATCGTTTAGATGGTCATGAGGGATTAGTAGTTTATTGCAGGAAAGGGAAATATTGTTAATCGTTTATTCATAATTTTTGAACGGACCTGTATTTCACAAGATTTCCGCATATATTTTTGTAATGTTTTTATTAATGGTTTTATTTTGATATTTATCCTATTTTTAATTAAAATTAGAAATTTCATCGTAGTAATATTTACAGTAGATGTAAATTTAATTAAAAATGGCGATTTATTTCACGTTGATATAGGCAACTTTGGTTTCATTATAGTTTAGTTCATATTTTACGCGTATAGATGGCGTTAGAATTATCGACAAAATGGTAAAGTTTGTAAATTGTGGATAGTTAATTTGACAATTAGGTTAAATTACTGCAAAAAACAGATGTGCGGTTAACCGAATGAATACTGCTATTCAATAACTGCTTGTTGTACTTGAAGATGATATAGACTATTTATATGGTCCATCGTAATTTGCGTCCGGTCTCTAGTAAACACACTCCATGCACTTATAATTCTTTAATTATAATGTTTTGCTTTCATGTGTTTTCGTAAACTTGACTTCGCGATCGTTTGGTATTCACACTCCATGCATTTAAAATCCCTTAATTTAAGATGTTTTGTCTTTATGTGTCTTCCTAACCTTTCTTTGAAACTCGTTTGGTATTCACATTCTGTGCATTTATAATCCCTAAATTTTATGTTTTGCTTTCATGTGTGCTTGTAAACTCGACTTCAAGCTCGTTTGATATTCACACTCCATGCATTTATAATCCCTTAATTTAAGATGTTTTGCCTTTATGTGTTGTTTTAAACCTGCCTTGTAGTTTGTCTGGAATTCACATTCATTGCATTTATATTCCCTTAATTCAAGATGTTTTGTCTTTACGTGTAGTTCCAATTTTGACTTAAAGTTCGTCTGGTATTCACACTCCATGCATTTAAAAATCGCTTAATTTAAGATGTTTTGTCTCTATGTGTCTTCCTAACCTTTCTTTGAAGCTCGTTTGGTATTCACATTCTGTGCATTTATAATCCCTAAATTTTATATGTTTTGCTTTCATGTGTGTTTGTAAACTTGACTTCACGCTTGTTTGATATTCACACTCCATGCATTTATAATCCCTTAATTTAAGATGTTTTGATTTTATCTGTTGTTCTAAACTTGTCTTGTAATTCGTCTGGAATTCACACTCCATGCATTTACAATCCTTTAATTCAAGATGTTTTGCCTTTATGTGTAGTTGCAATTGTGACTTGAAGTTCGTCTGGTATTCACATTCCACGTATTTAAAATCGCTTAATTTAAGATGTATAATCTTTATGTGTCTTCCTAACCTTTCTTTGAAGCTCGTTTGGTATTCACATTCCGTGCATTTATAATCCTTTAATTGAATATGTTTTGTCTTTATGTGATAGTTTAAAGACGCCTTGTAGTTCGTCTGGAATTCACAGTCCATGCATTTATAATCCTTTAAATAAAGGTGTTTTGCCTTTGATGTGTTTAATGTAATTTTCGATTAATTACGAGTTTTGTATATGTACTTGTAAATTTTTGATTTGTGCGACCTATCCGAAATCTTTCTTTAAGTATTTTTTTTAGTGATGTGCGACGACCACATTAATTAATGTACGTGCGCATTTGCAAGTACAATATGATCATTTATATTTACCCTCTAGCAAGCCATGAAATTATTTCTTGAAAATATCGTGTTGGTAGTGACAAATAAAATACATCTGTCATTATGTGTATGTTCTGATAAATAAAACTCATCTGTCATTAATGTATTTATTAATTGACACTTAAAAATGTTTACAATAAATCATAAAGTTTTTCTGATCGAATCATACTTTAGGAATGGTGTAAAATTAGAAAATGGAGAATGGTCGTACTCCTTGCAGCCTAGGATAGAAGAATTTCGGGCAGAATTTCCAACTTTTCCAACAACATATGACAGTTTGCGGCAATTAATTCAAAAGTCAGTGGTTAAATTCCGTGAAACAGGGTCTGTGCCTCGAAAACCAGGTGCTGGTAGACTACTAAAGCGGACAGTTGAAAATATAGCAGATGTTGAGGGACGAATAAATCAATCACCTAAGAAATCGATTCGTAAGCTTTCATAACAAACACAACTGTCATATGGGACCTGCCAGAGAATCCTTAAAAAAGACTTACAAAAATTTCCATACAAATTTCATTGCGTGCAAGAGCTTTTACCAATCGATCATGTAACCAGAGTTAATTACTGTCAGTGGTTCTTAGGTACGATTAATAACGATGACGTTCTTGACAAATCCTTCTGGTCCGATGAAGCATGGTTTCATTAATCAGGATATATAAATAAACAAACAATGCGCATCTGGTCTAGTGAAAATCCACATGAAATTCTTGAAACACCCTTGCATTCACAAAAAATAGGCGTTTGGCTTGCTGTTTCTCGTAGACGGATTATTGGCCCAATATTCTTTAATAATACGATAAATGCAGAACGATATCGTAATAATTTATTGCTACCATTTGTAAATCAATTACATGATGATGAGCTCCGCGAGGGATATTTCCAGCAAGATAATGCAACAGCCCATAAGACAAGAGAAACGATGGAATTATTGCATGAATTCTTTGATAATCGAATAGTAGACTTTCCACCACGATCTCCGGATTTAACAATTATGGACTATTTCATTTATCCACATCTAAAAAATAGAGTATTTACGAATCGTCCACATACAATTGAAGAACTTACTAATGCTATCCGAAATGTCTGTGGGGAAATTACACCACATAATTTAAGGAATGCCTTCAATAATATGAGACGAAGAGTTGCGCTATGCATAGAAAATGAAGGAGCTCACTTTGAACATTTATTGTAGCTGTTTTTATTATTAAACTTTTTATTTTTTCAACTAAAACGTTTGTATGTAATTATTTGTCAAAATGACAAAACCTAATCTGTCATCAGTATAAAATAACCTATATCACACACACGCTGCAAAATAAGTTAACTTAAATTATGGTACCAACTTAAGTTTAAAAAAGAAAAATGTCATTGCCTTCTAGAGGGTAGAAATATATGATCATATGGTATATTTATATTAATTTAGTTAAGATATTTGTATATTGATATGAGCTCGTAAATTCAGTAAATTTTATTTTATAATATATATATTTATAGTCAGAAAAATTTTCAACATTTTTAGTTTTTTTTTGCTAGTTTTTGCTTTCGTTGGCGGTTGTTATATGAAGGTCAGGGTATTTTGGTGGGAATTTTGATCATGTTATAAAGCGCATGATTCAGTCATTTTGAGTTGCGCGCTCACAGATAATTTTCTGTTTGACGTTTGAAGTTTTTGGTTAACGTAATTAATTAAGTTTGAAAGTTTTTCCAACTATTTAATTAGTTTTAATTTAGTTCGCGGTCACGTGAGGTTTTTTTTCCTTGTATGCCAGTAATTATTATACAAGTTTTCCTCACGCTATTGTTCTATTGTTGCTTTAGCACTTCTTTATACTCTATAAAGTCGATTTTTTTTTCTTTTTATTTTTTTAAAATTATATGTTTGTGTTGTTAACGAGATTTTTATTTCTAATACCTTTTTTTATTTAACACATACCCCTTTGTGGGTAACCTAAAGATACAAGAGCTCCTGGAAGGCTGAACCGACTAGAGGTAAGCCAAGCAAGCTGTTGTGTATTGTGGGCCAATTCAAATAATTAATCAACACCACAGTTCATAGCAATATGTAATTTAGGCCTCGACTACATACATATAAAATGGGTTTTTCCCGGGATTCTCACAGAAATCTATTGTTCCTGATTTAGCGTTATAATCGCGTTAAGAACCTTTTCAAAACAGTGCGTCATAAAAATGGAGGTCGTGCTAATGTTAGGTAGAAATGGGAAGCCTGAAGTGGCCAAAATCTCAATAAATGCATAAAAATTTATACATGAAATTCCGGTAAATATTTTATTATATAGAGTGTTACTATTTTACAGATTCACTATATGCAAGGCTTTTTACATGAAATTTCATTAAAATATACTAGGGCTTGAAAAAATTGCACTATAGAGTTTTTCACTATATAGAGTTTCACTATAAACAGTGTCGACTGTATTATATAGTTTTATTTGTGTTATGACTAAATGTTGTAATTCCAATAATAATAAGTACAGGCTGCAACAATTCACCGCATTAAATTTCATACAGTCCACTACATATATAGACTTGAATATATTTTGACAACAAATCTTTTAGAGAAAGATGTTATGACTGAAGGCATTTCTCTAAAACTGGACCGCCACTAAACTATAAGTTTTTATGGCTGACGTTTTCAAAAATAGAATATCTGCAAAGTGCCAGATGTTGCTCGAAATAATAATTTTCATATGTTCACACATGTATTGTGCAATTCCATGAGAATCTTAAGAGAAATACGAATACATATGCTTGTTTCATTATGAAACAGATATGTAAATAAATTTACATATCTGTAACTGTATACTTGGACAATACCTCGTATTTCGGCATTTACTTCTGCTTAATACATATGTTTCTGCCATTTTATAGGCGTCATCAGCTAAGCTACTGAAGCAAATTATACAAATGATACAAATCTTAATAAATAAAATCTGTATCTGTATATAACATTAAGCCGAACCGCCCATCAGATATAGCAAGTTTCACTCTATAAGGTGGCACTTATTTACGAGTGACATCTTACGGACGAAACAGACTATACCAAAGAAAGCGATCTTTCGATTGACAAGCTATGCTCATACGAACCGAAAGGAATACGGGTAGTCCTAAAACGCGCCAGGTGGCGGTAGATATACAAAAATGTTTTAAATATGTCTATACGTTATATGCACGTATAAAGCTTTTGTTTCATTATGAAACAGATATGTAAATAAATTTACATATCTGTAACTGTATACTTGGACAATACCTCGTATTTCGGCATTTACTTCTGCTTAATACATATGTTTCTGCCATTTTATAGGCGTCATCAGCTAAGCTACTGAAGCAAATTATACAAATGATACAAATCTTAATAAATAAAATCTGTATCTGTATATAACATTAAGCCGAACCGCCCATCAGATATAGCAAGTTTCACTCTATAAGGTGGCACCATTGAACTATATACATACTGGAACGAGCACGCAGACGTACGGACTGGCCGAAATCTGTGACCACTGTGTTAGAACGAGCGCGCTGCTAGAAAGGGGGTAGTTCTCTCTCATACTCTTTAGAGAGTAAATGCGCGTTTCCTTACGTCCGTTTAATTTTCGTTAAAATACTTTATTATAAAGTTAAAATGGTAGTGTATTGTTGTGCATATGGATGCAAAAATGAACGTGTACCTGGAAAAAACATTCGTTTTCATAAGTAAGTAACCGTAAGTACATAATAGTAGGTTGATAATAGTAGGTGAAGTTTATATAGCCCAATTTTTTTAAAAATCATGAATTTATTAAAATAAAAGGAAACGAAAACAATTTAAAATATCAAAAAATTATTAATTAAATAAATAAAGGGCTTTAGAACAAATGAAAGGAAATTTTTTTAAAGTTTTTGTAATTTGACTAATTAAGCAATAACATCGTTCTTTCTATCACTCTATTTATTATTTTTTGTAGATTTCCACTGTTAAGACCTGCAGTTTTAGAATTATGGATAAAGGCACTACATTTGGAAAATTTAAAACCTAATGCTCATACTGTTATATGCAGTGATCATTTTACAGAGAATAGTTATCTAGAGTCTTCTTTAAATAAGATTTTATTAAAGAAAGATGCGGTTCCTTCTATTTTTAATTTTTCCCAATGCTTGTTGGAGAAACCCACAGATACAAGAAGACAAACAAGAAAACGTCCATGATTGATACCGTCAATAATATTGGATTAGAAGTAGCGGAGATAAGGAGTAAAAAAAATTAAAAAATTGCACTAAACTAATATGTTATAGGGAGCTTCTATTACGCCAACAACAAGAGATATATCTATCCAAATCTCCCCCCGTCTCCTTAAAAAATCTCTACCCGAACTCAAAATGTATAAGCGAAAAATTAAGACTCTCCAACAAAAGGTTTCTAGAAAGGAAATAAAAATTAATACAATGAAGGATTTAATAGAACATTTAAAGAAAAACTCAAAGTCAGATAATATAGTTGAAGAGGTTCTCTTAAATAACTTTGAAGGTTTTTCTTTAAATCTATTTACCTGCGAAATAAAAAATGCTAAGGTACAGCAACCTCAAAGAAGATATACCAAAGAAATGAAAGAATTTGCTTTGACTCTTTATTTTTATTCGCCAAAGGCCTACAATTTTTTGCGAAAAAGGTTTTGTTTACCACACGCTGCGATGTTGCGAAAATGGGTTTCTTCTTTTAATTGTGAGGTTGGTTTCTTGGATTAGGTTTTTGAGCTTTTAAAAGAACAGGCTTTAAAGTATGTTTATTTGAATGATGTTGCTTTAATCTTCGACTCAATGGCCATTCGCTCTCATGGGTTTCTTCTTTTAATTGTGAGGTTGGTTTCTTGGATGAGGTTTTTGAGCTTTTAAAAGAACAGGCTTTAAAGTATGATTATTTGAATGATGTTGCTTTAATCTTCGACTCAATGGCCATTCGCTCTCAAATACTGTATGACAAGAAACAAGATAAACATTGTGGCTATGTTGATATGGGCGATATTGCTCCTGTAAATCCTGAAGAAATGGCCACCGAGGTATTGGTTTTTGGAATAGTATGATATACCAAAAATTTTAAATGCCCTATTGCGTATTTTTTTGTAAACAAAATAACAACGATTTTACAGAAACAATTTGTTTTAACAGCAATTCAAAAATTATTTGAAATCAATATTCATGTCAGATCTATATCATGTGATGGTTGCATTACCAATATAAAAACATTTGCGACTTTGGGATGTAAATTAAATGTACCGAATATTTAATCTAAATTTAAATTTATTCATCCCAAAACCAATAATAGTGACTTTAATTGTGATGATAATCAGACTGAAGAAAATTTTACTGAAATTTTTTGCATTTTAGATCCATGTCACGTCCTGAAATTGTTAAGAAACGCATTCGCTGAAGTTAACTTATGTTCGGCGACTGGAAATATCGATTTTAAATACATATATTGAAAAATTGCATGCGCTTCAGGAAAAAGAAGATTTAAAACTTGCAAATTCTTTAACACGGTGTCATATTAACTTTGCTAATAAAAAAAATGAATGTTCGTCTTGCAGCTCAAACTATTAGTAGCGGTATAGCTAACGCTATTGAATTTTTACAAAAATCCGGGAATCCCGATTTCCAGGGCAATGAAGCCACTGTTGAATTTTTAAAAATATTTGACGGAATATTTGATGTAATGAATTCAAGAATACCATTTGGTCGCGGCTATAAATCTCCACTGTTTCTGAAAAATTATAATTTCTGGAAAAATATTTTTCTAGAAACTCGTAATTTTATACAGCAGTTAAAAATAAATGGTCGTTGTGTTTTGCAGCATGCTAGAAAAACAGTTGCCCTAGGTTTTCTAATAAATATATATAGCTTTGAAAATCTAGCACTGTTTCTGCTCAATCGTCCAGAAAACCCTCTCAAATATTTCCTAACATATAAGTGTTCTCAAGACCACTTGGAACTTTATTTTTTATGTATTAGGTCGCGAGGTGGATGGAATAACAACCCAAATGCACTTCAATTTAAATGGGCTTTACGAAAGTTATTGTTTAGAAATAGTGTACAGCCAAGTATTAATGCCAACTGTTGCGCGAGTTATAGTTCAGATCTCGCACCCGTATTTGATTTTCAAAATCCTAAAAGAAACCTTGTTGACACTCAAAGTACTGACGGTATTTAAACGATGAATTAAGTAAATTAACATCTGCTATTGATTATATTACACTCTCTTCTTTTCAAGATAATGTTCTGTACTATATTGGTGGTGTAATTGTGCGGAAAATATTAACAAAAAATTCATGTTGCTTCTGTCAAAATATGGTTATACAAAACTCTACAGATCATAACAGCTATTGCCTGGTGGATATTAATAATGAAAGTAGTTTTACTAAATATATATCAAATGGAAGATTATATTTCCCTTCATCTGCAGTGTTTCAAATCATCCGTCGTGCAGAAAAGGCTTTCAGGGCTGAATTAAATAATGGTTATTTAGGAAAATACCATTTAAAAAACATATAGTTACATCAGTTATGCAACATTTTGTTAGGAATTTAAATACTCTTTTTCAACCACCTCACCCTGTGGTAGAAATGCTTGATTTGCATGAGGTACAGATGATAAAATATGTTGCTAGTACCTATGCAGATATTAGAATTCAAACTCACGCCAAAAAAAAACATTGCAATTCCTAGGGGAGAAGGCAACATTGAGGCATAAGTTGAATAAAACAATATTGTTTTATCACATTTAATATTAGTGTATAGATATTTTTAAATGTAAAAATATAATATAACCTTTTTTTAGATTTAACTTTTATAGTTTATTTTGTAACTATATATGTATTAAAAATTCACTTTCAACTTGTTCTTTTATTTCCAAAAACTTGATAATTATTGTGGGTTGCGCTTTCTACCTGTTAGATCGCACCTGGGCCAAATTCAGTGGAAGGTAGCATTTGTACAATATAAGCGCTTGAGTGGAATAAAGATAGGTATCCCCTCCGTGCAGCCGCACTCGTCTAACAGTCGATCCTCATTCTCCGAGTACAGCGTGCGCGTTCCAGTATTACTATATAGTTCAATGGGTGGCACTTATTTACGAGTGACATCTTACGGACGAAACAGACTATACCAAAGAAAGCGATCTTTCGATTGACAAGCTATGCTCATACGAACCGAAAGGAATACGGGTAGTCCTAAAACGCGCCAGGTGGCGGTAGATATACAAAAATGTTTTAAATATGTCTATACGTTATATGCACGTATAAAGCTTTTGTTTCATTATGAAACAGATATGTAAATAAATTTACATATCTGTAACTGTATACTTGGACAATACCTCGTATTTCGGCATTTACTTCTGCTTAATACATATGTTTCTGCCATTTTATAGGCGTCATCAGCTTTTTTGTATATCTACCGCCACCTGGCGCGTTTTAGGACTACCCGTATTCCTTTCGGTTCGTATGAGCATAGCTTGTCAATCGAAAGATCGCTTTCTTTGGTATAGTCTGTTTCGTCCGTAAGATGTCACTCGTAAATAAGTGCCACCTTATAGAGTGAAACTTGCTATATCTGATGGGCGGTTCGGCTTAATGTTATATACAGATACAGATTTTATTTATTAAGATTTGTATCATTTGTATAATTTGCTTCAGTAGCTTAGCTGATGACGCCTATAAAATGGCAGAAACATATGTATTAAGCAGAAGTAAATGCCGAAATACGAGGTATTGTCCAAGTATACAGTTACAGATATGTAAATTTATTTACATATCTGTTTCATAATGAAACAAAAGCTTTATACGTGCATATAACGTATAGACATATTTAAAACATTTTTGTATATCTACCGCCACCTGGCGCGTTTTAGGACTACCCGTATTCCTTTCGGTTCGTATGAGCATAGCTTGTCAATCGAAAGATCGCTTTCTTTGGTATAGTCTGTTTCGTCCGTAAGATGTCACTCGTAAATAAGTGCCACCTTATATAGTGAAACTTGCTATATCTGATGGGCGGTTCGGCTTAATGTTATATACAGATACAGATTTTATTTATTAAGATTTGTATCATTTGTATAATTTGCTTCAGTAGCTTAGCTGATGACGCCTATAAAATGGCAGAAACATATGTATTAAGCAGAAGTAAATGCCGAAATACGAGGTATTGTCCAAGTATACAGTTACAGATATGTAAATTTATTTACATATCTGTTTCATAATGAAACAAAAGCTTTATACGTGCATATAACGTATAGACATATTTAAAACATTTTTGTATATCTACCGCCACCTGGCGCGTTTTAGGACTACCCGTATTCCTTTCGGTTCGTATGAGCATAGCTTGTCAATCGAAAGATCGCTTTCTTTGGTATAGTCTGTTTCGTCCGTAAGATGTCACTCGTAAATAAGTGCCACCTTATAGAGTGAAACTTGCTATATCTGATGGGCGGTTCGGCTTAATGTTATATACAGATACAGATTTTATTTATTAAGATTTGTATCATTTGTATAATTTGCTTCAGTAGCTTAGCTGATGACGCCTATAAAATGGCAGAAACATATGTATTAAGCAGAAGTAAATGCCGAAATACGAGGTATTGTCCAAGTATACAGTTACAGATATGTAAATTTATTTACATATCTGTTTCATAATGAAACAAAAGCTTTATACGTGCATATAACGTATAGACATATTTAAAACATTTTTGTATATCTACCGCCACCTGGCGCGTTTTAGGACTACCCGTATTCCTTTCGGTTCGTATGAGCATAGCTTGTCAATCGAAAGATCGCTTTCTTTGGTATAGTCTGTTTCGTCCGTAAGATGTCACTCGTAAATAAGTGCCACCTTATAGAGTGAAACTTGCTATATCTGATGGGCGGTTCGGTTTAATGTTATATACAGATACAGATTTTATTTATTAAGATTTGTATCATTTGTATAATTTGCTTCAGTAGCTTAGCTGATGACGCCTATAAAATGGCAGAAACATATGTATTAAGCAGAAGTAAATGCCGAAATACGAGGTATTGTCCAAGTATACAGTTACAGATATGTAAATTTATTTACATATCTGTTTCATAATGAAACAAAAGCTTTATACGTGCATATAACGTATAGACATATTTAAAACATTTTTGTATATCCACCGCCACCTGGCGCGTTTTAGGACTACCCGTATTCCTTTCGGTTCGTATGAGCATAGCTTGTCAATCGAAAGATCGCTTTCTTTGGTATAGTCTATTTCGTCCGTAAGATGTCACTCGTAAATAAGTGCCACCTTATAGAGTGAAACTTGCTATATCTGATGGGCGGTTCGGCTTAATGTTATATACAGATACAGATTTTATTTATTAAGATTTGTATCATTTGTATAATTTGCTTCAGTAGCTTAGCTGATGACGCCTATAAAATGGCAGAAACATATGTATTAAGCAGAAGTAAATGCCGAAATACGAGGTATTGTCCAAGTATACAGTTACAGATATGTAAATTTATTTACATATCTGTTTCATAATGAAACAAAAGCTTTATACGTGCATATAACGTATAGACATATTTAAAACATTTTTGTATACATATGCTTGTGTGTTTTCCAATGAAGATAAATCTTTAGAAGTGTTTTCATTAACTTTTTACAGTATATACAGTAAAAACTTGAAAATCTAATCTTACCTGGTATTTGTCTCATGACAGTAATCCATGTGGTGTTCGAAATATTCCTTCACTTCCAAATATACTTTGCAAAATATACACTGGGCAATCTCTAAAATTAGATACATTAGTTTACAACTAGAAATTACAAGATACAAAAATAATGTAATACAATGTTAGTTGTAAACCCCTGAAAACCTCCTTTAAAAAAAAAGGCAGTAGAAAAGTAACTTCGACAAGTCTTAACTTTTTCTTAAACTGTTTACCATAGTAAAAGTGCAATTAAATGAAAACTTTGGTCAACTTAAAGAGTTTGATAGTTAGATGCAAGACTTTATTTTCGGGAAATTATCGTCAGGGTGAATAGAAACTCGTATAGCATATTACATATATTGTTTTCATGCATGGTTATTTAAAATTCCTACTTAGCTTAATAAATTAAGAATTTTAAAAAATTGGAAGACAATTTTATACTATTAGGTGAATCCACGAGGTAAGTGCTGCAGAGAAACACTACAATGCAACAAGAAAGGAGAAGAGATAGCAACACACACTGAAAGAAAAACTAAAAGATTTTTAAGAAAATAAAAAGATTTGTAAGAAAATAAAAAAATTGATAAGGTCTGAAATGCTCAAAATGCCCCCTGTGATTTCATTGTAACCTTACTTCATTCTTAATAACATCAAAATAAATCAGTTTTAATCTTAAATTTGTTATATAATAATAAGCATAATGTTCAACAAAGTTTACTCATTGTATGTAGTTGTATTATCAATTTCCCAAGCAACATTTACCTTGAATATCAACTGAAAAGTTACAATTAGGTATAATAACTACATTAGAATTACTAACGGGGAAACTAACATGCATTCTGGTGTTATTACATGACACTATCTAAACAGCATGCAAAGAAACAAGGAAGTGGACGAAATATATTGATACAAAAACTATTTATTTCGAAAATTAAAATTATTTTTCCTACCTTCAACAGTAAACATTTTATTAGTTTCACTATGATACACAGCTTTGTGTTCAGCTAAATATTCCTTCGAACTGAATCCCAAGCAACAGAAAGTGCAGGCATATACATTTTCAAAATCTTCTTTTGCTACGGGCACAAAATCCATTTCCACATTTTCAAGCAAACCATCCTCATATTTTTCACCAAAATACACCAATAGCTCTTCACCCTCCTGGATTCTACGAGTGCTACAATAATATAGTTTGTCTTCATATTGAAATGGAAATAAATTTTGTTCATAAATATTTCTGGCAGGATTTATGTACTGCATCCAATTCAAATGCTCCGATTGATCATCGCTAATCACAAACTTTCCTCCTCTTATTCTCAAAGGCAGCCCTGTAGAATTAAGTCCAGTGAAAGGACCAAATCTTACAGATTCAGGTATAATTTTTAGAGAGAAAATTCCCAAATATCCATAGGATTCTCTAGTTTCTAACATATATTCTGGTAATTCTTTTACTTTATTATATGTATTATGTCTTTTGTTCAAAATATGCACGAGCACTTTGCATTTGGTGCAATAATCCTGATAGATCTCGTGACAATGGTTACAAACTGTGAAGCAAATTCATTCGTACAATCTTATAAAATTCAAAACGCATTTCAAATTTAGATTTAAAATATTTTAAAATATATATTCAAGTAAGTTTATTATAAATCTACTTTAAATAAAAAGTGGAGTGGTATATTTGTCTGTATAAATATAAAAAATGCCTTAAAACCAATTATTATTTTGTTGTATTCGTGAATAGGATTATAGTCAAATATTTATGCCCACAACATTCTGATAAGAGTGAATTATCTTGGTGTAAATGTACTTACACAGCAGATCACTACAGAATTGAATTTGTATATCAGCAGAACTAATTCCATCTTCTGTTTTAATGTTGCTGCTTGCTACATCATTTACTTCAGATAAAGGCAACGCTGCTTTGATATGATCTACAGGAAGCGTTTCGGCTTCATATTTCCTTATTTTGTCAGTCCTAAGATGCCCATTTAATTCACTATTGCTTATATTGATAGGACCTGTGATAATAGTTTCAGAAAGCCATACTTTAATATCTGGATAATATACATCCTGGAATTCTTCTTTTATATCACTTGAATTTTCCGAAGATATTGCTTTATTCTCATCAAATTTAATAATTCCTTGAGACATTTTAAAACATGAATGAGGGATATATTGACACAGTGAATTCTGAATCACCGTTTTCACCGTTTCGTTTATCGTGCCAATCACAGTGATTATAGTTTTATATTATTCCCTTCGTGCTTCACCATTCCCTGTTAATATTTCACCATTAGCCAGCCATTATCATTCACCGATTAGAATCGTACACATCCGTAAACTAATATTTTTTCACCATTCACAGTTTAGAATCTGGTTTAGAATCGCTGACTTCTGCATACAAAAACAAATAATACTGGTTTAATTTATTCATTAGTTTAATATTTAAGTGTAATATATAAGGTTGTCTATCGCAAATGTGACTATTATTAAATAAAGTAAGTACGATTGAGCCTTTGAAAACACTCGATTTGACGTTAACGTCAAAAATTTAAAATTTTGTAATGTGTAAATCAAATTTTAAAATGCCGCAATTATCAGTAATAATTTTTTTTAAACATTAATTTTGAAGTAAAGTTTTATATTCTGATATTCGAAATGATATTTTTGAAATTTAAGTAGAGCAAGATACTACTTGCAGTTTTATTAATAATTTATTAAAATTTACTATTTTTGCAATAAATTTTGCCTACTACGCCAATGATTGGTTTTAGTAACGTTAAAAAGACGTTTACACCGCTTAAAATGTTTTTATATTAGTAATATAGTTGTAACAGTAGTTGATAAAGCCCTTACTTCAACAGAAGAAAAGTACTACATCCATTTTGCTACTAGGTAGTTCTTTATTATTTTTGTATAGGCCCTAGTAAATTCACATTTTGTATATCATATGTAATACCTTAACGTTTCTCTATTAACAAATACATATAAGTTTAATGCGTGAATTTCTTTGACATTGGCTGGAGTTTTGAACCAAAAGAAGAAACTTTTTATAAGGAAATTCTTTCTTTAAAGAAAAACACAACCAATGTGTAAAAATATACCTTTTTTTATTTATCGCCCACTTATAGTTCATAATCTAAATATATTTAATACTAATTTTTATTCTTTTTCTTGTAGGTATAAAAATAAAATGCAATATTTAATCTAACTATACTTATGATAAGAAGAATAAAAACTTAAAAACTTTTTATACTGTAGATTGAGGTTATTTCTGTTTTAGTTATCATACATGGATTCGAGATGGGGTTAAATATTGTCTCATTATTTGTCATAATACTATCATATTGTTTCGACCCTTTCTGGTCCATTTGTTATCTTTGAGAATTCGAGAACCAAATATAAAGTTTATGGTTATGTTATATTCATAAATTTCATAATATAACGTATCTTCAGAGTTCAAAATATCTCCAGAAGTTATTAAATTTAAAATGAATAATGCAATACCTTTGGAAAATTCAAGTGATATAAAAGAAGAATTCCAGGATGTATATTATCCAGATAATAAAATATGCTTTTCTGAAACTAGTATCACAGATACTATTAATACAAGCAATAGCGAATTAAATGCGTATTATAGCAATGTAGCAATAAGGAAATATGAAATGCTCTCTGTAGATCATATCAAAACAGACTTACCTTCATCTGAAATAAATGATATAGTGCGCCATAATGTTAAAATAAAAGATGGAATTAATCATGTTGATACACAAATTGAGTTCTGTAATGAACTGCTATGTAAGTACATTTGTGTTCTTATCATAATAGTAATTATATTCCGACAACATCTGTAAAATTCATTTCTTCTAATTTACACATATCAAACTTCTTTATTTGTAATTACTGAATTTCACACGTAAATTAAATATGAATGTAGATTTATAATAAATATAGTATGTAATGCATTGTCATGGTATAAATATTTGATAATAATACTATTCATAGAATAGAATAATTAGTTTTAAAACATCTTTGTATTATTTTCTTCTAATTTTGAAATGCTTTTTTCATTCTGTGAGATTGTATTCATGAATTTGTTTAACAGTTTGTAACCATTGCCATGAAGTCTATCATGATTATTGCACCAAATGCAGAGTGCTTGTGCATATTTTGAACAAAAGACCTCCTAAAACATATAACAGAGTAACAGAATTACCAAAAAAGATATTAGAATCTAGAGAGTTAACTGAACATTTGCGAATATTCTCTTTAAAAGTTATACCTGAAAATGTAAGATTTGGTCCTTTTACTGGACTTAATTTCACAGGACTACCTTTGAGAATTAAAGGAGGAAGGTTTGTGCTTAGTGATGATAAATCGGAAAATCTGAATTGGATGCAATATATTAATCCCGCCAGAAATATTTACGAGCAAAATTTACTACCATTTCAATATGAAGACAGACTATATTATGTTAGCACACGTAGAATCCAAGAGGGTGAAGAGCTATTGGTGTATTTTGGTGAAAAATACGAAGATAATCTGCTTGAAAATATGGAAATGGATTTCGTTCCCATCGCAAAAGAGGATCTTGAAAACGTATTTGCTTGTACTTTCTGTTGCTTAGGATTCGGTTCAAAGAAATATTTAGCTGAACACAAAGCTGCGTATCATAGTGAAACTAATGAAATGTTTGCTGTTAAAGGTAGGATATGTCATTTTAATTTTTCAAATTAATTGCACGGGTCAAAATACAACTACATATAATGTGTAAATTTGATTAAATATTATGCTTGTCATTGTACGACAAATGCAGAATTGAAACTGATTTGCCGTTGTGTTAGTTAGATGATAATGGAATCAGGCAAGGTTACATTATTGAGCATTTTGGACATACGTTTCAATTTTTGTTCTTCTTGCAAATCTTTGTGCCTTTGTTTCACCTCCTCTTTTTCCTCTCCGTGCCTCGCTATTTAGTCGTCATGCCAAGAGCTGATGTGAAAAGTTGTGAATCATGTGCACTATGCTTTTCCATCTTAAAGAGAAAGTATATTTCTTATTTACTGTTAATACAGTTGCGAACAACAGCCCGAACTTCATTGTCTGATAAAAAATGTCAACCTTTCAATATCTCCTTCAACTTTGGGAACAACCAGAAATCTGAAGTTGCCAAATTACTACAATCAATAAGTTCGGTTCGGAATCAGGGGAGCTATAACTGAAAACTAAAAGAAAACGAACGAAAACCAAATAACATGTAATAACAATCAGGTAGCGACAAATTCCGACAGCAACCTCAAGAAGTTCGGATTCCAGAGCTAAAAGTTTTTATTTCTTTTGTTTTTTATTTGTAATCCGATCTTGAGCTTGCTGTCGGATTTTGTCGCTGCCTGATCGTTTTTTTTCTTTGTTGCGTCTGACGATGGAATGGGTATGGGATACTCCTTCAGCAGGCCGTAAAAAAAAAGGACGGGAGATAGTTCAGTCTATCATATAGGAAAAAAAAAAACACCTGTTCAAGGGCACAAACAAACGAATGATAATTATAAGAAATGAATTAGTTATAAAAAAGAGACACCTACCAGTATGAAACTAATGGTTTTGAAGACACAAAAACTTATATTCCCGTAATTTGGAACCAACCCTTTTCGCCACCTTAAAATCGCTTTACAGCAGTGGCGGCTCGGGGTGGTTCACATAGGGAGTGCATAATTTCAAAATTAAAAAGTGTAATACAAAAACGCTTACCCAATCCTTATAAATTTCACCGACGTACTGTTCCAGACAGGTACTGTTCATTGTAGAGTTTGTTTTGAGGGAATAGTAAATATTACACTACACAGTTTAATTACATCTGACGATAAACGAAGTCCATTTTACGTGTCTTTGACTTGCAGAACAGTTCTAGCACTTTTTTGTTTGGGAAATCATTTATACATTCTTTTTCACAAGATAACATAGTAAGGGCATTTAATCCTCTTCTTTCATTGTATTTCTCAGGAAAGTTTTTATTCTCTTCAGCCGTGAAAACTGGCGTTCCGCTTCGGACGTTGTCATTGGGATTGTAATGACAATTTTTAAAAGCGTAACAACTTCATTAAAGGTGTCGCTTAATCCATCCAGCAGAAGACCTAGCAGACCTACAGCACCGACTTCTATATTTTGCCTAAATTCTTCTCTAGAATATAGAACGCTTAATTGAGTTCGTAGTCTGCTTTCATTGAGGCATGGATAAAATTTTATTGCTTCTTTAAGGCAATCTTCCGGAATTTTTATTTGAAAAGAGGAGAACTGTTTAAAAGAAATTAAGTTTGCTAATATTAAGTGCCCTGTATGTATACCGAAATCTAGTTTTTATTTCTAGCAAAATAATATCGCACACTTCAATAGTTTCCCTCCTTCTTTGGCTACCATCAGTTACTCTTCGCCGCTTTGATGGTCGAGGAGTCAGTTCTGGGTCATTTTGTTTAACCAACTGATTATCTGTGTCAGCGATTTCGGTTCGAATTTTTCCAATAGCGCGTTCAAAATTATCTAAATTATTCTTGATTTTTAATGCATCTGAGTAGATATAGTATGCGGGTTCGAGCGCAAAATCCCATGTATTTTCTTATGAAGGTTCATTTTGCACTTTCAAGGTCGTTTGAGCTGTGACATCATAACTGAGTAACGCAACTAACTTCACGTTGATTATAACAACTGAGATCAATAAGTAAGGCCACTAGTAATATAGCAAACTTCACGTTATTTGAGAGTATCATATATGAGTTCCGAGACCTGTAAGGGGATGTCAGGAGTCTGCAGAGGGTACTAGGAGCTTGCAAGACGGTTATCGAGGGCGCTTTATCAGATGTTAAATTATATCTAGCAACCCTTGCATAATAATGATCATTCAAATATAAAATGGCCAGAAATTAAATATGTTTTAATAATTTTATTAATTACTCTTATCAGATATCAAACGCTTCCGCATTTAGTCGCTTAGAAAATTTAAATGTTAAAATATGGAATGTGTTTAATATTAGAACTTATATAAAATTGTATATAATATGAGCTAAAAGGGGGAGAAGGAATAGTTGAAGTTCCATCGTGTGCTACCCCTCAATTATTTATAGCTGTTAAGCTCATCGAAATTCAAAGGCGCTAGGAACATGGACAGGTCTACCGTCAAATGATTTATAGTCATAAAGACCCCTTGAAATTCAAAGGCGCTACACAGAGGCTCAAGGTAGACGGCTCTCCCAGCTAGGAAGATTCCATAAGGAGTTAACTCTTAAAAGCAATGAAGCTTCCCCAACATCAGTAGGTTTCTGCCGAAACATTAAGGTGTCGAATGTCTCTTTGGACCGAGCACCGCAGTTGATAGACTGCCTAATGTATTTGGGTAAACTCCTGAAATGACCTGTCTCTTCAACTGATAAGTAGGATAAATTCTTATGCTAACGTAAAGTATTGATGCTAAATGCATCCCCGAAATGTTAAAACGGATATATATTACATAGATTAAAATATATTATATACCGTGAAACAAACATACCCATCAGTTTTACTGATTTGATCTATCTGTAAAACTGACGAGTATGTTTGTTTCACTAGATATGTTATATTTTAATCTAAGTAATATTAAAAAAAAAGGAGTGAGGAGAGAAAGGAGGGAATTATCCTGCACGGACAACTGACCGATATTCAACAAAGGCCTCTCTCAATAGAAAGATATTTAAAACTTCTCTGAATAGGTGACCCTACACCTATTCGAAAAGCGTTATATCTTCTATTGAGAGAGGTTTTTGTTGAATATCGGTCAGTTGTTCGTGTGGGATAATTCCCTCCTTTCTCTCCTCACTCCTTTTTTTTTAAATATTACTTAGATTAAAATATAACATATCTAGTGAAACAAACATACTCGTCAGTTTTACAGATAGATAAAATCAGTAAAACTGATGGGTATGTTTGTTTCACGGTATATAATATATTTTAATCTATGTAATAAATATCCGTTTTAACATGCCGCTAAAATATTTTCCACTTAAATTTAAAAAAGAAATTTTTATAGGAGTATATACAATTTATAATAGATTGCATATACCCTCTAATATTTACGTCAATCTATTGTGTGAAACACCCATGCGACCCCTCCGAATGATTAGCCGGAGCATATTGTCTTTCTATTATTCCGAGCAATCGCTAAACACCTCCTACCTAGATCGCGAGCTCGCTACATGATCGAACATGTTGATAATGTTTTAATAGGAAATTTTAGATATCACGTTCAGTATGTAGAATAATTTAGATTCTATTATTATATTAACTTAGCGGGATAATTCTTAAATTTGATTAGATGACAAAATTTAAATTTTTAATTTTTTATCCAATTTTTTATATATAACTGGTGATAACTTATTTATATTTTTCTGAGCTTAAGAATACAGCATGTCTATTTATAACAACATTTACCTAGATACATAGCAGATACCGAGGTGTAGGAGAGCTGACGAATGTGCTACAATGTAACGCATTCATTAGTTCTCCTACATCTCAGTATCTGCTATGTAGCTGGGTAAATGTTGTTATAAATAGAGATGCTGTATTCTCAAGCTCAGAAAAATATAAATAAGTTATCACCAGTTAGTTATATATCAAAAAATAGGATAAAAATTAAAAATTTAAATTTTGTCATCTAATCAAATTTAAGAATTATCCCGCTAAGTTAATATAATAAAAGAATCTAAATTATTCTACATACTGAACGTGATATCGAAAATTTCCTATTAAAACATTATCAGCATGTTCGATCATGTAGCGAGCTCGCGATCTAGGTAAGAGGTGTTTAGCGATTGCTCGTAATAATAGAAAGACAATATGCTCCGGCTAATCATTCGGAGGGGTCGCATGGGTGTTTCACACAATAGATTGACGTAAATATTAGAGGGTATATGCAATCTATTATAAATTGTATATACTCCTATAAAAATTTCTTTTTTAAATTTAAGTGGAAAATATTTTAGCGGCATGTTAAAACGGATATTTATTACATAGATTAAAATATATTATATACCGTGAAACAAACATACCCATCAGTTTTACTGATTTTATCTATCTGTAAAACTGACGAGTATGTTTGTTTCACTAGATATGTTATATTTTAATCTAAGTAATATTTAAAAAAAAGGAGTGAGGAGAGAAAGGAGGGAATTATCCCACACGAACAACTGACCGATATTCAACAAAAACCTCTCTCAATAGAAGATATAACGCTTTTCGAATAGGTGTAGGGTCACCTATTCAGAGAAGTTTTAAATATCTTTCTATTGAGAGAGGCCTTTGTTGAATATCGGTCAGTTGTCCGTGCAGGATAATTCCCTCCTTTCTCTCCTCACTCCTTTTTTTTTAATATTACTTAGATTAAAATATAACATATCTAGTGAAACAAACATACTCGTCAGTTTTACAGATAGATCAAATCAGTAAAACTGATGGGTATGTTTGTTTCACGGTATATAATATATTTTAATCTATGTAATATATATCCGTTTTAACATGCCGCTAAAATATTTTCCACTTAAATTTAAAAAGAAATTTTTATAGGAGTATATACAATTTATAATACATTGCATATACCCTCTAATATTTACGTCAATCTATTGTGTGAAACACCCATGCAACCCCTCCGAATGATTAGCCGGAGCATATTGTCTTTCTATTATTACGAGCAATCGCTAAACACCCCCTACCTAGATCGCGAGTTCGCTACATGATCGAACATGTTGATAATGTTTTAATAGGAAATTTTAGATATCACATTCAGTATGTAGAATAATTTAGATTCTTTTATTATATTAACTTAGCGGGATAATTCTTAAATTTGATTAGAGGACAAAATTTAAATTTTAAATTTTTTATCCTATTTTTATATATAACTGGTGATAACTTATCTATATTTTTCTGAGCTTGAGAATACAGCATGTCTATTTATAACAACATCTACCTAGCTATATAGCAGATACCGAGACGTAGGAGAGCTGACGAATGTGTTACAATGTAACGCATTCATTAGTTCTCCTACATCTCAGTATCTGCTATGTAGCTAGGTAAATGTTGTTATAAATAGACATGCTGTATTCTCAAGCTCAGAAAAATATAAATAAGTTATCACCAGTTATATATAAAAATAGGATAAAAAAATTTAAAATTTAAATTTTGTCCTCTAATCAAATTTAAGAATTATCCCGCTAAGTTAATATAATAAAAGAATCTAAATTATTCTACATACTGAATGTGATATCTAAAATTTCCTATTAAAACATTATCAACATGTTCGATCATGTAGCGAACTCGCGATCTAGGTAGGGGGTGTTTAGCGATTGCTCGTAATAATAGAAAGACAATATGCTCCGGCTAATCATTCGGAGGGGTTGCATGGGTGTTTCACACAATAGATTGACGTAAATATTAGAGGCTACATGCAATCTATTATAAATTGTATATACTCCTATAAAAATTTCTTTTTAAATTTAAGTGGAAAATATTTTAGCGGCATGTTAAAACGGATATATATTACATAGATTAAAATATATTATATCCTGTGAAACAAACATACCCATGAGTTTTACTGATTTGATCTCTGTAAAACTGACGAGTATGTTTGTTTCACTAGATATGTTATATTTTAATCTATGTAATAAATATTCGTTTTAACATTTCAGGGTTGCATTTAGCATCAATACTTTACATTAACATGAGAATTTATACCACTTATCAGTTGAAGAGACAGATCATTTCAACTGATAGGTAGGATGAATCCTCATGCTAGCGTGAAAAATATAAATAAGTCATCACCAGTTATATATAAAAATAGAATGAAAAAAAATTTAAATTTTTTCTTTTATTCTATTTTTTATATATAACTGGTGATGACTTATTTATATTTTTCACGCTAGCATGAGGATTTATCCTACCTATCAGTTGAAATGATCTGTTGTGTGAAACACCCATGCGACCCCTCCGAATGATTAGCAGGAGCATATTGTCTTTCTATTATTACGAGCAATCGCTAAACACCCCCTACCTAGATCGCGAGTTCGCTACATGATCGAACATGTTGATAATGTTTTAATAGGAAATTTTAGATATCACATTCAGTATGTAGAATAATTTAGTTTCTTTTATTATATTAACTTAGCGGGATAATTCTTAAATTTGATTAGATGACAAATTTAAATTTTTAATTATTTTTATATATAACTGGTGATAACTTATCTATATTTTTCTGAGCTTGAGAATACAGCATGTCTATTTATAACAACATTTACCTAGCTATATAGCAGATACCGAGACGTAGGAGAGCTGACGAATGTGTTACAATGTAACGCATTCATTAGTTCTCCTACATCTCAGTATCTGCTATGTAGCTAGGTAAATGTTGTTATAAATAGACATGCTGTATTCTCAAGCTCAGAAAAATATAAATAAGTTATCACCAGTTATATATAAAAATAATTAAAAATTTAAATTTTGTTATCTAATCAAATTTAAGAATTATCCCGCTAAGTTAATATAATAAAAGAAGCTAAATTATTCTACATACTGAATGTGATATCTAAAATTTCCTATTAAAACATTATCAACATGTTCGATCATGTAGCGAACTCGCGATCTAGGTAGGGGGTGTTTAGCGATTGCTCGTAATAATAGAAAGACAATATGCTCCGGCTAATCATTCAAAGGGGTCGCATGGGTGTTTCACACAATAGATTGACGTAAATATTAGAGGGTACATGCAATCTATTATAAATTGTATATACTCCTATGAAAATTTCTTTTTTAAATTTAAGTGGAAAATATTTTAGCGGCATGTTAAAACGGATATTTATTACATAGATTAAAATATATTATATATCTAGTGAAACAAACATATCCATCAGTTTTACTAATAAATCAGAATCCGAGGCACAACCCACGACATAATAAAAATCGCACGCTGTTTCGAAAACAATTCGATGAATACTGAAGACTTACATACAAATACGTGAGAGAGATATATTTACCCCTCCACTGTATTATACATATTATACGTGAGGGGTAAATATGCCTCTCCCACTGTATTTTGTATGCAAGTCTTCAGTATTCATCGAATTGTTTTCGAAGCTGCGTGCGATTTTTATTATGTTGTGGGTTGTGCCTCGGATTCTGATTTATTAGTAAAACTGATGGATATGTTTGTTTCACTAGATATATAATATATTTTAATCTAAGTAATATAAAAAAAAAAAGGAGTGAGGATGGAATTATCCCACACGAACAACTGACCGATATTCAACAAAAACCTCTCTCAATAGAAGATATAACGCTTTTCGAATAGGTGTAGGGTCACCTATTCAGAGAAGTTTTAAATATATTTCTATTGAGAGAGACCTTTGTTGAATATCGGTCAGTTGTCCGTGTAGGATAATTCTCTCCTCACTCCTTTTTTTTTAATATTACTTAGATTAAAATATAACATATCTAGTGAAACAAACATACTCGTCAGTTTTACAGATAGATCAAATCAGTAAAACTGATGGGTATGTTTGTTTCACAGGATATAATATATTTTAATCTAAGTAATAAATATTCGTTTTAACATTTCGGGGGCTACATTTAGCATCAATACTTTACGTTAACATGAGAATTTATACCACTTATCAGTTGAAGAGACAGATAAGTGGTATAAATTCTCATGTTAACGTAAAGTATTGATGCTAAATGTAGCCCCCGAAATGTTAAAACGAATATTTATTACTTAGATTAAAATATATTATATCCTGTGAAACAAACATACCCATCAGTTTTACTGATTTGATCTATCTGTAAAACTGACGAGTATGTTTGTTTCACTAGATATGTTATATTTTAATCTAAGTAATATTAAAAAAAAAGGAGTGAGGATGGAATTATCCCACACGAACAACTGACCGATATTCAACAAAAACCTCTCTCAATAGAAGATATAACGCTTTTCGAATAGGTGTAGGGTCACCTATTCAGAGAAGTTTTAAATATATTTCTATTGAGAGAGACCTTTGTTGAATATCGGTCAGTTGTCCGTGTAGGATAATTCTCTCCTCACTCCTTTTTTTTTAATATTACTTAGATTAAAATATAACATATCTAGTGAAACAAACATACTCGTCAGTTTTACAGATAGATCAAATCAGTAAAACTGATGGGTATGTTTGTTTCACAGGATATAATATATTTTAATCTAAGTAATAAATATTCGTTTTAACATTTCGGGGGCTACATTTAGCATCAATACTTTACGTTAACATGAGAATTTATACCACTTATCAGTTGAAGAGACAGATCATTTCAACTGATAGGTAGGATAAATCCTCATGCTAGCGTGAAAAATATAAATAAGTCATCACCAGTTATATATAAAAAATAGAATAAAAAGAAAAAATTTAAATTTTTTTTAATTCTATTTTTATATATAACTGGTGATGACTTATTTATATTTTTCACGCTAGCATGAGGATTCATCCTACCTATCAGTTGAAATGATCTGTCTCTTCAACTGATAAGTGGTATAAATTCTCATGTTAATGTAAAGTATTGATGCTAAATGCAACCCTGAAATGTTAAAACGATTATTTTCACTAGATTAAAATATGCTATATCTCGCGAAACAAACATGCTCATCAGTTTACTGATAGATCAAATCAAGTAGTGTATTATTCCAAAGTAATCCACAGATTTTATTAATTAAATTTGAGTAATTAATTACCTCAGGAGGAAAGACTTAACAGGAGCGGATTCAGCTTCAACAGTATCTGATTCCGATTTAACAGCTTCAGAACAGCTCCGAAACAGGTTTTAACGGCTAACAGCCAGTTAGTTGTTAAAACCTGTTTCGGAGCTGTTCTGAAGCTGTTAAATCGGAATCAGATACTGTTTAAGCTGAATCCGCTCCTGTTAAGTCTTTCCTCCTGAGGTAATTAATTACTCAAATTTAATTAATAAAATCTGTGGATTACTTTGGAATAATACACTACTTGATTTGATCTATCAGTAAACTGATGAGCATGTTTGTTTCGCGAGATATAGCATATTTTAATCTAGTGAAAATAATCGTTTTAACATTTCAGGGCTGCATTTAGCATCAATACTTTACATTAACATGAGAATTTATACCACTTATCAGTTGAAGAGACAGATCATTTCAACTGATAGGTAGGATGAATCCTCATGCTAGCGTGAAAAATATAAATAAGTCATCACCAGTTATATATAAAAAATAGAATAAAAAAAAAAATTTAAATTTTTTCTTTTTATTCTATTTTTTATATATAACTGGTGATGACTTATTTATATTTTTCACGCTAGCATGAGGATTTATCCTACCTATCGGTCGAAATGATCTGTCTCTTCAACTGATAAGTGGTATAAATTCTCATGTTAACGTAAAGTATTGATGCTAAATGTAGCCCCCGAAATGTTAAAACGAATATTTATTACTGAAGCCTGAACGGATATATATATATATATATATATATTATATCGTAGGTATATATCTGATACAAAGAAGACCAAGATATAGGAAAAAGAGATACCTACAACTGCATAGTCATTGATATCGAGACTGTATTTAGAAATGTATCTATTATCTATAATATAATAAAGAAAAAATACTTAGTAAATAAAACAGAATAAATTTCTATATCAATATATGTCTGTAGGAAATTGAGCTTTCCGATGCTGTATAAAGACTTTATTGTAATCGAAAATAATTCGATAGTCTTTCTCAAACTTGAAGCCTGAACGGATATTGATACAGATAAGCTGTTTTCAGGCTTGATCATTATTCATTATCCGTTCAGATATTAGATGGCTCTGAAACAGGTCTGAACGGCTATTGAAACAGGTAAGCTGTTTTCATAGCCGTTCAGATATTAGATGACTCTGAAACAGGTCTGAACGGCTATTGAAACAGGTAAGCTGTTTTCAGGCTTGATCATTATCCGTTCAGATATTAGATGGCTCTGAAACAGGTCTGAACGGCTATTGAAACAGGTAAGCTGTTTTCAGGCTTGATCATTATCCGTTCAGATATTAGATGACTATGAAACAGGTCTGAACGGTTATTGAAACAGATATTAAACATCTATGTATAATGTCTGTAAGGATATCGAAACAGAGGAGAACTAGTCATCATAGGATCCTACATCAAATATAAAGACTTTATTGTAATTGAAAATAATTCGACAGTCTTTCTCATACTGGGTACCATTTATATATTTTATATCGCATTTACGATTCGATGGAACATTATTAATTTTAGCAATAGCTGCACGGATATTGAAACAGGAGGAAAACTCGATAGTCTTTCTCAAACTATCTGCTAGGGAATAGACACGAGAGCCCTACGGGTTCTCGTATCTATTCCCGAATCGCAGTCGGTTTGAGAAAGACTGCCGAGTTTTCCCTGTTTCAATATCTGTGCAGCTATTGCTAAAATTAATAATGTTCCATCGAATCGTAAATGCGATATAAAATATATAAATGGTACTCAGTATGAGAAAGACTGTCGAATTATTTTCAATTACAATAAAGTCTTTATATTTGATGTAGGATCCTATGATGACTAGTTCTCCTCTGTTTCGATATCCTTACAGACATTATACATAGATGTTTAATATCTGTTTCAATAACCGTTCAGACCTGTTTCATAGTCATCTAATATCTGAACGGATAATGATCAAGCCTGAAAACAGCTTACCTGTTTCAATAGCCGTTCAGACCTGTTTCAGAGCCATCTAATATCTGAACGGATAATGATCAAGCCTGAAAACAGCTTACCTGTTTCAATAGCCGTTCAGACCTGTTTCAGAGCCATCTAATATCTGAACGGCTATGAAAACAGCTTACCTGTTTCAATAGCCGTTCAGACCTGTTTCAGAGCCATCTAATATCTGAACGGATAATGAATAATGATCAAGCCTGAAAACAGCTTATCTGTATCAATATCCGTTCAGGCTTCAAGTTTGAGAAAGACTATCGAATTATTTTCGATTACAATAAAGTCTTTATACAGCATCGGAAAGCTCAATTTCCTACAGACATATATTGATATAGAAATTTATTCTGTTTTATTTACTAAGTATTTTTTCTTTATTATATTATAGATAATAGATACATTTCTAAATACAGTCTCGATATCAATGACTATGCAGTTGTAGGTATCTCTTTTTCCTATATCTTGGTCTTCTTTGTATCAGATATATACCTACGATATAATATATATATATATATATATATATATATATATATATATATATATCCGTTCAGGCTTCAGTAATAAATATTCGTTTTAACATTTCGGGGGCTACATTTAGCATCAATACTTTACGTTAACATGAGAATTTATACCACTTATCAGTTGAAGAGACAGATCATTTCGACCGATAGGTAGGATAAATCCTCATGCTAGCGTGAAAAATATAAATAAGTCATCACCAGTTATATATAAAAATAGAATAAAAAGAAAAAATTTAAATTTTTTTTTTATTCTATTTTTTATATATAACTGGTGATGACTTATTTATATTTTTCACGCTAGCATGAGGATTCATCCTACCTATCAGTTGAAATGATCTGTCTCTTCAACTGATAAGTGGTATAAATTCTCATGTTAATGTAAAGTATTGATGCTAAATGCAGCCCTGAAATGTTAAAACGATTATTTTCACTAGATTAAAATATGCTATATCTCGCGAAACAAACATGCTCATCAGTTTACTGATAGATCAAATCAAGTAGTGTATTATTCCAAAGTAATCCACAGATTTTATTAATTAAATTTGAGTAATTAATTACCTCAGGAGGAAAGACTTAACAGGAGCGGATTCAGCTTAAACAGTATCTGATTCCGATTTAACAGCTTCAGAACAGCTCCGAAACAGGTTTTAACAACTAACTGGCTGTTAGCCGTTAAAACCTGTTTCGGAGCTGTTCTGAAGCTGTTAAATCGGAATCAGATACTGTTGAAGCTGAATCCGCTCCTGTTAAGTCTTTCCTCCTGAGGTAATTAATTACTCAAATTTAATTAATAAAATCTGTGGATTACTTTGGAATAATACACTACTTGATTTGATCTATCAGTAAACTGATGAGCATGTTTGTTTCGCGAGATATAGCATATTTTAATCTAGTGAAAATAATCGTTTTAACATTTCAGGGTTGCATTTAGCATCAATACTTTACATTAACATGAGAATTTATACCACTTATCAGTTGAAGAGACAGATCATTTCAACTGATAGGTAGGATGAATCCTCATGCTAGCGTGAAAAATATAAATAAGTCATCACCAGTTATATATAAAAATAGAATTAAAAAAAATTTAAATTTTTTCTTTTTATTCTATTTTTTATATATAACTGGTGATGACTTATTTATATTTTTCACGCTAGCATGAGGATTTATCCTACCTATCAGTTGAAATGATCTGTCTCTTCAACTGATAAGTGGTATAAATTCTCATGTTAACGTAAAGTATTGATGCTAAATGTAGCCCCCGAAATGTTAAAACGAATATTTATTACTTAGATTAAAATATATTATATCCTGTGAAACAAACATACCCATCAGTTTTACTGATTTGATCTATCTGTAAAACTGACGAGTATGTTTGTTTCACTAGATATGTTATATTTTAATCTAAGTAATATTAAAAAAAAAGGAGTGAGGAGAGAATTATCCTACACGGACAACTGACCGATATTCAACAAAGGTCTCTCTCAATAGAAATATATTTAAAACTTCTCTGAATAGGTGACCCTACACCTATTCGAAAAGCGTTATATCTTCTATTGAGAGAGGTTTTTGTTGAATATCGGTCAGTTGTTCGTGTGGGATAATTCCATCCTCACTCCTTTTTTTTTTATATTACTTAGATTAAAATATATTATATATCTAGTGAAACAAACATATCCATCAGTTTTACTAATAAATCAGAATCCGAGGCACAACCCACAACATAATAAAAATCGCACGCAGCTTCGAAAACAATTCGATGAATACTGAAGACTTGCATACAAAATACAGTGGGAGAGGCATATTTACCCCTCACGTATAATCTGTATAATACAGTGGAGGGGTAAATATATCTCTCTCACGTATTTGTATGTAAGTCTTCAGTATTCATCGAATTGTTTTCGAAACAGCGTGCGATTTTTATTATGTCGTGGGTTGTGCCTCGGATTCTGATTTATTAGTAAAACTGATGGATATGTTTGTTTCACTAGATATATAATATATTTTAATCTATGTAATAAATATCCGTTTTAACATGCCGCTAAAATATTTTCCACTTAAATTTAAAAAAGAAATTTTCATAGGAGTATATACAATTTATAATAGATTGCATGTACCCTCTAATATTTACGTCAATCTATTGTGTGAAACACCCATGCGACCCCTTTGAATGATTAGCCGGAGCATATTGTCTTTCTATTATTACGAGCAATCGCTAAACACCCCCTACCTAGATCGCGAGTTCGCTACATGATCGAACATGTTGATAATGTTTTAATAGGAAATTTTAGATATCACATTCAGTATGTAGAATAATTTAGTTTCTTTTATTATATTAACTTAGTGGGATAATTCTTAAATTTGATTAGATGACAAAATTTAAATTTTTAATTATTTTTATATATAACTGGTGATAACTTATTTATATTTTTCTGAGCTTGAGAATACAGCATGTCTATTTATAACAACATTTACCTAGCTACATAGCAGATACTGAGATGTAGGAGAACTAATGAATGCGTTACATTGTAACACATTCGTCAGCTCTCCTACGTCTCGGTATCTGCTATATAGCTAGGTAAATGTTGTTATAAATAGACATGCTGTATTCTCAAGCTCAGAAAAATATAGATAAGTTATCACCAGTTATATATAAAAATAATTAAAAATTTAAATTTGTCATCTAATCAAATTTAAGAATTATCCCGCTAAGTTAATATAATAAAAGAAACTAAATTATTCTACATACTGAATGTGATATCTAAAATTTCCTATTAAAACATTATCAACATGTTCGATCATGTAGCGAACTCGCGATCTAGGTAGGGGGTGTTTAGCGATTGCTCGTAATAATAGAAAGACAATATGCTCCTGCTAATCATTCGGAGGGGTCGCATGGGTGTTTCACACAACAGATCATTTCAACTGATAGGTAGGATAAATCCTCATGCTAGCGTGAAAAATATAAATAAGTCATCACCAGTTATATATAAAAAATAGAATAAAAGAAAAAATTTAAATTTTTTTTCATTCTATTTTTATATATAACTGGTGATGACTTATTTATATTTTTCACGCTAGCATGAGGATTCATCCTACCTATCAGTTGAAATGATCTGTCTCTTCAACTGATAAGTGGTATAAATTCTCATGTTAATGTAAAGTATTGATGCTAAATGCAACCCTGAAATGTTAAAACGAATATTTATTACATAGATTAAAATATAACATATCTAGTGAAACAAACATACTCGTCAGTTTTACAGAGATCAAATCAGTAAAACTCATGGGTATGTTTGTTTCACAGGATATAATATATTTTAATCTATGTAATAAATATCCGTTTTAACATGCCGCTAAAATATTTTCCACTTAAATTTAAAAAGAAATTTTTATAGGAGTATATACAATTTATAATAGATTGCATGTAGCCTCTAATATTTACGTCAATCTATTGTGTGAAACACCCATGCGATCCCTTTGAATGATTAGCCGGAGCATATTGTCTTTCTATTATTACAAGCAATCGCTAAACACCCCCTACCTAGATCGCGAGTTCGCTACATGATCGAACATGTTGATAATGTTTTAATAGGAAATTTTAGATATCACATTCAGTATGTAGAATAATTTAGATTCTTTTATTATATTAACTTAGCGGGATAATTCTTAAATTTGATTAGAGGACAAAATTTAAATTTTAAATTTTTTTATCCTATTTTTATATATAACTGGTGATAACTTATCTATATTTTTCTGAGCTTGAGAATACAGCATGTCTATTTATAACAACATTTACCTAGCTACATAGCAGATACTGAGATGTAGGAGAACTAATGAATGCGTTACATTGTAACACATTCGTCAGCTCTCCTACGTCTCGGTATCTGCTATATAGCTAGGTAGATGTTGTTATAAATAGACATGCTGTATTCTCAAGCTCAGAAAAATATAGATAAGTTATCACCAGTTATATATAAAAATAGGATAAAAAATTTAAAATTTAAATTTTGTCCTCTAATCAAATTTAAGAATTATCCCGCTAAGTTAATATAATAAAAGAATCTAAATTATTCTACATACTGAATGTGATATCTAAAATTTCCTATTAAAACATTATCAACATGTTCGATCATGTAGCGAACTCGCGATCTAGGTAGGGGGTGTTTAGCGATTGCTCGTAATAATAGAAAGACAATATGCTCCGGCTAATCATTCGGAGGGGTTGCATGGGTGTTTCACACAATAGATTGACGTAAATATTAGAGGGTATATGCAATGTATTATAAATTGTATATACTCCTATAAAAATTTCTTTTTAAATTTAAGTGGAAAATATTTTAGCGGCATGTTAAAACGGATATATATTACATAGATTAAAATATATTATATACCGTGAAACAAACATACCCATCAGTTTTACTGATTTGATCTATCTGTAAAACTGACGAGTATGTTTGTTTCACTAGATATGTTATATTTTAATCTAAGTAATATTAAAAAAAAAGGAGTGAGGAGAGAAAGGAGGGAATTATCCCACACGAACAACTGACCGATATTCAACAAAAACCTCTCTCAATAGAAGATATAACGCTTTTCGAATAGGTGCAGGGTCACCTATTCAGATAAGTTTTAAATATCTTTCTATTGAGAGAGGCCTTTGTTGAATATCGGTCAGTTGTCCGTGCAGGATAATTCCCTCCTTTCTCTCCTCACTCCTTTTTTTTTAATATTACTTAGATTAAAATATAACATATCTAGTGAAACAAACATACTCGTCAGTTTTACAGATAGATCAAATCAGTAAAACTGATGGGTATGTTTGTTTCACGGTATATAATATATTTTAATCTATGTAATATATATCCGTTTTAACATTTCGGGGATGCATTTAGCATCAATACTTTACGTTAGCATAAGAATTTATCCTACTTATCAGTTGAAGAGACAGGTCATTTCAGGAGTTTACCCAAATACATTAGGCAGTCTATCAACTGCGGTGCTCGGTCCAAAGAGACATTCGACACCTTAATGTTTCGGCAGAAACCTACTGATGTTGGGGAAGCTTCATTGCTTTTAAGAGTTAACTCCTTATGGAATCTTCCTAGCTGGGAGAGCCGTCTACCTTGAGCCTCTGTGTAGCGCCTTTGAATTTCAAGGGGTCTTTATGACTATAAATCATTTGACGGTAGACCTGTCCATGTTCCTAGCGCCTTTGAATTTCGATGAGCTTAACAGCTATAAATAATTGAGGGGTAGCACACGATGGAACTTCAACTATTCCTTCTCCCCCTTTTAGCTCATATTATATACAATTTTATATAAGTTCTAATATTAAACACATTCCATATTTTAACATTTAAATTTTCTAAGCGACTAAATGCGGAAGCGTTTGATATCTGATAAGAGTAATTAATAAAATTATTAAAACATATTTAATTTCTGGCCATTTTATATTTGAATGATCATTATTATGCAAGGGTTGCTAGATATAATTTAACATCTGATAAAGCGCCCTCGATAACCGTCTTGCAAGCTCCTAGTACCCTCTGCAGACTCCTGACATCCCCTTACAGGTCTCGGAACTCATATATGATACTCTCAAATAACGTGAAGTTTGCTATATTACTAGTGGCCTTACTTATTGATCTCAGTTGTTATAATCAACGTGAAGTTAGTTGCGTTACTCAGTTATGATGTCACAGCTCAAACGACCTTGAAAGTGCAAAATGAACCTTCATAAGAAAATACATGGGATTTTGCGCTCGAACCCGCATATCTTATCTACTCATCTGTAATGACATTTTGTAATTGATTAAACAATATGTCCACATGTGGCATAATTTTATGAAAGAAGGTTAACCAATAGATAAAATTTTCCTCCTCTAAAATTCGCAAATTGGCACTAGCTTGATGAATGGTAGTTTCTAAACTAGCTTCTCCCTCGATTTGTTCTAGAGCTTCAATTATTTCTTCTCGGTGCTCATATATAGAGTGGACCAATCCGGAGCGAAAGCAGAGGCGTGACTAACGAATTGGTTCCCGCGTGCCCCATCGCACATACGATTACTCAGTATGTTGTTCACGGTCATCGTATGTACACGTATAATAGCAGCAGGAAAGTGTATTCTGTGTATTTAATAATGTTGAAGGAGCGTACAGTAAAAAAACCGCTATCATCAAAGTTAGTCAATAGGTTTATTAAGAGTCACGCCTCTGCTTTCGCTCCGAATTGGTCCACTCTACTCATATATTGTATTCACTGTCCTAGAATTGAAGTTCCATCTTATTTTTGAAGAACGAGGTAAGCTTTTTCTCTGAAGGAATTCTTCCCATCTTGCAGCTCGTTGTGGTGAAGTGGAGAAAAATGTACATAACCCCGTCAGATTGGCAAAAAAATTCTGGAATTACTACTGCTCGATGTAGCATGTGACATAATTAGATTTGTCTGATGTGCATAACAATGTACAAAATTAGCCCTTGGATACTGGTCTTGGATATGTCTTTGCACGCCGTTAATAGCACCACTCATGACTGCTGCCCCATCATAGCTCTGTGCAATCAGTTTTTCTGGGTCATCAACAAGCAAACTAATTTCGTTAAGGATGAAGGCAGATAAAGAATTAGCATCATGTCCACTAGGCAGAAGAAATTTCCAAAATCTTTCGACCGGTCTCGCGTTCACAATATATCTTAAAACAACCACCAACTGAAACTGATTGGACACATCTGTGGTTTCATCAGCTATCACAGATATAAAGTCGGTTGCTTTAATTTCACTGGCAACTTGTTCATGATACACGTTCAACATTGCATCAAGCAGCTCATTCTGTATCGTTTTTAATAATCCCTTAAAAACCGGTGCTGCTTCGATGTGACCTCTGAGCGATTTATCCAATTCTGCCGTAAAATTTATCAATCCCGAAAAAAGCCCTTGTTATTCTACGTTTGCTGTTCATCATGACCCCGAAGTGCCAGTTCAAACGCGCCACAAAATCTAATGCAATTTATTATTAAATTTAACACATGCCTATTTTTTGTTACCTTTTCATTGTGTTGTTGAATTGCTTTTCTATATGATGAATCTAAAACATTCTGAATGTTATTTTTTCCTAACATTCTTAGACTAAATATATTTTTCAAATGCCCTTCGGAATTTTCATGTTTAATAATTTTAGCACTAAGATGAATTAAGTCTCTTATTCCGTTCTTTGACCAAGACGGTTCACCACCAAACAAAAGACACGGAAAACAAAACAAAGTATTTTTAATTTCACACCCACAAATCCAGTCATTTTTCTGATAAATATTCATTTTGAATTTTCTTATAACGTCTTTACTTTTAACAGATTGTTTATTTTCTAAAGATAATTGAGGCATCGGCCGTTTAAGATTTTTTACTGCGATTTTTTCATTATACGTTAACCGCAAAAACGCGTTGTTCTCTAAAAAAGACACGCAATTCATTGTAACAACGCCCGAGAGCAGTGTGGTGCAGTTGCTCCAACGCTATGTATTATACGACATTGAAGTACGGCAAAATACAGTTCCCCCCACCATCAATATAATGTTAATGCCTTAACAGAGCAAGAGTTGGGCTTTGCTCAGTATATCTGTACCGATGATCGGTGTATGTACGCTGTTAGCGTGCCACGTTCCTCGTCAATAACTATGAATACATAATATACATAATAAATAAATACTTTCACAGTTAGTCGCCGGTTGGTTTGTTTTGTTTCATAATTCCAGGGGGTGCAATTGCTCACTTGCTTTCATTAAAGAGCCGCCACTGCTTTGCAGGTATAATTGGCAATTCCAATAAAATTCGTGGAATTTTGAATAAATCCATAGATGCAGGAGGGCACGGTACAATATCGATCACTCTTACAGAGCGATAATAAAGCCGTTAATATTCAAATAACCATGTGGTGGGCGAGAGAGAATTCAGTCAACGGTATCAACGACAGCTATTTGCCGGTGTCGGCCTTACATCTGAGCGACAAATATCCCCGCGCTCGACAATCAAAAAGGGGGGACAACGACAGCGTGAGTACAAAAGGATAACAACAGAGAGTTCCAAAATAATAAAACAAAATTATAAAGTATGAACTATTATCGGGATAAAATAAAACAAATTTTACAGGTTCAGAACTGTATGTGGAATCACTAAGGATTCCGCTAAAAGGGAGATCTGGTTATGGCTAGAAAAAGAACATAAAAACAAATGGAGGTTAACGGAAGGTCAACTCCATACCAAAATACTACTAAGGGAGCTGGACGAAAAGTTTTCAGCCAACCTAATTCGTAGTAACAAAAAAGAAATTAAAATAATTACCGGGTTAATAACCGGACATTGTCCTTTAAGGAAGCATTTGTACAGCATGGGCTTGGTTAGCGAGCCCTGGTGTAGAATATGTGAAAAACAGGAGGAAACTAGCCTCCATGTAATATGCACGTGTGAGGAACTGAAGGAACTCAGACAGAAATATTTCGGGAGAGATCTATTGGATCCTTCGAGTGTACTCAAACTTCCCCTGAGGAGGATAGTGGCTTTTACCGAGGACACAAGACTAACAGAGTGGAACTGAGAGATCTATTGGGGATAGTACAAAGAGTAGTGTGCTCAAGTGCCTGGACGTGCTGGCGTCCCAACCCAAAACAAAAGAAGAAGAAGAAGATCGTCCTGCATTGAAGAAAATCATCTTATACTTAAAGAATTTGTTTTTGATTATTTGCAAAATGAATGTCCAAATAAAAACTTCTTTTTATTGTAAATGCACAGTACACCAACGAAGTATATCTGATAATATAATGCCAATAATGTTTCATTTTATAATAACCTATTTAAAACAATCGATATCAATTATTGCATCCTGCATAATTTATTACTTAGTAGGCAGTGCGAAAATTATTGTAGTTTGTCCACAGTCAACTTTGCGCGACATACACTTTTTTTTAAATTTTCACTTTCATTAACGAAACTGGCCTTTGTAGCGATATTCTCCCACACGTGATATACAAGAACAATAATATTTAACAACGCCCACTTTTCCCCATACAGGTTAATGAATTTCATTTTTTTTAAAATTTTATCCCGATAATAGTTATAATGGGATTTCATCAAGTAAAGGCTGAAGCAATCCTATATATAAAGTAAGAACCCTAATTCGCGAGATAATAATTAAGCCTCTATGAACACGTAGCATGTTTTAAGGGCGCAATAAATATCGACGTCTAAGGTTCGCAAATTCGGTCATCGGTGCCGCAATAACTGACAGAGTAAGGTCTAAATATCCACCTTTTCCAGGTGATTCTTTATAATTCTCACAAATAATTCACAACTACATAATACGCCACACCACCTGGCTTTACGATACACCAACGATAAATGAAAAGGACGCGTACACATACGAGATTGGAATGGGGAAGCGATGACGTAGTGTGTACACCTGCCCAGTTCAACGATGTAAACTGACGTTAATTCTTGTCCACTTTGACATAAAATGTATATTACTAAGATGTTTTAAATAATAAACCGTAACAACAAATTGCTGAACAATTTGTTTTAATACGAACAGCGGCTTTGCTGGTTATCGGGATGTAGATGTGCCGTGCTAATAATAATTAAATTATTCTAAGATAAATAAAATAATTAGTGGTGCTGGTGAAGTTTCTTCATGTAATTAAATTAAATTCCACAGTAACATTAGGTCAGGTAGAAAACTAAGGGTTAAGGATATAACAAAAGAAATTCTTTGGACACGAATACATCCAAAAAAATGTCTTAAGTTAAATATTTTAAACCGAGATATTCAGAGACGAAATATTTTATTTAAAAATAAATTAAAATATTTTTATATGCGGAGCGTAACAGTTTTTGGATAATCAGGTGGTTATTTACTTGAATCAGTGCATTTACTTGTTAACCTGATTGCTTTCATTTCTCGTCTATGACAGAGTTTTGCACATCGAACTCATGGCGAACATTCTTCACATCCATACAATCGTTGCTATAAACACCTTTCACACGCCTGTGAATTTCGATAGGCGCGCAACCTTCCAGCGTTAAATAATCTATTACGGATCGTCGCTTGTTAGGCATCTCAGAGATCGAAATAATAAATGACATTGTTGCTTCACGACGGTATAGCAAACGCCAATTAAGTTGGCGCGAGGAGGGGTAAGTTCGCGCAGGATTAAAAGTAGTGGGGAGATTTGTATTTGGTTTTACATCAAATGTCAGATAATTCTAACATCTGAGCGTGTATCACTTTATGATCCCTTAGCAAAGACATTATGTTCCGTCAAACGTCAATGACAAATGTATTCTGACAATTACTTGAGTAGTTGGGGTGGACTTTTTAAAAACGGCTTCTGCGCACCCCCTCCTCGCGCCAACTTAATTGGCGCTATCTATACATAGGAAAATAAAACTGCATGCAAAGACGAGAAGCTCGTAATTACTGTTATTATTTTTGTATTTTATAATTTCTAGTGGTAGAATAACATGTTTAATTTTAGAGCTTGCCCAGTGCTCATTTTGCAAAATATATTTGGAAGCAAAGGAATATTTGGAGCATCACATGGATTACTGTCGTGAGACAAGTGCCAGGTAAGATTAATGTTTTAAAAAAGTAGTAAAGACATTTCCAAAGATTTATTTGAGTTGGAAATGCTATCGAAAAGTAACTATTCGGTAAATTAGTATTCGCTACACAAGCAGAACCTAATTAACGATTACTATTTGAAAATGTAATCGTTACTCTTGTATTTGACTATTTTTATAATATCTATTTAATCGATCTTAAGACAAACGTCATAATCGAGCAACACGAGTTACGCACTGTTTTAATATAACCATCTCTTTTTAATACGGATATCGGAACAGACGATCAAAATTGCGTTAATCTGTTAGAGAAAGAATCACAAAAGATCAATTTTTTCGTATGATAGACAAGGACAGAAAGCGTACTACCGGTATTACTACCTTAATCAAATTGTCTTACAATCATCTGTCATTTGTAATTTTTACGTTTTTCTATTTGGTTTTTCTTTACTTTTACAATATTCCATCTAAATATTACAAAAATCTGTTCTTCTGCGAACAAAGTAAAAAGTCTGACTTAAAAGTTTTCGGTAGGTTATTAAAAACTAAAATAATATCAAATTGAGGTTAACATAAATATATTTCAAAAAATGCCTGGGAAGTGCTTAAATTCACCAGCACAGGAGCTTGTGCTAAATGTCCTGAATTATTTTGAGAAAGAGAAAGGAAACGGTGGTCCTTTATTACTAATAAGTGGTGTTTATGAGGTATGCTCTCTAATAATCCATTATTACATTTAAAATATATAACAAGTGTTCATTTGAAAAGTCAATCTAGTAGCATGTGATTTACTGAGAACATTTTGAAGTATGTCGTAAATTAAAATTTACTACTTAACCTACGAAGTCGTATATTTTGACAGTTTCATACATACAAATAAATAACAAATAATAGGTATTTATTGAAAACTATAACAAATGTTGAAAATGTTGTCCTTCAAGATCAATGCACTTTAAAATCCTCCGTTCAAAATTTCTGATGATATTCTGCAACATTACTGGATTGTTATTAATTTCCATGCATTTCTGTTCGATTCTCTGTAGCATATCATTCAAATTCAATATAGGTGTTCGAAATATATTATTTTTTAGATAAGGCCGCAAAAAGAAGTTGCAATGTGTTAAATCGCATAAACGTCAGGCCAGGCAATTTCAGTATTTCGACTAATTATACGCTCATCAAAAAATTCTCTTAAATAATCCAAAGATTCTGCAGTACAGTGACAAGGTGCTCCGTCTTATTGGAAATATGCATTTTGAAGTTCATCATCATGCAACTGATTGACAAATGGTTGTAAAATTTCCGTACGGTACCTTTGAGCAGTTAACGTTCCCTGAAAAAATATTGGTCCAATGATTCGCCTTTGGCTTATCGCTGCCCAAACACCAATTTTCTCTGGATGTAGCGATTCTTCATTAATTACATGTGGATTTTCACTACTCCAAATTCTTGTATTTTGTGAATTTAGGTATCCCGTTTTATAAAACCATGCTTCATTAGTAAAGATGACTCTTTGCGAAAGTTCTCCATTATTGTTCATATTTACAAACCAATTACAAAACTGTAGTCTACGTGGGTAATCAATTTCTAACAATTCTTGTACTGCTGTGACACGGTATGGATAAAATTGCATATCTTTTTTTAATAACTTGTGAGTTGTACCAACAGAAAGGTTTATTTGTTGACTCAAATGTCGAACAGATGTTTGTGGTTCATTTTCCATTATTTCTTCAACACGATTGACAACTTGAGGTGTACGTTTCTTAACTGCTCCGCTGCCTGATTTTCTTAAGAGACTACCAGTTTCAGAAAAAAGTTTTAAAGTTCTATCCAAAGTATTCTTAAATTGTATATAATCTATTACAAAATGTGGAAACTCAACTTGAAATTCTTCCATGCAATCTTGAACTGAATAAACCCATAAACCATCAATTTTATTACCACTTCGAAAATAAGCCTGGACTAAAAAAATTTTATGTTTTAAAGTGAAAGCCATTTTAAAACTGAGAAGCAATTTATTTAAACCAGAATCGACGCACGATTATTTTATGCACTAACTGATATTTGTGATTGACATTATCAAATGTCATTTGGATTTACGTTTACGGAACAACAAACACATACAAATAATTTGCGTCTTATTCTATCAAAATTTCAAAGTAACCTAGATTGACTTTTCAAATGAACAGTTGTTATATGTATATATTTCAGAGAGTATGTGATGCTCTTCATATATCACGCTCAACAGTTTATGCAATTAAACAGTGGAAGGCCCAAAACCGAATTCTTACCTCTCCAGGTAAAAAGAGACCTCGATCTAAACAAAAAATTAGAGATCTTTTAGAGTCTATTAAGATGGAAGTACGGAATACCTTTTATAACATGTATAAAGAAAGTAAATATTACTAAAATATATTGTTTATTAGCTTATTATAAAATGATTATTTTAGAGAAACATGTTACTTTAAATACATTAAAATAAGATCTGAAAAGCAGGGAAATCATTGATTTATTTAGCGTCTTTGAGTACTTTGTTACATGACATTGGCTTTAACTTCAAAAAAGAAGACGAACAGACGAGCGCTAATTGAAAGGTATAATATTGCATTAATACGGAGTGTTTTTTTGAGAAAGTATATGGACAATTTGATGTCAAATTCGCCGAAGCCAGTTGTATTTCTGGACGAAATATGGATTATTCCAAGGGAGTTAGGGGTAAATCTGGGCAAGACGAGTCTACAAAAAGTGTGCGAAAGCCTGAAAGTTATGATGGCAAACGTTATGTCATTGTCCATGCTGGTAGTGACAAGGGCTTTATAAATGGCGCTAGCTTAATATTTTCATCAAAAACAAAAACTTCAGACTATCATGCTGAAATGAATAGAAAAAAATTGATGAATGAGTTTTAGCTCAACTGATGCCAAACATCCCAAAAAATTCAATGATTATAATGGATAACACCCCATATCATAGTGTTGTTATTAATAAAGTCCCTAATACTTCATCAAGAAAGCAAGATATTATGGATTGGTTAACAGACGATAAGATAATGATTCCAAATAATTTTATAAAATATAAACTTTTAGATTTAGTTAAAAGAAATAAGCCTGATAAAAAATATGCTATTGATGAAATATTACAGAAAGGGGGCCATGAAGTGTTGAGACTACCTACATATCATTGTGATTTTAATGCAATTGAACTAATTTAGGCTTCAGCAAATGGATATTACAATTAAAATATTGGCCGGGATAGTTATGGGGATGACAAAATCTTAGATACTTGAGAAAACTGTGTAAGGCTTACTAATAACCTGATTAAAACTTGGTATGAACAAGAAATACACATAATAGATGTTGAAGTTGAACCAATTATTATAAATCCATGATTTATCAAGTTCAGTGGAAGAATCGGATAATTAAGTATCAATCAGCAGTATAGCGAAATAGGTTACGTCCCTGTCAAATTATAATATTTTGATGTTATGCAATATTAATAATACCAGAATAATACTTACATAATGCAGTTTATTAAAGTTTCAGATTTTATTCCGCATAAGAAGAAAATGAATAAATACCCTTAAAGCATACATTTTAGGTAGTGAACTAAATTATTCTAAAGGATTCTATCATTGAAAAAGATCATGTTATTTCTTAGGAAGCGTTCAAATATTTTGCAAAGTTGCTAATATAAAACAGTATCAGACAAATAAATATCTAGAATTTTTTAATATCTATATATATAAAATACAAAAAATGTTTGTTTGTCCTTTATAGACTCTGAAACTATGCAACTGATGTAATCCAAACTGGTTTCATTAGAAAGGTAATAGTCCAGATTAGGTTTACGGCTATATATCTTTTTGATATTTCAAGTGGGCGTGGCCCCTCCCACATAAATTGAATAACATCATATATCTCGACTATTGTGATAGCAAGAGTTTTGAAACATTGCAATAGTGCATATTGCTATGAATAGTGAGTTCGTAGTTGGATGAACCACTATTCACCACAACACTGTCCAACTTTGATGCTCAATCGGTTAATTTCTTTAATGAGACAGATTTCCTCTCCGTGTTTCCAGTAGGAAAACATGGTATTAATACTCCTACAACAGTAATTCGGCGCCAGTAAAGAGTATAGACGAAAATGTTAAATATAATTAAAAATCACAATTCCCAATTGACTCTTTATTATAAAAAAATAAATAAAAAAATTTGTTACTTTATAAAGTATTAAAGAACTGTGTATAACAATAACACAAAGAGGTAAAATAATTTGCTGGTATTGATCGCTAAAGAAATTCAAACGTCCTCTAAGGAATCGCGAACAAAATTAAAACTAATAAATTCCAAAAATACCTTTATTCTTTCACCCCAGAAAAACAAACTCAAAACGTAAACAGATAAAACTGTCAGACCGAAATTACTAACTCATGCGCGATACCACATGTACAAAAACTCCCAACCTTGAAAATTTAAAACGTTCTAGAATTTATTGTTACAAACAAAGAAAATTACTAGAAACGAAAAACTATCTTTGTCATCTATTTTAACTAATATTAAAATATAGAAATTCATACAATCAAAAATACATTAATGAATGCATTCAAATTATAATAATAATTTATAATGTAAAATAAAAGTTACGTAGTTTTTATTTTTATAACAAGATTCGAGAACACGCCAAATAAGAGATTAAAAATCAAAATTACGAAGTATACAAACTCGTATAAATTCGGTAATGAATTCAGCATTCACAAACACTATTAATTCAAAAACAAAAACCGAAATTACATGAAATAAAGATAAAAGAGTTTTATCTTCAAATATGCGACTCTCTTACTTGGATATCAAGACGTGTCTAAGGAGATAACATGGCCACACGGCGAACTACATCCCTAGTCAAAACTAAATCAACATAAAATTAATGTTCATACATAAATAAATTTAAAAAACATACAGAGTCATGAAAAATTATGGTTTAATCATAAAATAATGTTTTCACAAAGTTGCGGGGAAAAGTCCATAGCAATATGTTACTAATGTGAGTAATCAGGACAAAAATGGATGGGATCGGACAAGTGGGCGTGGCTGCTCTCATGCAAAATAAATATTTAATAGCAAATATCTAGAGTTATATAATAGTTAGAGCCGAAGTGAAAATGGGCTTGATTGGATTTTTAGCGTAGTAGCATACGCCGGATATCCGCTAGTATTTAATATTTAAAAACATAGTATTTGACAATAAATAAACAGGTATTGATTAATTTCAATATGAATTATATATTATGACTGTACAGTAATGTCCGGTAATTACGAACCCGGTTATAGCAAACTTTCGGTTATAACGAACCAGTTTGAAAAGTACGAACCAAGGTTCCATAAGAAACGTGTTAATTTTTTTCGCATATAACGAACCCGCTTATAACAAACTTTCGGATATAACGGACCTTATTTTCCATTTTGTATGTAAAAAGTTTTCGGTTATAACGAACTTATAATTAGAAAACAAGGGACTTCCCCGAGTATCTCGCCAAAAATGCATAGTCGATTCCTAGCAGTTTGTGCAAGCAGTCGACGTCGAGTCATCAATCTGTGCTTACGCTGACTCTCAAACGTGATTTTAAGACCATGAGTGACGCAGTTGCGAAGAAAAAACGTAAATCTTTTACGTTGAAAAGTAAACATGATATTGTGAAACGATTGCAACGAGGTGTCAAACAAAGCGAAATTTGTACTGAAATGGGACTAAGTAAATCAACGGTAATAAAAAACTAAATTCAGGATAATGCATGTATTAAACAAAAACTTCATTGTAGGTTGCTATAATTTGGAAGCGAAGGCAAACCATATTGAAGAGTTTCGAACAAGTACGGAACTCAAATGTGAAAAAAATCAAAAAACCTACTAAGCACGAAGCTGATCAAGGACTTTTGAAATGGTTTTCTCAGCAAAGAAGTAAAAATGTAACTATCAGCGGTGCCGTGTTGCAATCTAAAGCTGAAGATCTTGGGAGTAAATTGTTGGAAGATCCTGAATTAAAATTTAGTAGAAGTTGGATCGAAAGGTTTAAACGAAAACACAACATCAGCAGCGGAAAAATTGTTGGAGAGGCAGCCTCAGTTAATATGAATGTTGTGAATGACTGGTTGGAAAATAAGTGGCCAATAATTAGAGAAAACTTTGGAGATGAGGACATTTTTAACGGCGATGAAACGGGGTTGTTTTATAAGCTCACACCAGACAAGACATTAAGATTCAAAGGGGAGACCTGTACAGGTAGAAAGTTATCTAAAGAAAGAATTACCGTCTTGGTTGTAGCAAATTTATTGGGGACAGAGAAAAGAAAATTATTGGTGATCGGAAAGGCCAAAAACCCCCGATGTTTCAAAAATGTGGTACGATTACCAGTCAATTATAAATGTAACAGAAGAGCTTGGATGACCTCCGAAATTTTTACAAACGAACTACGAGAATGGGATGATGAATTACGTCGTAAGAAACGAAAAATCTTATTACTAGTGGACAATTGCCCGGCTCATCCGGATGTAAAAAATTTGGAGTGCATTAAGTTGGTGTTTATGCCTGCGAATACAAGTTCGAAATTGCAGCCCATGGACCAGGGTGTTATCCATAGCTTAAAAAGCAATTACCGACGATTCCTACTCTCGAAAACTATAAATTCTATAGATAATGATCAAACTAACTTCACTGTGAGTCTCTTGGATGCAATTAACTTCATCCATATGGTATGGCAAAAAGTGTCAAAGCAGACAATCGCTAATTGTTTTCGACACGGCGGATATATCAGGCGTGAGGATGAATTTGACTCAGATGACAATCTACCATTAGTCGAATGGCTCACAAAAAATCAAGAAGAAAGTGTTAACGATGTTCAAGATCAACTCACTCTTGGTGATGATGCCATTGTAGCTTCTGTGTCTTCTGCAGCTAATCAGACTGACGATGAGAACGAAGAGGAAGAAACCAAAAATAGCGAAGTACCACTAGTTCCAACCATTTCAAATGCAATCCAAAATATTGAAGTCGTTCGTCATTTTCTTCAAACGCGGAATACTCCGCAACATATTCTTAATAAGCTAAGCGAAGTGGAAGTGCACATCAGAGAGATTAATCTTGCCAAAAAAAAACAAACTAAAATAAATACGTTTTTTTAGTACATAATTAATATTTTCAAGTTGTTTCAGACATGTAATGTTTGTAATGTATTTTGTTATATGAAAAAAGAATAAAAATTGACTCACTCAAAATAGTGGTGTTTTTTCAAAATCATCACTTATAATGAACTTCGCTTATAACGAACCTTTTTTTGCCGGTCCCTTGGAGTTCGCTATAACCGGACATTACTGTATATCTACTGGGCAGCTTTTTGTTCTGAAATTTATTTAAACTGTTTGCATAATTAAACGCATTTAAATTTTACGGCAAAAGTAATATATTAAGTACGATTATTCCATATGTACAGCTTTAAGAGTATTTGACTTGAGCAAGAAGTATTGATTTGCTGTAGACGGATAAAAATTGATGACGTTTGTTTTAAGATACATTAAACAGATAGTACATATTACGTTCGTACATATTGCTGTGTAGTTTGATTCCGAAAATGGGCTCCAATAATTAAACGTGAATCGTCACACATGCAAATATAAAGTTTTGTCTCTTATGAATTGTTCTCAGGATCTTTGCAACTAGGCCTAGCATCCAATGTAATAAGGAGAGAAATAAGACGATAAGATATCAAATTTAAAACATATATTGTTCACACCTTGTAAAATACACATGAATTTTTGAACATGATAAACATTAACGATTATATTTTTGAATCATTATCTTGTTGCAAAATCGATTTGAAGAACTGTGTTGCTCAAATTTACGATGGTGCAAATGTGATGTGAGGGAGGTTAAATGGTGTACAAAAACTATTCCGTGATGAGATAGAAGAAGCTGTGTATGTACAATATGTACATTGTTTTAACCACAGACTGAATTTGATTAGTTATGGACGTATATAAGAATTTACCAACAGAACATTTTTTTTTATACACTAGAAACTCTATGTTTATGTCCGTATCAGAATCCGCAATTCATTCAAAGTTTATATCATTACTAGAGATATAAACTACATTGAGAGTAGCTCTTTACAGGGAAAAACTTCCATATTTGTCACTGTCTCCCGTTCCAGTAATAACTAGATGGGGAACATGGTTGGAAGCTACTAGTTTTTATTTAGACAGAGAATTTCGATAGTTTACAAAATTTTGTTGCATGTTTAAATGACGATGCTCGGAGTATTTCTGAGAGCAAGGAACTAACACAAATTCCACATTTAAAAAATCAGTTGTACTTTGTTCAGGAACACTTTGGAAATTTGCCAAAACTAATCACTTATTTTGAAAATGAAATCTCAAATTAAATGATGGCTTAACGACATTAGATGTGGCTATTAATAATTTGAAAAGTATTCCAAGTGACTTCGAATGCGGCCTTCGGCAAAAGTTAGACGCAGTGTTTAATAGAAATCCAGATTTAATAACATTGCGGCAATTGTGTATGGGGACAATGCCTCAAAATCTAACTGCTAAATACGTTGAAATAAAAGAATATTTCCAGTATGCACCTATAACCAGTTGCGATGTAGAAGGGACGTTTTCTATCTACAAGGATGTATTTCATTCAAAGAGAGGAAATTTTACAGAAGAGCACCTTGAGAAAGTATTGCTAGTTAATATTAATACTCCTTTACTCAACTCGATCTACAAAATGAACAAATAAAAATGTATTTTGTATTTTATAGATCACCACCTGTTTGTTTTCAAATTATATAAATAAAATTAAAAACTCTTTGAAAATACAAATTTTCAATAGTACGCCCGTGGGCGATGAGTCATGGGTCCCTAATAATTATATAACCGATAATAGCAAACGACACAGGAAAAAGTCAATAATTATGAATTCATTTGAAGTAATGCCAACTCATGGCCTCAACAAATGCAATATTTTCTTTCCTACAATAAACTACTAATCCCTCATTCTCATCTAATGATTTAAATCCATTGCCGGGATTATAAATGACTGGTATTTGATGTCTTTGTATTTAAAATGTTTTTATATATAATTCTGATTCCTTTAATTTCAGATACTGCATACTTCCTTCACGCGAGGTTCACAAGCGTTCATCTCTAAGAAGGACCAAAACAAAAAAGCGTGGAATATACAAAAGTACGCAAAGCAAGTTCAAAACATTGTACAACACCGACTTCAGGCAGCGCACTAACATGCATTGCGAGGTCAAAATGTATAAATGTGGAATTTGTGACAGAAGATACAAGACGAAGGAATCTCTCAAGGCGCACGTGGAAAAAGAACATGCTGACAATAAAGGAACAGATGTCCAAAAATACTGTACGAGTGATTATTCCAGAGCTAATATTAAAAATATAAATGAGAGGTCGCGCTCTCATCGTGGTGAAAAACGATGTCAATCCTCGAAACGCATATTTCAAACAAGGCACAAATATCACCTAAAGAAATCACTTATAAAAATCAAAGATATAAACAGATGCAAATATAAGTGCGCACATTGCGAGTTTAAGACATATTACAGGACCTATTTAGAAATGCACATGCAAATCAAACATTTTACGAAAAGTAATTATAAATGTATGGAGTGTGAATATAAGACAACACGAAAGACAGACTTAGAAAGACACATAAAAGCAAAACATTTAAAACTAAAAGATTATAAATGCGCGGAATGTGAATTTCAAACCAGCTTCAAAACAAATTTAAAACTACACATAAAGACAAAACATCTTAAATTAAGCGATTATAAATGCATAGAGTGTGAGTACCAGACGAACTTCAAGTCAAATTTGGAATTACACATAAAGTCAAAACATCTTAAATTAAACGATTATAAATGCATGGAGTGTGAATACAAGACAAATTTCAAGTCACGTTTGGAACTACACATAAAGTCAAAACATCTTAAATTAAGCGATTATAAGTGCATGGAGTGTGAATACCAGACGAACTTTAGGGCAAATTTGGAAAGACACACGAAAGCAAAACATCTTAAGTTAAGGGATTACAAATGTATGGAGTGTGAATACCAGACGAACTTCAAGTTAAATTTTGAACTACACATGAAGTCAAAACATCTTAAATTAAGTGATTATAAGTGCATGTATTGTAAATACCAGACGAACGTCAAGGCGAATTTAGAAAGACACATGAAAGCAAAACATCTTAATTTAAACGATTGTAAATGCATGGAGTGTGAATACCAGACGAACATTAAAGTAAATTTAGAAAGACACATGAAAGCAAAACATCTTAAATTAACAGATTATAAATGCATTGAGTGTGAATACCAGACGAACATCAAGGCAAATTTGGAAAGACACATGAAAGCAAAACATATTAAATTAAATGATTGTAAATGCATGGAGTGTGAATACCAGACGAACATTAAAGTAAATTTAGAAAGACACATGAAAGCAAAACATCGAAAATTAAGGGATTATAAATGCATGGAGTGTGAATACGAAACGAACATTAAGGCAAATTTAGAAAGACACGTGAAATCAAAACATCCTAAATTAAGCGATTTTAAATGCATGGAGTGTGACTATCAGAGGAATTTCAAGTCAAATTTGTAACTACATATTGCTGTGGATCCTTTCTCCAATTGAGATATACAAGTGTCCCGTATCAGTGGCGGCTCGTGCTAAAAATTTGAAGGTGTTCTGCAAGTTTTACAAAAAAATTTACCTTGCACGGGCAGTAAGAGGTTGTCTCCCATCGATCTTATCGTGCTTTCTTCGCCTTCCGCACTGAAGTAATGGATTTCTGGAACGATTGTCAATTGTCACACAAAAAAATAAGCACTACTTTACTAACAAATTATTTCTTATAAATTAAATCTATTCTACGTTCTTTTCGATTTGCAAATTTTGTTATCACTTTGTCATTAAAATTGTCTATTTCGGAGATAAACTTTTTTTCGATAGATAGCATGGAAAGAGATGTTAAACGATCTTCGGTCATTGAATTTCTGAGAAACGTCTTAATTCGATTTAGTGTTGAAAAGCATCGTTCGGCCTCTGATGTTGTCATGGGAGTTGTTATTACAATTTCTAATAATTTTCTAGTCTCCGTCAACGTATCTCCCAGATTGTTTTTTATTAAAAATTTTAGAAGAGGTAGTGCGCCTTTTAAAGATCTACAATCAGTTCTTGAGTAAATAACAGACAATTCAGTTCGTAATCTTTCTTTATCAAGGGTGGGATAATAGGAGCATGCGGAAGTGAGTTTGTCCTCAGGAAATTTTTTCATTATGTCTCTGTATATTTACCCAATAAGCAGAATCTAGTTGAGCCATAATATTAGTTGACACTAGTAACGCAAATTCCATACAATTATGAAGATGGCTTTTAGAATTCTCATGTCTTTTTATTTTCAAACTCAAGTGCTCTAGATCCGTAACCCCTATTTCCGTCCAAGCTTTATCGCCACCAAAAAGTAAACAGGGAAAACAATATAAAGCATTTTTTTTGTTGCATCCACAAATCCATTCGTTTTTTGAATAAATATCGCTACTAAATTTACGTGTATAATTTTTCCCTCTACTTACACGTTTTTTCTATAGTGATATCTACTAATGGCCTACCACTTGCTTTTAATTTTATCTTTTCTTCGAATGAATATTTAAAGAATCTCTTCACATTAATTAAATTAAAGACCACCTCCATAATACACAGAGTTTATATAAATTGTCAACAATACACAAAAACAAACAAGCACGCGCACAATATTATTGTTTTTACGTTACACTCGCCGCACAGTAAACAACACGCGAAAAGAAAATATTAAATACCTATACCGATTCATATGACCTCTGCGCTGGAATGAGTGCAGCGAATATTGCCTGGTAAAATCATGCATTGGTTTTGGACAGTCACGGGGGTAGCGGGGTGCGCGCGGGTGTTGGAAAGAGCGCTCAGAGCACGTTCGTGTGGACCAGATAAGGAACAAGTGAGCGATCGCGCGAATTAGGTTGGTTATTCCACTGGTCGCCTATTGTATATTTGATAATATAGTATATACGATATAACCGGCGTTAGTGTGTCGGAAGCGAATATCTCGGCTTCTACTGATCGGATTTTGATGATTGAGGTGTCAAATTGTAGGGTTTGATGTCCTCTACAGGTGATGTAGAAAAATATGCAAATTTTTTGATATACAGGGGGAGAATTTTCACAACAATATGTTACGCTTTTATAAACATCAGAAATGTCGGAAAAATTATGTAAAAGAAAATTAGTTATAACTAATACAGGTTCGCCCGCCCAATTTTTTGGGAGCTCTGCAGCACTGCAGCGCTTATGCGCCAGCCGCCACTGTCCCGTATCGTTATGTTCAAATTTTACTAGTGTAAAGTAGACTTCATTTCAAGTAACAAAAACGCAAAAACAAAAACGCCAACAGAAGAAGTACTTATCCGAATTTCATACTTGTTTTGTCGGATTTGCTCGGCAGCCAGGTGAATACGATCCAACAACTCTTCTCTTATGTTCGAAACTTGCGCATAGACTAAATTTTTCATGTACCACCATAAATAAAAGTCGAGGGGATTAAGATCGGGTAATCTGGGTGGCCAGGCAACAGGACCACCTCGACCAATCCATCTTAGATAATTGATGTTAACCCAATTTCGGACAGCAATTCCGAAATGTGGTGGTGCCCCATCCATGTGAAACCACATGTCTCATCGAACATTGAGTGGGACATCCTCTAAAAGACCTGGCAGTTCGTCAATAAGAAATTGAAGGTAATTGTCCCCGCATTTAACCCCCCAGGAAGAGCGACAGGACCGATCAACAAGTCATCGATTAGGGCCGCCTAAACATTAATAGAAATTGATGTTGAAATTTAGTTGGGCGTATAGCTGTGGGATTTTCTGATGACCATCTGTGCAGGTTTCTCCGATTTGTAACACCACTTCTCATGAACGTAGATTCATCTGTCCAGAGGACTGTTCTGCAGAAATTAAAATGAAGCCGTGACTGTCTTAATATCCAGATAGAATAAACTAGACGAGCATAGTGGTCTGCCTCAGTGGCGGCTCGGGGTGGTTCACATAGGGAGTGCATAATTTAAAAATTAAAAAGTGTAATGCAAAAACGCTTACCCAATCCTTATAAATTTCACCGACGTATTGTTCCAGACAGGTACTGTTCATTGTAGAGTTTGTCTTGAGGGAATAGTAAATATTACACTACACAGTTTAATTACATCTGACGATAAAGAAGTCCATTTTACGTGTCTTTGACTTGCAGAACACTTCTATCACTTTTTCATTAAAGTTTGGGAAATCATTTATACATTCTTTTTCACAAGATAACATAGTAAGATCATTTAATCTCTCTTCTTTCATTGCATTTCTCAGGAAAGTTTTTATTCTCTTCAGCCGTGAATACTGGCGTTCCACTTAGGACGTTGTCATTGGGATTGTAATGACAATTTTTAAAAGCGTAACAACTTCATTAAAGGTGTCGCTTAATCCATCCAGCAGAAGACCTACAGCACCGACTTCTATATTTTGCCTAAATTCTTCTCTAGAATATAGAACGCTTAATTCAGTTCGTAATCTGCTTTTATTGAGGCCTGGATAAAATTTTACTGCTTCTTTAAGGCAATCTTCCGGAATTTTTTTTTGAAAGGAGAACTGTTTAAAAGAAATTAAGTTTGCTAATATTAAGTGCCCTGTATACCGAAATCTAGTTTTTATTTCTAGCAAAATAATATCGCACACTTCAATAGTTTCTCTCCTTCTTTGGCTACCATCAGTTACTCTTCGCCGCTTTGATGGTCGAGGAGTCAGTTCTGGGTCATTTTGTTTAACCAACTGATTATCTGTTTCAGCGATATCGGCTCGAATTTTTCCAATAGCGCGTTCAAAATTATCTATATTCTTGATTTTTAATGCATCTGTATTGACATTTTGTAATTGATTAAACAAATATGTCCACATGTGGCATAATTTTACGAAAGAAAGTTAACCAATAGATAAAATTTTCCTCCTCTAAAATTCGCAAATTGGCCCTAGCTTGATGAATGGTAGTTTGTAAACTAGCTTCTCCCTCGATTTGTTCTAGAGCTTCAATTATTTCTTCTCGGTGCTCATATATTGTATTCACTGTCCTAGAATTGAAGTTCCATCTTAATTTTGATGAACGAGGTGAGCTTTTTCTCTGAAGGAATTCTTCCAATCTTGCAGCTCGTTGTGGTGAAGTGGAGAAAAATGTACATAATCCCGTCAGATTGGCAAAAAAATTCTGCAATGACTACTGCTCGATGTAGCATGTGTCATAATTAGATTTATCTGATGTGCATAACAATGTACAAAATTAGCCCTTAGATACTGGTCTTGGATATGTTTTTGCCCGCCGTTAATAGCACCACTCATGACTGCTGCCCCATCATAGCTCTGTGCAATCAGTTTTTCTGGGTCATCAACAAGCAAACTAATTTCGTTAAGGATGGAGGCAGATAAAGAATTAGCATCAGGTCCACTAGGCAGAAGAAATTTCCAAAATCTTTCGACCGGTCTCGCGTTCGCAATATATCTTATAACAAACAACCACCAACTGAAACTGATTGAACACATCTGTGGTTTCATCAGCTATCACAGATATGAAGTCGGTTGCTTTAATTTCACTGGCAACTTGTTCATGATACACGTTCAACATTGCATCAAGCAGCTCATTCTATATAATTTTTAATAATCCCTTAAAAACCGGTGCTGCTTCGATGTAATCGCTGAGCGATTTATCCAATTCTGCCGTAAAATTTATCAATTACCGAAAAATGCCCTTGTTATTCGACGTTTGCTGTTCATCATGACCCCGAAGTGCCAGTTCAAACGCGCCACAAAATCTAATGCAATTTATTATTAAATTTAACACATGCCTATTTTTTGTTACCTTTTCATTGTGTTGTTGAATTGCTTTTCTATATGATGAATCTAAAACATTCTGAATGTTATTTTTCTCTAACATTCTTAGACTAAATATATTTTTCAAATGCCCTTCGGAATTTTCATGTTTACTAATTTTAGCACTAAGATGAATTAAGTCTCTTATTCCGTTCTTTTACTAAGACGGTTCACCACCAAACAAAAGACACGGAAAACAAAACAAAGTATTTTTAATTTCACACCCACAAATCCATTCATTTTTCTGATAAATATTCATTTTGAATTTTCTTATAACGTCTTTACCTTTAACAGATTGTTTATTTTCTAAACATAATTGAGGCATCGGCCGATTAAGATTTTTTAATGCGATTTTTTCATTATACGTTAACCGCCAAAACGCGTTTTGTAAAAAAGATACCGTATTCATTATAACAACGCCCAAGAGCAGTCTGGTTCAGTTGCTCCAACGCTATGTATTATACGACATTGAAGTACGGCAAAATACAGTTCTCCCCACCATCAATGTAATGTTAATGCCTTACGAGAGCAACAGTTGGGCTTTGCTCAGTATATCTGTGACGACGATTGGTGTATGTACGTTGGTAGCGTGCCACGTTCCTCGTCAATAACTATGAAAGTATGAATACATAATAAAAAAATACTTTCACAGTTAGTCGCCGCTTGGTTTGTTTTGTTTCATAATTCCAGGGGGTGCAATTGCTCACTTGCTCTCATTAAAGAGCCGCCACTGCTTTACAGGTATAATCGGCAATTCCAATAAAATTCGTGGAATTTTGAATAAATCCATAGATGCAGGAGGGCACGGTACAATATCGATAACTCTTACAAAGCGATAATAAAGCCGTTAATATTCAAATAACCACGTGGTGGGCGAGAGAGAATTCAGTCAACGGTATCAACGACAGCTATATGCCGGTGTCGGCCTTACATCTGAGCGACAAATATCCCCGCGCTCGACAATCAAAAAGGGGGGACAACGACAGCGTGAGTACAAAAGGATAACAACAGAGAGTTTCAAAATTAATAAAACAAAATTATAAAGTAAGAACTATTATCGGGATAAAATAAAACAAATTTTAATGAATTTCACTTTTTTTTTAATTTTATCCCGATAATAGTTATAATGGGATTTCATCAAGTAAAGGCTGAAGCAATCCTATATATAAAGTAAGAACCCTAATTCGCGAGATAATAATTAAGCCCCTATGAACACGTAGCATGTTTTAAGGGCGCGATAAATATCGACGTCTAAGGTGCGCAAATCCGGTCATCGGTGCCGCAATAACTGACAAAGTAAGGTCTAAATATCCACCTTTTGCTCACTTGCTCTCATTAAAGAGCCGCCACTGGTCTGCCTCAAGCAAACCGTGTCCCATGCGATAGTGATTTGGATATAAGCCCTCAAATTTTAAAATACGCAAAACTGTCGTTCGTGGCACTCCTAGTTGTCTAGCGATTCGACGTATACTGAGAGTTGGATCTCTTGTAACAATAGCTACTGCTTCTTCCTCTAAGCCTGCTGGCAAATTTACTTCTTGGTCGAAAAGATAATCACGCAGTCCGCATTCCCGAAATTGTCTGTGTACTTCCAGAAACGTTCTGTAATGAGGAATGCGCCTATCGGGAAACCGATGTCGGTATTCAATAACTGCTTGACGTGGACGCCGTTACAGTAGCCATACACAAAATGCATGTCCGCATACTCTTGAGAAGAAAATCGGTAAGGTATTTTGAATAAAGAAAACGTGTCCACTCACTAATAAGCTGTTGTTTGAACTGAAACGTAATGTAATCCTTTATTAAAAAATGCAACGTTAACAGTCATCTGAACATTTGTTTATTGTTTGATATTCATGGTTCAGCACTTACGAAATAAGTAAGAACCTTCTTTATCATAAATCAATTTCCAGTACTCTTTCTTGTAGATCTCCAAGAAATTACTGTATGCACTACGACACGTGTTTATTTATTTTAGGATAACATTTTATTATGCGACGTTAACAATCACAGGCCTGTTATTGAATCGTATAACTTTTTTTAAATAAAATCAGTATTGAATTTAGGATTACATTTTTGTTCATGATCTGACAATCACATTCATAGATCTGTAACTTTGAAACAAATAAAAATGGATATGCAAGCTTTGCGTTTTTATTACTTGAAATAAAGTCTACTTTACACTCCTAAAATTTGAACATAACGGTACCGGACACTTGTATATTTTGTTACATAAGTGACTGTCTCAAATGCACGTTAATTTTTATTGTACAGTTAAAGTCAACATACCTACATAACTTCAAATTTAATAATAATTTTATGACTAAGCAGACAAAGGATACATTAAGATATTTTGGGTAAATAATTTCTGTAGTGGTATGTACTTGGGGATACAAATATCGAGTAAACGGAACAACTACAGCGAATTCAGGCGACAGACTATGAAAGCAGCACGAGCGTCTGGATACCTTAGAGATGTCACTTGGAAAAATAAATAACTCACAACAAGGAGCAATGTCTTTGTATACGAGGGACACCTTTTATATTTTTACAGTCGACCACTAGATTGGTGCTTTTGACATATGTAATCACTATATTCTTAAAGTTTGACATTTGTCAATGAGAAATCCGCGATAGCTTAGAAATGGAATCCGTAGTTTGTTGACAGTGACAGTTTCAAGACAGTGAGTTTGTAAAATAATGGAGATTACTCGTGAAGATTTTCGTTGAATGATTTTTTACGATTATAAAAAAGGCCTAAGTCCACAAGAATGCATTATATCGCTTCGGTCAACTTTTGGTAATGAAGCACCATTAGAGAAGACAGTTTACAATCGGTTTGCAGAATTTCGTCATGGTCGTGACTCAGTGAGTGATGAATCACGTAAAGATCGACCAAAAACTGTTGTGATTCCAAAAAACATCGATGCTGTGCGGAAAATAATAGAACACGATCGACATGTGACTTACAGTGAGGTAGAGGCATCTCTTGGCATATTGCAGACTGCAATTCATTCGATTTTAGGTACATCAACATTTATTTGTAAAAAAAAAAATATGTTCCAGATGGATTCCACATAACTAGACCGAAGCACAGAAAGCAGCTCGTGCCAACTGGTGTAAAGAGATGCGCAAAAAAATCGACGTAGGAACCGTAAAATCCGTATACAACATCGTCACAGGTGACGAAACATGCATATATGCGTATGAGCCGGAAACCAAGCAACAATCTACTGTATGGGTGTACGAAGACGAACCGAACCCCACAAAAGTTGTTCGTGCAAGGAGCACTAGAAAATGATCGCTTGTTTCTTCGGCTGTACACCACACATTCCATCAATTCCTTTAGAGGATCGAGAAACTGTTAACGCTGAATGGTATACAGTAATTTGTTTGCCAAAAGTTATAGACGAAATCAGGAAGAACAACCGAAAACGTCGCATTATTCTTCATCATGACAATGCGAGTTCCAATACAGTACGTCTAACAGTTGACTATTTGAAGTAGAAAAGTGAATAATGTCTCATTGTCCATATTCACCTGACTTGTCGCCGAATGATTTCTTTATGTTCCCAACTGTGAAACAAAAAATGCGTGGACAGCGATTTTCAACACCTCAAGAAGCAGTCGAAGCCTTTGAAAACCATGTTTCTGTTATACAACCTTTAGAGTGGAAAAAATGTTTTGAGAACTGGTTCGTACGCATGCAAAAGTGTATGGACCATAAAGGCGAATATTTTAAAAAACAATAAAATAGAATGTTCCCAAAAATTTTGTTTTCTTCCCAGACTTTGTAAAAATATAAAAGGTGACCCTCGTATTTCATGTATTTATTTTCCAACTATAAGTTCCGTGCAAATCAATTGTATTTTCGCGAAGTATTGTGTTTGAAATAAATGCTTTCTACATTTACGACGCTAATTAATCGAATTTTTTGCCAAAAAAATTTGCCCCGATGCAGGATTCGAACCTAGGTCCATTGGTTTGCCGGGCCATGCTTTTATCATTAAGCTATTAAGGGGCTGTAGTTAGAATCGTCGGGAAGTCTTAAATTGCATTAAGAAAGTTATTAATATTGTTGTCCGTAGTCCGCATATTTGTGCAAATCAATTGCATTTTCGCGATGTATTGTGTATGAAATAAATTTAATATTTTTTCGATAAAAAATTCGATTAATTAGCGTCGTAACTGCAGAAAGAATTTATTATTTAATATTTATATACAATATAGTTTTTGTTATATTAAAAAATAAAATAAAAAAACTTGTTCTTGAAAACTGCGACCAAGTTTTTAATTTCATTGAAATTTTTGTATTCAGCGCCGAAAAATTAACAAAAAGTGCACTTTTCAAACAAGATACAACAAATGAACTAAAGTTTTTTCTAAAGTTCTAAAGTAATTTCTTCATTATTTTTGTATAGGCTCTAGTAAATTCACATTTTGCATTTGTAATGCTTTTACTAATATAAGTTTAATGTATGAATTTTTTTGTCCTATGCTGGACTTTGAAATACAACCAGTTATATCCTGAGTGTATAAACTTTGGTAGTTGGCAAAATTAGTTTCTGGGGGATTTGAAGGGGTACACAAAAGGGTGTGGTACACACTGTTTAGAAATGTATGGAAGAAATAAGATGTCAATGAAGCTTGTGAATATAAGTTCGAAAACCTACAACCGCCTTTTATTTATTATACCTCCTGCCTTTACAAATACAACACAAACAATGTGTAAAAAATATAGCTGTTTGTTTTTTATTTATCGCCCATCTATACATAAAACTGAAGAAATTCATTATTTATTACTTTATAATCTACATATATTTCTTAACACTAATTTTTATTCTTCATTTTATAGGTATAAAAATCAAATGCAATATTTAATCTAACCGGATTTATTTATAATTTTATTTTTATACTTAAATATAAATACGTAAATATAAGTAAGTTCTTATATAAGTATTCAAAACATATACAAAAAGGTTTTAAATATGTCTATACGTTAAATGCACGTATAAGGCTTTTGTTTCATTATGAAACAGACATGTAAATAATTTACATATCTGTAACTGTAATACTTGGACAATACCTCGTATTTTGAGCATTTACTTCTGCTTAAGCCATATGTTTCTGCCATTTATAGGCGTCGTCAGTTAAGCTAATGAAGCAATGTATACAAATCTTTATAAATAGATCTGTATCTGTATATGACATTAAGCGTATGAGACTTTAATTTTGTTGTGGTCGGAGTTGCCTCCATTTCCACTCCATTGTTTCGTATTTCCCAGGGCTGTGACGTGTTTGTGTCTGATTAATTAATAATCGTGTGTTGTGTGTTTTTGTGCGGTCCTTGTTGCGTATATGTAGTCTGTGTGTTTGTCGCTTTTTGCGTTTAAGTCACCGGTCATCGGTTTTTTGCGTTTCAGTCATGTGTGTGTTTAATGTTTGTTGTTGTAGAGTGTGATTATTTTCTGTGTTTGCGTTACGAAGTATTGTATCTGTTCTGTTGTTGCGTTTGTGGAGTGTAATGTTATTAGCATATTGCCTAAGGCAAGTGCTAGTACGTCAGTTGTGTTAGGTGTTGTGTTTTTTTGTTTTTGTGTCCATGGGTTCGTTGTTGGTGGTGGTGCTGGTATGTATTCGGGTTTGGGTGTGGTTTTGTTTACAGGGTTGTTTGGATTTTTAGGACAGTTAAGGAAAGTGGATAAGTGAGGACCACCGCAGTTTGCACACTTTGATGGGGTTGTTTTGGGTTTTGTACATAGGTGTGTTGAGTGTTCGTCTCCGCATTTCATGCATTTGTAGTGTATGTTACAGTTTTTTTGGTGGTGTCCAAATGTCTGGCATTTGTGGCATTGTATTATGTCTGTCCGTTTGTTTAGTGGTTCGATTTTAATTGTGAGTCCGCAGCAGTCGTGTATGTTGTAAATTGATTTGTATTGTCTCGTCAGTTCTATTAGTACAAGTGGTGCTGGTATTCCGTGTTTGCCGTTCATGCGTTTTATTATTATTGTCGGGTAGCCTTGGTCAATCAAGTCGTCGGTGATGTCAGTGTCTGTGATAAAGGTAGGAATGCCACGCATAACTACCTTTAGTGTCTTTTCGCTTCTCAGTTGAAAAGTGTAAAATTGTATTTGTTCATTGTCGAGTATGTGTTTAAGTTTTCGGTAGTCTTCGTCAGTTTTCGGTTCGATGTGAATGCCAGGTTTCACAAGTTTGTTTTGTACGGTGTTAATGTTATGTGTTTTAAGTATTTGTCGTATATGTGCCCATTTGTCTTTGTCTGTTATTATGGTTGGTGCGATTTTGTGTGTTTTGCGTGTTTCGGTGTTTGTGTTTTGTGTGGTGTTCGTTTTGTCACTTACCCTGGGTGTGCTGTCTGATGTTGATGGCTGTGGGGTGAATTCAGTTGTTTCTTCTTCCATTTTTTCCTCGGTTTTGGTTCCGAGGGCGTCGTATGAATTTTTTGTTTCGATCGGCATAGTTGTTTCGTCTGTTTTCGGCTTCTTTGTAAATTTCGGGTATATAAAGTCATCAGTTTTGTTTTCAGGTTGTTTCTTGTTCTGTGTTCGGCGTTGTTTTTTTTCTTCTTTGGGCTGTTCGGTATTGTTTTCTGTTATCCTGACTTGTATTTTCGGTTGATCCGGGTCTACTACGAAGAAACTCGGTGATGTATGTAGTAGTTGTTGTATGCCACTTTCGCTGTGTGTTTCGTCAATTATTGATTGCGTTTGTTGAACTAATTCAGCTGGCCAGAGTTCAATCATGTTGGGATTCACTATTAATTTTGTTAATGTGATAATTCGCCCGGCCATTTCTTCCGGCTTCGCTTGACGATGAACTTTGACGGTTACCGTCGTATGTTTAAATGCAATACGCGTGTTCGTCTCAGAGACTGGCACACGAATGTTTTTTGTATGACATTAAGCCGAACCGCCTATCAGATATAGCAAGTTTCATCCTATAAGGTGGCACTTATTTATAAGTGACATCTTACGGACGAAAGAGACTCTACCAAAGAAAGCGATCTTTCGATTGACCAGCTATGCAAGTACGAACCGAAAGCAATACGGGTAGTCCTTCAAAAACGAGCCAGGTGGCGGTAAATATACAAAAAGGTTTTAAATATGTCTATACGTTAAATGCACGTATAAGGCTTTTGTTTCATTATGAAACAGACATGTAAATAATTTACATATCTATAACTGTATACTTGGACAATACCTCGTATTTTCAGCATTTACTTCTGCTTAAGACATATGTTTCTGCCATTTATAGGCGTCGTCAGTTAAGCTGATGAAGCAATGTATACAAATGATATAAATCTTTATAAATAGATCTGTATATGACATTAAGCCGCTTTCTTTGGTAGAGTCTCTTTCGTCCGTAAGATGTCACTTATAAATAAGTGCCACCTTATAGGATGAAACTTGCTATATCTGATAGGCGGTTCGGCTTAAATATTATATACAGATACAGATCTATTTATAAAGATTTGTATCATTTGTATACATTGCTTCATTAGCTTAACTGACGACGCCTATAAATGGCAGAAACATATGTCTTAAGCAGAAGTAAATGCTGAAAATACGAGGTATTGTCCAAGTATACAGTTACAGATATGTAAATTATTTACATGTCTGTTTCATAATGAAACAAAAGCCTTATACGTGCATTTAACGTATAGACATATTTAAAACCTTTTTGTATATTTACCGCCACCTGGCTCGTTCTTGAAGGACTACTCGTATTGCTTTCGGTTCCTACTTACATAGCTGGTCAATCGAAAGATCGCTTTCTTTGGTAGAGTCTCTTTCGTCCGTAAGATGTCACTTATAAATAAGTGCCACCTTATGGGATGAAACTTGCTATATCTGATAGGCGGTTCGGCTTAATGTCATATACAGACACAGATCTATTTATAAAGATTTGTATCATTTGTATACATTGCTTCATTAGCTTAACTGACGACGCCTATAAATGGCAGAAACATATGTCTTAAGCAGAAGTAAATGCTGAAAATACGAGGTATTGTCCAAGTATACAGTTACAGATATGTAAATTATTTACATGTCTGTTTCATAATGAAATTCAAAACATAATTGAGGTAGGTCAGTTCTATTTTAGTTCACGGTTATGGATTCGAGATGAGGTTAAACGCTGTCAATTATTTATCATGAAATTATAACGGGTGTTCAGAAACATTCGAAGTCAAGTGGGCTCTGAACAAAAAATCGTATATCTTTACTTAAGTATTAATATACTAATTTGATAACCTATAAAATTGTATTAAGTAAATGTATCAATCTATCTCAGACATGACTTCATATTTTCAAGGCCTACTTTGACTTCGAATGTTTCTGAACACCCGTTACTATCTTTTTGGGATTTGTCTATGATTTTAACCTGTCTAGTTAAGTTAGTCATAACTGTGGTCATAAGATAATAAATCTGTGATTAGTGTTTTCTGTGGGTATTATGTTATATAGAGTTTAATATGTCTCAAGAAATTATTAAATCTGATGAGAATAATGCAATGTCTTTAGAAAATACAAATGATGTAAAAGAAGAGTTCCAGGATGTATATTATCCAGATAATAAAGTATGGATTTCTGAAACTACTATCACAGATCCTATTAATATAAGCAATAGTGACTTGAATGAGCATCTTGGGAATGACAAAATAAGGAAATATGAAACGCTCTCTGTAGATCATATCAAAACAGCATTGCCTTTATCTGAAGTAAATGATGCAGCAAACAACAACATTAAAATAGAAGATGGAATTACACCTGCTGATATACAAATTCAATTCTGTAGTGAACTGCTGTGTAAGTACATTTGTGTTCTTATCAGAATGCATGATCGTGGTATAAATATATGATAATCTATTCACAAATAGAACAAAATAATTGGTTTTAAGACATTTTTCATATTTACACAGACAAATATACCACCCCACTTTTTATTTAAAGTAGATTTATCATAAAGCCACTTGTTTACCACTTTAGCCAAGTGTTTAGCCCTCACTTGAATATATATTTTAAAATACTTCCAATCTAAATTTGCAATGTCTTCTTCATTTTGTAAGATTGTACGAATGAATTTGTTTAACAGTTTGTAACCATTGCCACGAGGTTTATCAGGATTATTGCACCAAATGCAGAGTACTTGTACATATTTTGAGCGATAGATCTTCTCATAATACGTATGACAAAGTAAAAGAATTACCAAAATATATGTTAGAAACTAGAGAATCATATGGTAAATTGGGAATTTTCTCTCTAAAAGTTATACCTGAATCTGTAAGATTTGGTCCTTTCACTGGACTTAATTCTACACGACTGTCTTTGAGAATAAGAGGAGGAAGGTTTGTGATTAGCGATGATCAATCGGAGCATTTGAATTGGATGCAGTACATAAATCCTGCCAGAAACATTTACGAACAAAATTTATTTGCATTTCAATATGAAGACCAACTATATTATTGTAGCACTCGTAGAATCCAGGAGGGTGAAGAGCTATTGGTGTATTTTGGTGAAAAATATGAGGATAGTTTGCTTGAAAATGTGGAAATAGATTTTGTGCCCATAGCAAAAGAAGATGTTGGAAATGTATATGCCTGCACTTTCTGTTGCTTGGGATTCAGTTCGAAGGAATATTTAGCTGAACACAAAGATGTGTTGCATAGTGAAATTAATGAAATGTTTTCTGTTGAAGGTAGGAAAAATAAGTTTAATTTTCGAATTTAATAGTTTCTGTATCAACCATGTTCCTGAAGTTTGCTATTTAATACTTAATTTCTTGCATGCTGTTTAGATAGCGTCATTCACATAAAAAAAAAAAGCCGACACGAAAAAAATAGAAGCAACAAACTAAAAAATAGACTCAAGATGCTCCTTAACTGCATACAAAGAATGTGAAAACAGGAGCTGCTTACCCCTTCTTGAGGTCGCTAGCGCGTCCTTGTGTTGATTTAGTACGTTAATCAGAATTATTACTTAGCAATGCCAGACATCTAACAGACTTGTGCTACAATACACGTGATAAATTTTATTAGATTTATAAGATTTGTCAATTTGTCAAAGTTACGCTCCTACTTTTTTTTCTAAAAGAAAGTTTTCACGGGTTTACAATTAGCTTTAAATTAATCGTAGAATAATGTATTTAATTTTAGAGCTTGTCCAGTGCCCATTTTGCAAAATATATTTGGAAGCGAAGGAATATTTCGAGTACCACATGGATTATTGTCGTGAGTCAAATGCCAGGTAAGATTAAATTTTTAAGTTTTTACTATATGTTTAGTAAAAAGGTAATAAAAAATTGATAAGCGCACATAATCATTAACCATAAACTTAAGAAAATAAATTTAACATTTGGAATTTACTGCAAGTGAGAATTAATGAATATTAAATCACATTCTTACATGTAAATGTCGACTTATTTAATGCGTATAAATCTACAATCCGTCAAACTAAGTTTGTACTAGTATGCAGAACACACTCTTTCGCGACAACGAACTTCCTGGTAGTTAGGTTAATTAAGAATTAAGAAATACTGAAAAAACAAGCCTATCAACGCGAGGACACGTACAGACGACCGTTTCGTTCTAATTGGAACTTCTCAATGTACGGCATTCCCTTTCGATGACGACCTTGCTTTTTCATTTCTATACTTTCTGTATATATAGTTAACATTTGGAATTTACTGCAAGTGAGAATTAATGAATATTAAATCACATTCTTACATGTAAATGTCGACTTATTTAATGCGTATAAATCTACAATCCGTCAAACTAAGTTTGTACTAGTATGCAGAACACACTCTTTCGCGACAACGAACTTTTAAGTTCGTTGTCGCGAAAGAGTGTGTTCTGCATACTAGTACAAACTTAGTTTGACGGATTGTAGATTTATACGCATTAAATAAGTCGACATTTACATGTAAGAATGTGATTTAATATTCATTAATTCTCACTTGCAGTAAATTCCAAATGTTAACTATATATACAGAAAGTATAGAAATGAAAAAGCAAGGTCGTCATCGAAAGGGAATGCCGTACATTGAGAAGTTCCAATTAGAACGAAACGGTCGTCTGTACGTGTCCTCGCGTTGATAGGCTTGTTTTTTCAGTATTTCTTAATTCTTAAGAAAATAGATAATAAAAAAATATATATATCAAGTCTATGTATGAATAAGTTCATTAAAGAAACAAAAAAAATTGTCCAAGGCAACCCTCACATTGTAATAACAACAACAGATAAATCTAATAAAAATCATCATTCTTAAAGAGGAGTATGAACAAAAAATAGAAAACTATTAGACGATAAATTCACCTATAAAAAGAAAGAAATAATCCAACAAAGAAAATTCAAAAAGAAAATAATAACTTTATAAATAAATGGCATAGACAAAACCTAATATATTGCAACACTAAAAACAAACTGTGTATAGGAAACGCCAATTAAGTTGGCGCGAGGAGGGGTAAGTTCGCGCAGGATTAAAAGTAGTGGGGAGATTTGTACTTGGTTTTACATCAAATGTCAGATAATTCTAACCTCTGAGCGTGTGTCACTTTATGATCCCCTAGCAAAGACATTATGTTCCATCAAACGTCAATGACAAATGTATTCTGACAATTACTTGAGTAGTGGGGGTGGACGTTTTTAAAAACGGCTTCTGCGCACCCCCTCCTCGCGCTAACTTAATTGGCGCTTTCTATACTTTGATTTCCAAAATGGACGTCAATATATTAAATATTAATTGTCAATTATTAAACGTGAATCATCATACACACATATTTTGTTTTAGACTCTTACAATTTCTCGTAGAGTTTTTTGTTTTACAAAAAGGGTTTCTTGCAACTTGGCCTAGCATCTAATGTAATACGGAGAGAAATAATATTACAGCATGTTGAGTTTAATACATTTATTATTCACACTTTGTTAAATTATACATTAATTTTTATGTTTAAAATGTCATCGAATTTTAATAAAATATAGTATGTAAATCTTATGCCTAGTCAGAGAATATTTACATTTGTATATATATATATATATATATATATATATATATATATATATATATATAAGTGTCCAAATGTTCAAATTTTAGGAGTGTAAAGTAGACTTCATTTCAAGTAACAAAAACGAAAAACTTGTGTTTCCATTTTTATTTGTTTCAAAGTTACAGATCTATGAATGTGATTGTCAGATCATGAAAAAAAATGTAATCCCAGAGTCAATAAAAACTGATTTTATTTAAAAAAGTTCAATTAATAATCTGTATTTTCGAAATGTCCACCTCCTTCTTGAATGCAGGCTTGTGCCCGTAATCCAACAGAAGAAGTACTTATCCGAATTTCATACTTGTTTTGTCGGATTTGCTCGGCAGCCAGGTGAATACGATTCAACAACTCTTCTCGTGTGTTCGAAACTTGCGCGTAGACTAAATTTTTCATGTATTCCCATAAATAAAAGTCAAGGGGATTAAGATCGGGTGATTGATCTGGGTGGCCATGCAACAGGACCACCTCGACCAATCCATCTTGGATAATTGACGTTAACCCAATTTCGGACAGAAGTTCCGAAATGTGGTGGTGCCCCATCTATGTGAAACCACATGTCTCGTCGAACATTCAGTGGGACATCCTCTAAAAGACCTGGCAGTTCGTCAATAAGAAATTGAAGGTAATTGTCCGCATTTAATCTCCCAGAAAGAACGACAGGACCAATCAACAAGTCATCGATTAGGGCCGCCCAAACGTTAATAGAAAATTCATGTTGAAATTTAGATGGGCGTATAGCTTTGGGATTTTCTGATGACCACCTGTGCAGGTTTCTCAGATTTGTAACACCACTTCTCGTGAACGTAGATTCATATGTCTAGAGGACTGTTCTGCAGAAATTAAAATGAAGCCGTGACTGTCTTAATATCCAGGTAGAATAAACTAGACGAGCATAGTGGTCTGCCTCAAGCAAACCGTGTCCCCTGCGATAGTGATATGGATATAAGCCCTCACGTTTTAAAATTCGCCAAACTGTCGTTCGTGGCACTCCTAGTTGTCTAGCGATTCGATGTGCACTGAGAGTTGGATCCCTTGTAACAGTAGCTACTGCTTCTTCCTCTAAGTCTGCTGGCAAATTTACTCCTCGGTCGAAAAGATAATCACGCAGTCCGCATTCTCGAAATTGTCTGTGTACTTCCAGAAACGTTCTGTAATGGGGAATGCGCCTATCGGGAAACCGATGTCGATATTCAATAACTGCTTGACGTGCACTGCCGTTATAGTAGCCATACACAAAATCATGTCCGAATACTCTTAAGAAGAAAATCTGTAAGGCATTTTGAGTAAAGAAAACATGTCCCCTCACTAATAAGTTGTTGTATGAACTGAAACGTAATGTAATCCTTTATTAAGAAATGCAACGTTAACAGTCATCTAAAAATTTGTTTATTGTATGATATTCATGGTTCAGTACTTACGAAATAAGTAAGAACCTTCTTTATCATAAATCAATTTCCAGTACTCTTTTTTTTGTAGATCTCCAAGAAATTACTGTATACACTACGACACGTGTTTATTTATTTTAGGATAACATTTTATTATGCGGCGTTAACAATCACAGGCTTGTTATTGAATTGTAACGAGTGATCATTAAAATTTTCGCTCAAGTAAGCCATGTACACAAAAAGTATGTTCTAACTTAAGTTATTAGAGGAGATCTGTCCTTATAATTTCAAACGTCATGATTGTTAAAAAATAATTTGAAATGCTGACTTTTATATTAAATATATTTATAATTTTTATACAAAGTAATAGAATATTATAAAAAATGTGTAAAATGTTGACTATTCTTCAACAAGCATAATCGCACTCTATTTCGTAGAGCATTGAAAACATTGATCAGTATTTGCGGTGAGTTATTGATGTGTTCACATTTTTCTATGATTTTATGTCTTAACTCTTGTAAATTATTAATTGGTGTTTCATAAATAATATTCTTTATATATGGCCACACAAAAAAATCCATGACTGTTAAATCACACGATCGTGGTGGATATGGAATCGCTGTATTTCTACTTATTATCCTATCGCCATAAAATTGTTGCAAAAACTGAATATTTTCAAGTGTAACGTGAGATGTAGCCCCATCCTGTTGAAAATATCCGACCTGGAGTTCATCATTAGTCAATTGATTAGTAAAAACACTGAGAATTTCGTTACGATATTTCTCCGATGTTATCGTGCCCTCAAAGAATATTGGTCCTATTAATCGGTGACGACTCATATCTACCCATACGCCTATTTTTTCTGGATGTAGAGGAACTTCTCTGTAGAAATGAGGATTTTCACTGGACCACATACGCATATTTTGCGAATTAACATAACCTTTCAAATAAAACCAAGCTTCATCGGTGAAAAAAGTATGATTTAAAATATTGTCTGTCATTGTTTGAATAAATCATTGGCAAAATTGTGTTCTTTTTTCATAATCCGTAAGTAATAGATTTTGTACAGAAGTTAATTTATATGGATACATGTGCAAGTCCTTTTTTAAAATTTTTTGACATGTTCCATACGAAAGCCCTACTTCTTGCGAAACTCTGCGAATAGATGTTTTAGGAGATTCGTTAATAATTTGTCTGACATTTTCAAATACGCCGCGACTTCTCTTGAGAGGAGGACCGCTTCCTTTTTTCCTTAAAATACTGCCTGTTTGACGAAAAAGATTTACACAATGCATTAGCGTATCACGGAAAGTTTTATAGCTGGGAACAGTATTTGGATATCTCTCTTCAAACTCCGCAAGGCAATTTTCTATTGAATGCTGCCAAATACCATCAATTTTTTGAGATGTCAGGAAGTAACATTCTACCATAAACGCTTTATGCATATCATTAAAGGCCATTACTTTTTCTTTTGATGAAACTTTAAGATATATATTTGACACTGACAGATGTTTGAAAAAACATCTTAATGACTAAAGCTACGACATAATTTTTATATACACGGCCAGCTACGAGTGAAGATTTTAATGATCGCTCGATATAACTTTTTTTAAATAAAATCAGTTTGTATTGACTTTAGGATTTCATTTTTTTTCATTATCTGACAATCACATTCATAGATCTGTAACTTTGAAACAAATAAAAATGGATATACAAGTTTTGCGTTTTTGTTACTTGAAATGAAGTCTACTTTATACTCGTAAAATATGAACATAACTTCCCGTAAAGTTATGTTCATATTTTCATCTTGTATATATACAAAACTTTGAAGATCTTGTTAGATTCCAATATTAATATTTCAAAACACACCTCTGTATTACTTTAGACCAGTGAGTTTTTATACCCTATAAGATGCTAAAGCATGACAGTGTTTTTATTTAAACTTTTAATAAATTCTAAAATTTAGTGGATTTAAAAGTAGTATAGATTAATATTACAAAAGAAAAATGCGTTATTTCATATTTACGTGGCGAGACTTCACCCTGCTACATAAAATAGTCAATAACACACGATATGTTTTAATTAGTATCTCATATATTTAACAAGAGTTTAAAATTGCGATTTCAATGCTCAGATATCCTTAAATGTTCGTGAGATTTTTTTCCCTATGTAGAAGTTTGAAGATAGCTGTATTTTATTATCTTATTTGAATACAGAAATTGAAATTATATACGATCAAATAAAATGTCCACATAAAACAAATAAACTTATAAATTTAATATTAGTACTTCAAAGTCTTGACTGTCTTTGTTACATAATTTACCTGTCGAATGCATTATTATATTAAACAAACTAAAGTGATAATTTTCTTTAAATTGAAAATATAAAATTCTAATGATGAATTAAATTCAATACAATTTACGAAGCGAAATTTTATTTCTGACCACCGCTTTAGAACGATATTTCGATAAGTAACCCCTCTTCTTGAGAAAATTCTCTATATATGTATCCCCTGTGATGTCAATTCTTTTTCACATACATATTTTTTTCTAATAGTGTTTTATATTTTAAATGTGTTCTTGTTTCTTTTCCGACTGCATGTCATCTGTCTTCTTCTCATCCATACTGTCCTTCTCTACCGTCCGGCGTTATACTTGAAACATATCTAACTTGCAGAACTGGACTAACTTTGAAAGCTGTATTGTTCACAATTCATATACAAACGTATATACAACCGTACAATACGATATGATAATAATTGACATACAAAAATTGTTGACAAGAGTGTACATTTGGGTCAGGGAGGCGGAGGATGGGGTGTTTGACGATATAGTTTGTTACGTGTCCGTAACGCTCAACGTTTTATTACTTTATTTTGTAATTTAATTAATAATATCTTCAATATATTTCGCTTCATTTCGACCGAACCTACCTGTATAGGTATCGTTATTCGTTATTTTAATATATATTTAATTTCTTTAAAGTTTTTTTTTCCTTTTTTGTCGAACTTTAGCGCTCGCGCTTTTCAAAAAGAAAAGTACGAGACTTGCTCTCTACACACTCTGTCGTTAGTCGTCGATCTTTTCGAACGTGGTTATCGTTCTCTCTCATTACGGATGTTGATCGATGTAGCCGTATTGTAATCATTGTAATTACGGCCCCGTGAGGGAATCTAATCGATCTTCACATCCATATTATTCGCTATGTGCGGTATCTCCTTTGGAGGATTTGCAGTAAGGGGAGAAGAATTTGTAACACGTAAATAGCATCGTTTTAATTTTCACCGCCATCGAACGCATTACTTCGGTATGTATAGGGCTTTCTCTGTTGTAACTTTCTTTTTTGCTTACTTTCGTTGTTCTTCCTTTATTTAGATGGTGTATCCGACGGGCAGAAATCACATAACATCAATTGATTGTTCCCGCCAGTGACGCGTTCTTCTTTCCTGGAGGGAGAGGGATCGCCGATCGCAGTTGGACCCGTCATATAAGCTCTCGTTACGCTAATTTTATTTTTCAATTGTTATTCGTAAATTTCCCATATCTTTTCATATATAAATTATTATCATTATTAATTAGTAGATCGCTGTTAAATAGTCCCAGGTGTTTTCTAGACGAAAAACCTGAGTTGCCTGACCTTCGTTTTTTGTGGGACATTTCTTTTACACTTTTTGAATTCGCTTCACGAACTTTAGTAACCGTTTTTAATATTTATATAAATTTGCGTTAATACATAAATATTAATTTTGAATTCTTTAATTATGTGCCTTACAGATTTAATTTTGGCTAATTTATTTGAACACTTTAATTGCAGACATTTCATGTTTTTGTTAATTAATTTTGAATACGTTAATTAAATGCCTACAGATTATTTCTGTTAGTTGATTAGTATACTGTCATTATATGCAATTTCATATTTTACTACATCTTATTTGAATTTAAAGCTTCCTAGCTGAAGCTCGATTTATTTCTACGAATTGTGGAACCTGTAATACATTGTGAATCTGCGACTAGGCCATCAGCCGCGCTGTAATAACTTTATTAGTCGATTTATTGAAAGTACATCTCTTTGTTCTTAAATTAATCTTTTCTTTACTTGTGATTGGTCCTCAGCCGCCTATTTTAATTCCTACTTATCTGTTTAATTTTTTTTTTGTTCTCTAAATATATATATATATATATATTATTTGGTCTAGTAAATTGAGAACTTGATCCTAAGTTCGTCATTTTGTGAACTGTACAGTTTTTTTTCCCTAATATATATGTACGGGGTGTCAATAAATAATTATTGTTTGGTTGGAACAACGCATTTTCTTTTCTTTTCCCTCGTCTCTCGATCCTCGAGAGTGGAACGAGTCTCGGTCACAAAGCCGGCCTTCTGCCCCACGCGACCTGCCTTTTTTATTTTATAATAGATTTTCATCAAGTTTCCGAGTTTGCGACGTCCAGCGGCAGAAATTCGGTGGCGCCCTTATCCACCTTTTTTTTGTAGTTCTTTACTTACCTCTGGATCTCCCCAGCTCCTGAGCTGAGGCAGCCTCATAAGCCGGGTGGGCCGTTGAACGGGCAGGGGCAGTTTTAGTTGACCGAGACCGGGTCTGCTCCGGGGAGCGTTTTCTGTTTTTTTTTGTTTGATTTTAAGCTCGACACTTGGTGATCGTAGCAAGTTCGCATATTTCCCGGCGATCAATCTTAACTGGTTTTACTCTAATTGCTCATTACAATATAAGTAGTCAATCCATTGATAATGTTATTATATTTAAAAAGTTGTCAAATATAATTCCTATTTCCTTCAATTTCAGACACTGCGTACTTCCTCCACGGGAGGTTCATATGCGAGAAGTAAAAAGCCGTTTATCTCCAAGAAGCAAGGTAAAAAAATGTAAGCGTGGAATATTCAAATGTTCGCAATGCAACTTCACAACAATGTACAACGCCGACTTCAGGAACCACACTAACGACCATTGTGAGGTGAAAATGTACAAATGTGGAATTTGTCACAGAAGATACATGGCGAAGGATTCTCTCAAGGCGCACGTGGAAAAAGAACATGCTGACAATAAAGGAAGAGAAGTCCAAAAAGGCTATACGTGTCACTATTCCAAAGCTAATATTAATAGAGTAGAAGAAAGATCTCCGCACTCAAATGATAGTGAGAAACAATGTCAATCCACGAAACCCAAATTTCAAACAAGGCGCAAATGTCAATTAAAAAAATCACTTATCAAAATAAAACATCCGAACAGAGGCAAATATAAGTGCGAAAATTGCGAGTTTAAGACACATTACAGGACCTATTTAGAAATGCACATGAAAATAAAACATCTAATGAAAACTAATTATAAATGCAAGAAGTGTGAATACCAGACGAACTTCAAGTCAAAATTGGAACTACACATAAAGTCAGAACATATTGAACAAAGGGATTATAAATGCATGGAGTGTGAATATCAAACGAGGTGGAAGTCATGTTTACGAAAACACATGAAAGGAAAACATATCAATTTAATGGATTATAAATGCGCGGAATGTGAATACCAAACGAGCTTCAAAGAAAGGTTAGAAAGACACATAAAGTCACAACATCTTAAATTAAGCGATTATAAATGCAAGGAGTGTAAATACCAGACGAACTTCAAGTCAAAATTTCAACTACACATAAAGTCAAAACATCTTCAACTATGGGATTATAAATGCATGGAGTGTGAATTCCAGACGAATTACAAGTCAAGTTTAGAACAACACATCAAGTCAAAGCATCTCAAGTTAAGGGATTTTAAATGCATGAAGTGTGAATATCAAACGAGCGTGAAGTCAAGTTTAGCAGTACACATAAAGAGAAAACATCTTAAATTAAGCGATTATAAATGCATGGAGAGTGAATACCAGACGAACTTTAACTCAAATTCGGAACAGCACATAAAGTCAAAACATCTTGAATCAAGTAATTATAAGTGCATGGAGTGTGAATACCAGACGAACCTCAAGTCAAATTTAGAACGACACATAAAGGCAAAACATCTTAAATCAAGCGATTATAAATGCGTGGAATGTGACTACCAGACGAACTTCAAGTCAAAATTTAAATTACATATAAAGTCAAAACATCTTGAATTAAAGGATTATAAATGCGTGGAGTGTGAATTCGAGACGAACTTCAAGTCAAATTTAGAACGACACATAAAGGCAAAACATCTTAAATTAAGCGATTATAAATGCATGGAGAGTGAATACCAGACGAACTTTAACTCAAATTCGGAACAGCACATAAAGTCAAAACATCTTGAATCAAGTAATTATAAGTGCATGGAGTGTGAATACCAGACGAACCTCAAGTCAAATTTAGAACGACACATAAAGGCAAAACATCTTAAATCAAGCGATTATAAATGCGTGGAATGTGACTACCAGACGAACTTCAAGTCAAAATTTAAATTACATATAAAGTCAAAACATCTTGAATTAAAGGATTATAAATGCGTGGAGTGTGAATTCCAGACGAACTACAAGCCAAGTTTAAACAAACACATAAAGACAAAACATCTTAAATTAAGCGATTATAAATGCGTGGAATGTGACTACCAGACGAACTTCAAGTCAAAATTTAAATTACATATAAAGTCGAAACATCTTGAATTAAAGGATTATAAATGCGTGGAGTGTGAATTCCAGACGAACTACAAGGGAAGTTTAGAACAACACATAAAATCAAAACATCTCAAATTAATGGATTATAAGTGCAGGGAGTGTGAATATCAAACGAGCGTGAAGTCGGGTTTACAAGCACACATTAAAGCAAAACATCTAAAATTAATGGATTATAAATGCGCGGAATGTGAATATCAAACGAGCTTCAAAGCAAGATTAGAAAGACACATAAAGTCAATACATCTTAAATTAAGCGATTATAAATGCGTGGAATGTGACTACCAGACGAACTTCAAGTCAAAATTTAAATTACATATAAAGTCGAAACATCTTGAATTAAAGGATTATAAATGCGTGGAGTGTGAATTCCAGACGAACTACAAGGGAAGTTTAGAACAACACATAAAATCAAAACATCTCAAATTAATGGATTATAAGTGCAGGGAGTGTGAATATCAAACGAGCGTGAAGTCAGGTTTACAAACACACATTAAAGCAAAACATCTAAAATTAATGGATTATAAATGCGCGGAATGTGAATACCTAACGAGCTTCAAAGAAAGATTAGAAAGACACATAAAGTCAATACATCTTAAATTAAGCGATTATAAATGCATGGAGTGTGAATACCAGACGAACTTTAAGTCAAAATTGGAACTACACATAAAGTCAAAACATCTTAAAACTAGCGATTATAAATGCGCGGAGTGTGAATTCCAGACGAACTACAAGTCAAGTTTAGAACAACACATAAAGTCAAAACATCTCAAGTTAAGGGATTTTAAATGCGTGGAGTGTGAATATCAAACGAGCGTGAAGTCAGCTTTACGAGCACACATAAAAGCAATACATCTAAAATTAAGAAATCAGAAGTGCACGGAGTGTGAATATGAGACGTACGACAAGTCACATTTAAAAAAACACGTAGAAAGAAAACATCTTAGTGCGGTTGGCTCATTATCTTAAACTTCGGTTTTGGAGTGGGCGTGTAATTTTCTAAATTAAACTACAAGATAATAATTAATGATAAAGCCAATGGTAAAGACAGACATCAAGAACATGAATTTAAGAAGAATGGAAAATTCAAAGAAGAAAATTAAAATATCTGAATTGTCTAAAGCAGAGGCTCCCAAACTTTTTTTTCTCATAGACCACTTTGAAGGTTTTGCTGGTTCCGGTGGACCCCCTGCAGCTACATTTCTACCATATTCCCGAAACTGGACAAAAAATGTTAAGATTAGATCGAACTATGGAAATTTGCGTTGCGGCTGAGTTAAAGTGCTATATACATACTTTCCATTAAACTTATTTTCTAAATTATCATACAGCTGATGTAATTTGCAAAGTACATATTGCAGTGGAATGTGCTTTTAATTATGAATGTTAATTGAGTTCGCACTGCAATCTATATACTGTAACTTATGCTTCCAGCTGACGTCAGTCTCGTAGTTTTCCTTGAGCTCAATATCTCCAGGGTCGATCCTCTCGGATGTGGGCCAGGTTTAAAATTTAAAGTAAAACAATAAGCATTAATAAAAGTCGCATCTAGTTTGTTTACAATTTTAATAAAAAAATTAAAAAAAAGAAAAAATCCCTTTACTGAATGTTCAGGGAGCTAAAGCGCATTAACAGTAGCTTAGGAGGAAAAACTCTTTATGATAATGACACGCACAAAGAGAAAAACCCCCTGTGACTCTCGAGCAAACATGTAATTAATAAATAATTAAGAAATTTGTCAAGTTTGACCTCTAACTGTAACCCCTATAAATCAAATGTCAACAACCACAAAGTTATCGAGTACGCGTGACAGCCTTATAGTCATGCGCAATAAAACATGACAAAATCAAACCCAGCAACAAAAAACCCAACCTGAATTTAAAACGATCTAGAATATCTTATCTTGAAGAAAAAACACCATTTCAAAAAAACATGACAATTTTCTTGAATATTCATATACTAATTTAAATGTCAGAAATTAACGCAAATTATACACTAAAATTACAAACATAAGCAAATTATCATAGTCGCAATTATATAAATTAAGTGTTTTATTTACTTACATCGATCTAAGCACTTTTAACACAAAAACTACATGAGAGATACCATAATTTAATTAAAATATCAATAACGAGATCACAAACTCTCGTAAGAATCGTAATTACTTGAAATGCACAAAATAATTGCACCAAACTCAAAAAAAACCCGACTTTACTCAAAAACAGGAGAATAAAAATGAATTTCTTATTCTCTGTGACCACCTGGTTTGCAAGATCTGGTATCTCTAAATAAAATATCATGAAAATCTCTTACATCGAATTCAATAGTACAAAATCTGGCCGCACCCACCAATCTAATATAATATACATACAGGGCCAGTCAAAATATAAATCCAAACACAATAAATATAAATATACATAAAATTCAATAATGCATTTTACATCCAAATTATTCAAATATTGTTCAATATTAAATTCTTCTTCTTTTTCTCTCTCTGAATGGAAAAATCCACGACAATGTGTGTAAAAATAAATTTCGGCTGTACGTGTCTCTATTTCCGAGCTTTGTTTTTTGTTCTTTTTTTAAGGTATAAATAAATTAAAGGTGATAAAAACTTGTTTAAAGGTTTGTTCGAGACGTCTACAGCTTCTACATTATTCCACACCGGTGTAGTATGTGTACCGTCAAACTTATGCTATACATATTACAACGGTGTACAGCAGACCGATTTTCATGTGGCCGGTTAGAAGTACCGCCCTCGAGATGCGCACGAAATTCATAGGTAGGGGAACCTCTAGTTTTACTTAATCCTAAGCCTTTCTACCGTTAAGTGTAGCTAGCAAAGAGTTTGCATTTCATTTTTCCGAATACTGTCTCTATCTAACACTGACCCTTACTTGACGCACGTACAAATTCTCCCACCGGCCACATGAAAATCGGTCTGCTGTAGAATAGTGTAGACTGTAGAGGCTAAGAATAAGCCTTTAATATACTATATTACTAAATTTAAAAACCGCACTTTTTTTTTCAATCGACTGTGGCTCTAACTACAGTTTTAGTAGGAACTACTAATAAACAGGGTACCACTTTTTAAAGTTAAGTTTCCCCTCTCCTCCTTATCACTTGGTCACATTCATAGATAATTATAACAAGTATAGAATGAAAGCTTCATTTCCCTAAGTGGAAGTGTCATGGCGTCTAGAATGAAGTTCTCCTTAAACGTAAGATGACTCTTATCTAGCAAATACAGAAATCTAGCGGATAACTTAATAGTGACACAGGTAACGCTTTATTTTTAGAGCGTTTTTTTTTGGTTAAGATCAGTAATTTTTTCATTAAACAGTTACTTCGCGTGTTTTTGTATATTTTACTATTATTATTAATAGTATTTTGTTATCCACATCACAGCTAATAATACCTAGTATATACATAAGTAGTAAGTAAAATATTGTTTCATGTTTAGTTTCTAAAAAAAAATGCTTGTAGTTTTCGAAATGGAATAGGCTGGTTGTGTCCTATTTGGATGCGGTCCTTCAAAATCAGATTCTCGTCATTGTTTTCCCAACCCTGCAAAGTACGACGAACTGCAAGAAATGGCTATGTATCATTTATAGGAAATAAACAACCTCTTGAACTTACCGATGAATATGTTTATGTGCACTATAGAATTTGTAGCAATTATTTCTTGAATACTGATATTGGACCTAATAGAATATTGCAAAAAATGGTTTACCCTAAACTGTTTCTAGCAGGTATTGAATATGTTTATGTATGTATGTTAATTAAATTGTATATTATGCCAGAATTACAAATATAGACTAATTATTATGAAAGTGAAATTAATAAGCTTCACAAAATTGTTGATCTTTAGTTATCCGAAAGGTGCAAATAGAATACTTAATGGAAAGGATTGCAGACCTGTACCCAGTAATGTTACCAATTTTTTACAAGTAAGCTTTTTCCATTAACAATATAATAAAATACATATTTGTTTTTGAATTAATTTTTACTATGTATTACATTTGCTTTAAATTAATTTCATTGAAATTATTGTAAACCATACAAACTTTTAAGATTCAAAAATCTTATAACGGGTGTTCAGAAACATTCGAAGTCAAGTGGGCTCTGAACAAAAAATCATATATCTTTACTTAAGTATCTGATTTGTAATAATTATTAAATGTCAACTGTTGTCTGTCAAAAATCAATTTATCTCAGACATGACTTTATATTTTCAAGGACTACTTTAACTTCGAATGTTTCTGAACACCCGTTATAATGAGTAGAGTCTGGATTATATGCAAAATATGCTTTTTTTAATTGCCTTATGTCATTAAAAAACATTAAATAAACCAAGAAAACTCGTAATTTTGTTGATATACCTTTTAACAACAAAATAATGAGTTTTCTGGGTTTATTTAATGTTTTTGGAATGAGATATGGTAATTAAAAACATATTTTGCATATAATCCGGACTCTAATAATCCGTAATTTTTTTACAACTTTGTTATAAATGTAGTGCCACTATATTTATTTGATTAATTATTCGAAAATAATATATATTATATTTATTTGATTATAATTTTGATGATTTGATTATATTTATTTGATTATAAAAATATTTTGATACTAATTTTATAACTATGTTGTAAAAAAAATAAGTTATGCAAAAATATTTAAAACAAAATTAATAAATTCAAATTTTCCCGGGAAACGTTCTCCTTAACCGGTAGATGACTCTCTTTGTGGGTTCATCATTTATAATGGGAGCTTACATACTTTACTTGTTATAATTATATATGGTCACATTTCTAGATTACAAGAGTTCGGACCGATTGATTAAATTAAACGTTTACCACAGTGTTGCCAGGTGAAAATAATTGTTTTCACTAGATGAGAACTTAAAAAATCACTAGATTGTTACCACAATTATAAATGAAACCATTACATATGTCTAAATTACTGGTAGTATATATAATGTATAGTTTTAGTTTTCGTTAATAAAGAAAGAAGATCTATTGCAATAAAAAAAAATGTAAAGCAGTAAGTAGGTATGTAAATAATAAAAGAAACACATGAATTTCTTGATATATATTTATATATAATATATATATATTTATTGGTATAATATTGCATAAAGTCGTACCTATTTTACAATAACACTGTACAAGCTGTTTTAAACTTAAGTAAAATTTACAAGAAAATAAAAGGTAATTATAGTAAATTACAAATTAGAGCTTATATAAATTGCATTAAATAATATATTTTTATTCTGATGAACACATATTGTTATGTTTATTTGTTACAGTTACAGGAATTTTGTAATCAAAACATGATTTATTATCACTATTTATTAATCTCTTAGAGTGTAGAATTCCAGTTAAGGTAGTAGCAGATAACCGATTTCTGATTTTACTTTTGTTGAGAGATACTGCACTGAATATTCTTTCTACCGAAGCACTACTGTGAGGTAATGTTAAAACTAAATTGACAAATTTTGATAGTTCTGGATAAATAGCAGTATTGTCACATCTAATTTGATTACAGATATTTTTCCAAAAAGAAATATAATCGGCTGCATCCTCATTGAAGTCACTGTTTTGCAATAATCGCCACTCTCTATCCAATGAAAGAAGATCAATATCTTTCCTATGAAAATTTGCTGCTGGACCTAATGAACTTGTAGTTTTAATAAGTTTTGGGTCCAAAAATTTAAAGAACTTAAGTGTCTTTACATCTTCTGCATTAAATGGAAAGCGTTTATATAATTGATGAGCAGCTTCATCATAAAAACCTAAGCATGTTAATTGAAAGTTATGTTTATCACCATCTGGAAGTATTTTCTTGAAATAATATAGCTGCATTCGGGCCACAATATACTTCATTTAGTAAAACATAAAGTTCTGGGTTTCTATATTGCAAAATAGTTACATCAGTTTTACTCAAATATGTATTATTTATATAACAACTTAGAATAGTCTTGTATACTGCTAACATTCTGTCATATATTGCATAAATTTTAGGAGATTCTGATTGAAATTCCTTATTTAAATCAGTAAATACAGGTAAAACATATTCCAAAACTCTAAATAATATTTTTTCATAATATTTTGTATATTATTGTGAATGGATTCAGATGCATCGATTTGATTGAAAGATTCATTTTGGAAATATAATTTAAGAGCTTCATACTGCTCCAACACTCTTTTAACAACAGAAATTAAAGAGAGCCAGCGTGTTTGGCTAGGTTGCAGCAGCTTATGTGGTTTAATATCAAGAAACTGCTGAAATTCTTTGTATTGTGTTTGTCGTTTAAAACTATATTGCATATAAGTGTATACTTCTCGCACCAGTTTTTCCGTTGTAGAAGGCAATTTTTCACAAGCATGGGAAGCTATGAGTGCTATTGAGTGACATAGACATTTTACAGTAAAAAGATGTGGTATTTCATTTTTTAATAAAGTTTTGACGGAATGCTTAATGCCCATCATTGAATTTGCCCCATCAGCTGCAAATCCTACCATATTATTTTTATATGGAACATTATGTTTATTAAAAAATTGAACAATAACATTATGTATATTTACTGCAGTTGCATCATAGATTGGTAATAAAGCAAGAAATTCGTCATTTATACTAAAATTTTGATTTAATCGCACAACTAATGCTAAGTTTTTAATTCCGGTATGATCCGTAGACTCATGAATTAATAAAGAAAATTTGCTGCACTTTAAAGTTTCTATTAGAGTTTCAAAACTTGATTGACCAATTACGTTATTTATAATAGCTTTGCATTTTGTACGATTACAGGAAATATTTTTTATAACATCACTTTCATCATTTATAGACCTAATTAGTTGTACCAGATGATCAAATGAATTTATAGATATATTGTGTTCTGCAATGAAAGATGCAATTCTTATTTCTATTTCTTTTGTACTAAGTTCCGTGCTTGTAGAGCTTCTTACATATTGCGTAACACAGAATTTTTGTTGTTTGATTAATTTAGATTTAGATTGGTGTTTTAGTAGAATCATGGTGCTTACGTATTGCAGCTATCCCTCCAAGATAGTCATTACCGCATATTTTACATCTGTAAAACTCTTCTCCTTTTGAACTAGCTTCTATCCAATGTTGGTATTCATTGTGTTTCTCCCAATCAGTTTTGTATTTTTGTTGATAAATTTTCTTTTTTTTTGAGGTAGATGGTTGATCTGTGGTCGACATAATAACTGTTAGAAATTAAAACAGATTTAGGAAAACTAATAAAAATATGTAAACGGTTTTATTTGCAGTAAATACTTACATGGTTATAATCCGAAAATTAATTTATTTAAAGAATTCAGTGCGATTGGGCGCGCGTGAATAAGATTCGACCATAAATATCTAATATGATTTAATCCAAAATTCCCCCGGCCAAGAGCTTTTATACTTTAGTATTTTAAATAGGTACTTACCCTTCATCGTATTATTTCAAAAATTACAAATTTAAAAATAATTTGAACGGTACTTCCCGTAATGAGCTTATGTATTATATCCAATTATTTATTGGGAGAAAATTGTTTCGGCTACTAAGGTATAGATGTCACTTTACGTAGGATCTATAATATTTAATAATAAATAACGCAATTTATTTTGATAAATATATGATTTCATATAAACTAAAAAACGAAAAATACGTAAAATAACTAGATTTTACTAAAATACAGAAGTTTTTCACTAAATCACTAACACAGTACTCAAATCGCTAGATCTAGTGAAAAATCACTAGACCTGGCAAGCCTGTTGCCATGAATTTAACTTTGGAGGAAAAGAAATCTACAATACATTGGCATCAACGTGGCAGCACATTGAATGAAATAAGTTGCTTATTTATGACAGCATTTGAACGCAAGGTACCACCTTGTTCTATTCGTTATTTGATAAACCATTTTGAAATATATGGTTGTTTACAGTCGTGCAAGAAATGTTCATATCGCCATAGAGTCGTAGCCTTAAACCAAACGAAGAGGTCATGATTTGTGCTGCGTCATGAATATGAATTATGTAACAGATTAGCATATTGTTTAGCGGCAGAAGGTGATCTGTTCGAGTACTTTATAAAAAAAAACAATTTAAATTCCTTAATCGATGTACCTACTGAAACAAAGTTATATGTAGAAGAAAATTTCGTTTCTCTGTATTAATTTATTTTTGAACGTATTATTTAATTTATATTATTATACTGTCTGTATTTTCCAGTGGCGTGTCGTGGGGTTTGAGTTTGGAGGGGCGCACCAGAAATCAAATACCAAATGACATATAGGCAAATTGCGCGAAAAAGTATCCATTTATAGCATTTATTTAAGTGGAATAAATACATAGGAATTAAAAAATATTAATACCTACAATAACGACAAAAACAATAATAATTGTAAATAAAAACGGAAAAAATCCAAGATAAGGGGCTCATTTTAAGCAAAAATCCACCTACATTAAAATTCAAGTTTGCAAAAACTCAAGAGCTGGAACAGCGGAATAGTTTTTATAATGTCATAAAAAATCACTTCACAAAGTAGGTAGCCACGGTTTATAAGTAGGAAAAAGAAAGAACAACATATTTACACAGATTAAACTAAACAAAATGGGTGGGTAAGTCATTTTTAAAAAATGAAATCCGCTCAGCGGTCCTTCATGCAAATGAATTTTTCCATGACTTTATCATCAAAATTGTTTATTTAGTGCACTAAATTGATTTCGAGTGTCGATTTATGGACATCATAGCTAAAGGATTTAGTCTGTCATTAAGCATGATATTTCGCAAAAATGTTTTTATGTGTTTAAGCGTCGAAAGAGTGCGTTCTGCTTCGGCTGTTGTCATTGGAGTCGTCACGATAATTTTTAATATTTTTGATGTTTCGATAAATGTTTCACTAAGGATATTTTCCATAATAAATAAAAGAAGATTCATTGCTTCAACAATTTCTTTTAAATCTTCTCTCGAGTAAATTACCTCCAACTCAGTTCTTAATCTTGATTTGCTCAACGTCGGATAAAATGAACATACATCGTTTAAAACAGTCACAGGGAAATTTTTTGAAAACTCTGAATATTTATCTTTGTTAAAAAGATCAGCAGCTTGTAAATGACCCCGGTAAGAAAAGCGTTCCTTCATTTGTACTGTAATTATATCACAAACTTCTTTGGCAATAACGATATAATACGACACAGTACGATAGTCCCGTAGATGGCACTGAAACACTGGCCGATAGATAACTGCGCCGTAAAATATCCTAAATGTTTTTATGGAATCGTGTACTATCGGCCAATATCGGGTGACATTCACTAGGTATCTATAATGATTTATGCACGCCGCAGCGTATTTGCGCCTTAATATAATTCTGTGGGTTCTAACAACGAAAACGGAGTTCAGTTTTTTGAAATTTAGAAATTTTAACTACTTGTACGGGGGAAGATCAGTAAGTACCCGTGTTTGAAGACAGGTGGCGCTGCTGAGGGAAGTTGGCATTACCGTCGTGTACTACCATCTGTCAGACAACACCATAATAAATTTCAGACTGATTCATAGGTTAGTTTTTATTTGGCAGCCAGTTGTATCACACGTGTTTCGTGTTTCTCGATAAAATGGAAAAAGAGCAATATCGATCCGTAATTCGCTTTTTATTTTTGAAAAACATCCGAAGAAATAAAAGCGAAGTTGGATGCTGTCTATGGGGACCCTTCACCATCTATGACAACCGTAAGATATTGGTTCAACGAATTTAAACGTGGTCGTACATCTGTTTTTGATGAGGAGCGCCCAGGCCGCCCGGCAGACGTGGTTACCGAGGAAATCGTTGAAAAGGTCCACGACATGATTCTCGCTGATCGCCGAACGAAAGTGCGCGAAGTAGCAGAGGCCGTAGGCGTGTCGTACGGAACGGTAATTAATATTTTACATGATAAGTTATCGGTGAGAAATGTGTCGGCCCGATGGGTGCCGCGATTGCTTACGGTTGACAACAAGCGGATACGGTTGTCAATGTCGAAGCAGTGTTTGAACCTCTTTAAGAGAAATTCGCAGGAGTTTTTGCGTCGAGTCGTCACCGTTGATGAAACCTGGATCCATTATTATACGCCAGAGTCCAAGCGACAGTCAAAACAATGGATTTTTCGGGGTGAATCTGCTCCGAAGAAGGCAAAGACGGTCCCATCGGCCGGAAAGGTCATGGCCACGATTTTTCGGGATTCCAACGGAATAATCCTCATGGACTTTTTGCAGAAAGGAAGAACGGTCACGGGGAAGTACTACAGTGAATTATTGGACCGATTCGATATAAAATTGAAGGAGACACGGCCCCATTTGGCTAAGAAAAAAGTGTTGTTTCACCACGATAATGCACCAGCACATTCATCCAGAATTGTCGCGGCAAAGTTGCATGAACTGCACTACGAATTGCTGCCGCACCCACCGTACTCGCCTGATTTGGCTCCCTGCGACTTCTTTCTGTTCCCCAACATGAAAACGTGGCTCGGGGGAAAAAGATTCAGCTCAAACGAGGAGGTTATCGTCGAGACAGAAGCGTATTTTGCAGAGTTTGACAAATCGTATTTTTTGGAGGGGTTAAAGAAATGGCAGAAACGTTGGGAAAAGTGTATTGTACTAAAAGGTGATTACGTTGAAAAATAAATAAAAAAATTGTTAAAAACTTGCGTCTTCTTTCCTAACACGGGTATTTATTGATCCACCCTCGTATAATAATAAAATGAATAGTAATAATAAATATTTAAATTGTGTGTTATATTAAAAATTCTAGGAGGGGCGCGCGGCTTTGCGGCCTTATACAGCTATCGCCACTGGTATTTTCTTTGCTTATGCAAACGTGTTCTGGAAGCGCAGACCTATTCTTATTGTCTGGGAATCCCAACATAGTGTGTCAGTTGCCAGGCGTGACTGCAAGGTCTTGAACTTATTATATGCGCCATTTTTTAAATTCTTTCAGACATATGGTATGTCCTATAAATATATTGTAATATTTCTTTATTGTTATCATAAATTTGTATATATGTTACCGTTAAAGTATGAAATCCGTTATTTCATAGAATACCTAGTTATTCCATGAAATAACTGATCGTGTCCGTTAAAGTGTAAAACTCTCTTGTATTTCATGGTTTAACTAGTTATTTCATAGAATAACGATCTGCAGCCCGTTAAAGTGTAAAATAATCTATATCATATATCTCGCACGACAAATACATTTACCTTCCACCCCTACTGCATTTATGAACTATTCCAGGCCATAGAGAGAGAACTTGTTTAGCGTGTTGGCGCCAGTTCATTCCGGTTAATTGATTGCTTACACGTACAGTGCCGGCTGCTGTTCGTCAAATACTGTTTCCACGTATCAGGTATTGAGATACATTTATTTTTTTAACTTTTATAATTTAGTCATTTGTTATTACGTTAATTTAGTTTGCTTACGTTAAAGTGCAATTTTTTTAAGACCTTAAATTGCCTTGAACAATGAATTCTTTAAGTGATAACGAAAAAAAAGCTGTAATGAAAGAAAAGTTTGAATCTTTACTAAATAAGCGTGATGTGAAAGAGAACAGTGCTTTGCTCACCCGTGAAAAATTATTAAGTTTGATAGCTGATGTAAAGAATTCTAAAACATTAGATAAGAAAGTGCCACGTGATTATTGGTTACTTCAACATTACGATGTTCTTGAAGTTCGAGGAGTAGAAAAATTAATAGTCCCAGTAACAAATGCAACACCAGATGTAATGTTTTATTGCTCAAGTGATTCTTTGTTTGACATTTTGTACGAAACTCATTTATCTATTGGGCACGGTGGTAGAGACCGAATGATAAAAGAACTTAATCGTCGTTACAAAAATATTACGCAAAATGATATTAAGATTTTCCTGAATTTTTGTGAATCTTGTCAACAAAAACGTAAAGCGGGCAGAAAAGGTGTTGTTGTTAAGCCCATGATTTTTTCACATATGAATTCAAGATGTCAGGTTGACCTCATAGATTTTCAATCACAACCTGATGGAAACTATAAATTTATTTTATTTTATCAAGATCACCTTACAAAGTTCGTGGTTTTAAGATCTCTTCAAACAAAGAGAGTAGAAGAAGTTGCAGGACAGTTGCTTGATATATTCCTGTTGTTTGGAGCCCCATGTATATTGCAGTCGGACAATGGAAGAGAATTTTGTAACAAACTTATTGATGACTTAAAAGTAACTTGGCCAGAGCTTAAGATCGTTCATGGCAAACCAAGACATAGCCAAAGCCAAGGCAGTGTTGAGAGAGCCAATCAAGACATAGAGAATATGTTGACGACTTGGATGCAAGACAACCAGTCAACTTCGTGGAGTAACGGGTTAAAATTTATCCAGTTTATGAAGAACAGAGCGTTCCATTCTGGTATTAAAAGGTCCCCCTACGAGGCTATGTTTGGTTGCGCAGCTAGAGTTGGACTGTCAACAACTGCCATTCCGAAGGAAGCACTTAATTCTTTGGTCGACGAAGATCAATTACAAAATACTTTGACTGGAATGAATGTTTCTTCTCAACCTGATAATGAAAAAGTAGTTGAACAAACAGTATTAAATAATCCCATTACGAAAGTATGTGTTGTCTGTTTAAAAGAATGCAGTGAAGATATAGTTTGCTTCAAATGTATGGAGCCTGTCCATATATCATGTTCGGAAGATTATGTTTCAAAAGATGAAGTTGAGCAGAAAATCTGCAAATTGTGTTTTAATGAACTTAATGATCAAAGAGAAAGAGAAAAGTCTAAAAAATGTTTAGAAATTCAAGCGAAAAAGATGAAATTAATGTCGGATAAATCTCATTCTGAAGCCTCTGTGGGGTTTACCGTCCGTATCCCAGTGCCTGAAGTTGACAGAGGAAAAGGTGATGCCAAATCTATTTTAGCTATCATCATAAAAATAACCGAAGAAGGATTTTTCCAATTGGGCACAAGAAACGGCCGCATAAAACAATTATATTCCCGATCCCAGTTCAGCGTCTGCGAACAAAAATTAATTAAAATCGAAGAAGTACCGGATGTAGAAATATCGCTCCGGTCGGTTGCTACAGCTCAAAGTTTAGGTACTGGTCAGGGTTTTAAAAAATGTTCGTGTAAAACCCAGTGTGTCAACAAAAAATGTTTTTGTTTTAGAAATAATGTTCTTTGTAATTCCAAGTGTCATTTTAGTAATCCTTGTTGTAACAAATGATAATATAATATATATAATTGTCTATCATTAGTTTAATTTCATTTTAGATAAATTGTTTATTTTACACTTTAACTGTCTCTCATTAATTAATTTATAGAATACCTAGTTATTTCATAGAATAACTAGTTAAAGTGTCAAATTAATAACATATTACACACTTTAACGGACACGATCAGTTATTTCATGGAATAACTAGGTATTCTATGAAATAACTGCATTATATACTTTAACGGTAACATATACATTAAGACAACTAAATCTCCAGCTTCGTTGAAAACTAGCTCCGCTAACCTTTTTTTTATTACATGTTTCTGTTTTATTTATACATATTGTCGTGGACTTTTCCCCGAAGAACATTTTAAAAATTATTATTTATTATGTTAAACTTATTTTCTTATTTATATTTATTAATATTTTGAATTATGTTTAAATATTTATTTGGGTTGGTTTTGTCGACCGTGTCTGTATATTTATAAGTTAAAATTGAACAGGAAATAGATCGACTAGGGGAATTATTTGGTATTATATGTGCTTGATGTCCGATCTTATTTTTCCGGCCGGTCAGAGATATCTTGTGCTTTGAATGAAACAGTTTAAGAAATAAAAAACTTCCTTTTTTATTTCTATATTTTATTTAATATCGGTTTATTTTGTTTTGGTGCTTTGATGTGTATTTAAATATCATTATCGTTTTATTACGAGTGTTGTTTATCTCGTATTTTTATGTATATTTGAAATTTACTTGATATCTCTCGAATTAAGTTTTTTTTGTGTGTGAAAAAGTTTACGTTAACGTAAGTAATTTTCATATTAGATTTATATAAATTCTATTAATTGTAATTTGATCATAATTGTGATGATTTGTATTTTTGATTAGTTGTTATATTAGATTAAAATATAGATATGGAAGAAAACTATCATATTTTTATGAGGGAGTTTTTTGTCACGTTGTTCTAGAACATTTTTGAAAGTCAGGTTTTGGAGGGAGATTTTATGCTTGTGTTGGTGCGCACGAGTAAGAGTTATTTACGTGTTGACAATTGGTCTAGGTACGTTTTTTGAATTTTGGGGTTAATAATTTTGAATTTGAAAGTTTTCTAAACGATCTATTAGAATTTAAATTTAGCTCGCGTGTCAATGAGAGTTTTTTTCATTGTCTTTTATCACACAATTTTTCCTCTCAGCTTTTGTATAATGACGCATTAGCCCTCTTTATACTTAATAAAGTTTTTTTTTCTTTTTTTTATTTTAATAAAATATTAAATTACAAGTGTGACTTTCTTTTATTGATTCTTGTTTTTTTTCTTCCACTTTCTCGCTCGTGAGCCCTGGATCAAGAAGTCTCAATTAAGAAGTAAACGTAATAGAGCTAGTTCGGACATATAGTGGATGAACAGTGGACTACCCCTACAGGTAAACCCACAGTTCACAGCAATATGTAACAGCAAATTTGAATTTTATTTAGTTTTTATTATGTTAATAAAACACTTCGGTACTTAAAGGTTTTTATTAATATTCGTAACAGTTTGGACAACACATATTTCTCGTGATCTTTAACACATGATTTCAAATTTTGAATATATAGATTATTGATTCTACGCCAATACATCATATTTGTAATTTACATGCTCTCCAATACATAGATGTAATTTTATGTTAAAATAGTAAAAAATCAAGGGCGGCAAATTTATACATGCACACAAGCGGCCGAAAGTACGGCTCGGCGCTGTGTCTGGTCATAGTATATTAAACATACAATAGAGTCGGTACCTTTGATGTTCGTAGTGCAAACTTTATAATCAAAATGGTGGACGAATTGGGAGTCATTCCTATTTATTATACTAGATGTCGCTCTCTAAAAGTGGAAATTATCATATTTTTGATTTATAACGGGTGTTCAGAAACATTCGAAGTCAAAGTAGTCCTTGAAAATATGAAGTCATGTCTGAGATAGATTGATACATTTACTTAATACAATTTTATAGGTTATCAAATTAGTATCAGATACTTAAGTAAAGATAATTAATTGACTTGGCAGATACATGTTGAAACTCCATTATAAATTATAATAAAACACGTTTATACGTTTGTTTCAAATACGTTTTAATAACACTACAATTGTTTCGCCAAACATTGGCTTCATCAGGTGATGATAGTCTGATAATACAATAAAACCTTTTATTGTAATCTTGCAAGTAAAAAAATTATAATAGTTTATTTAAACAACGGTTTAACAAAATTGTCCTTTACAAAAAGACTAATACATGCAGATAGGTCAAAAAACCCCAGATTGTAAAAAAACCTACGTGATGGAATTTTTTAAATAATTTTCCCATTTTCAGCACCAAAAAATCTATTGAAATCACTGTATAAAATCCAGACAATTTTACCATCGCAGGCCTGTGTTATCTATCTATACTTATTGTTATGTATTCATTAATTTTATGGAAATATATATCACACAAGCATAAATATGCATATATAACATAATATACATATTTACCACCAATACTTCCAATAAAATTGAGGTTTTTGCTTGGAAAATAAACATAAGAATTAAAATAGTCCTCTTTTCAATAAAATATAGAAGTAAGTCAAGTTTATATACACAACATCATAAACAATATTTTATATTAATAAATTAAATGATTTAATTTGAAAGTTCGGTTTTAAATTAAGATGTTTGGTCTTCATGTGTTTTTCTAAATCTCAATTGTTCGTCTGGTATTCAAACTCCATGCATTTGTAAAGCCTGAGTTACATTACACTTTCTTCGTCTAGAAACTTGGACAAGTTTTCAAACTAGATGAACTTGTTGAATCTTTGATAGTGTAATTCAGAAGAAACACATCAAAGTTTCTAAACTACAAAACTAGATCCTATCCCACTTTTCATCCTAGTTTCATACTAGACTTGCGCATTAAACACCATTTCGTTTGTACCAACTGTTCATTTTAAATAACAATCATATAATAATTACAGGTTATGTAGTGTTTGTTTTGTTCTGGAAATTAATAGAAATTGTGTAAGACTGTCCAGTATCAAAATTTGGGGCACCGATATATCGGTTTTCGAATTTATTTTTTTAATATTGTTGTATCTATAAGAGCTAATCAATAATTACAACCCATGTAAACGTCAAATAACAAGTGTTCATTTGAAAAGTCAATCTAGTAGCATGTGATTTACTGAGAACATTTTGAAGTATGTCGTAAATTAAAATTTACTACTTAACCTACGAAGTCGTATATTTTGACAGTTTCATACATACAAATAAATAACAAATGTGATTGACATTATCAAATGTCATTTGGATTTACGTTTACGGAACAACAAACACATACTAGTATATTTGCGTCTCATTCTATCAAAATTTCAAAGCAACCTAGATTGACTTTACAAATGAACACACGTTATATAATAATAAAAAACAGAAATTTGTATTTAATGTTGGTAACACACTCAAAGTTTGGTGCCCTCTATTCAACATAGCATAAATTAAAACTTGTATGAAATCTTGTACAAGAACTTGTTCAAGTTTCTAGTACGAAAAAAAGTGTAATGTAACTCACGCTTAATGGCTTAATTTAAGATCTGTCTTTGTGTTCTTCTAAATTTGACTTGTAGTTTGTCTGGTATTCACACTAAATGCATTTATAATCGCTTTATTTAATATGTTTTGCTTTGATGTGGCTTTCTAAATGTGACTTGATGTTCGTCTGGTATTCACACTCCATGCACTTATAATCGCTTGATTTAAGATGTTTCCTCTTTATGTGTTTCTCTAAACAATGCTTGTAGTTCGTCTGGTATTCACACTCCGAGCATTTATAATCGTTTAATTTAAGATGTTTTGACTTTATGTGTTTATCTAAATTTGACTTGAAGTTCGTCTGGTATTCACACTCCATGCACTTAAAATCGTTTGATTTAAGATGTTTTGACTTTATGTGTTTTTTTAAGTAATGCTTATAATTCGTCTGGTATGCACACTCCATGCACTTATAATCGCTTGATTTAAGATGTTTTGTCTTCAAGTGTTTTTCTAAATCTGATTTGTAATTCGTCTGGTATTCACACTTTATGCACTTAAAATCCCTTGATTGAAGATGTTTTGTCTTTATGTGTTTTTCTAAATTTGACTTGAAGTTCGTCTGGTATTCACACTCCATGCACTTATAATCGCTTGATTTAAGATGTTTTCCCTTTATGTGTTTTTCTAAACAATGCTTGTAGTTCGTCTGGTATTCACACTCCACGCATTTATAATCGTTTAATTTAAGATGTTTTGACTTTATGTGTTTTTTTAAGTAATGCTTATAGTTCGTCTGGTATTCACACTCCATGCACTTATAATCGCTTGATTTAAGATGTTTTGTCTTCATGTGTTTTTCTAAATCTGATTTGTAATTCGTCTGGTATTCCCACTTTATGCACTTAAAATCGCTTGATTGAAGATGTTTTGTCTTCATGTGTTTTTCTAAATCTGATTTGTAATTCGTCTGGTATTCACACTTTATGCACTTAAAATCGCTTGATTGAAGATGTTTTGTCTTTATGTGTTTTTCTAAATTTGACTTGAAGTTCGTCTGGTATTCACACTCCTCGCACTTATAATCGCTTGATTTAAGATGTTTTGTCTTTATGTGTTTTTGTAAATCTAGCTTATAGTTCGTCTGGTATTCACACTCCATGCACTTAAAATCGCTTGATTTAAGATGTTTTGACTTTATGTGTTTATCTAAATTCGACTTGAAGTTCGTCTGGTATTCACACTCCATGCACTTAAAATCGCTTGATTTAAGATGTTTTGTCTTTATGTGTTTTTCTAAATTTGACTTGAAGTTCGTCTGGTATTCACACTCCATGCACTTAAAATCGCTTGATTTCAGATGTTTTGTCTTTATGTGTTTTTCTAAACCTGACTTGAAGTTCGTCTGGTATTCACACTCCATGCATTTATAATCGTTTAATTTAAGATGTTTTGACTTTATGTGTTTTTTTAAGTAATGCTTATAGTTCGTCTGGTATTCACACTCCATGCACTTATAATCGCTTGATTTAAGATGTTTTGTCTTCATGTGTTTTTCTAAATCTGATTTATAATTCGTCTGGTATTCACACTTTATGCACTTAAAATCGCTTGATTGAAGATGTTTTGTCTTTATGTGTTTTTCTAAACTTGACTTGAAGCTCGTCTGGTATTCACACTCCTCGCACTTATAATCGCTTGATTTAAGATGTTTTGACTTTACGTGTCTTTCTAAATTTGATTTGAAATTCGTCAGGTATTCACATTCCATGCACTTATAATCGCTTGATTGAAGATGTTTTGTCTTGATGTGTTTTTGTAAACTTAACTTGAAGTTCGTATGATATTCACACTCCACGCACTTATAATTGTTTAATTTAAGATGTTTTGACTTTACGTGTCTTTCTAAATTTGATTTGAAATTCGTCTGGTATTCACATTCCATGCACTTATAATCGCTTGATTTAAGATGCTTTGTCTTTATGTGCCTTTCTAAACTTAACTTGTAGTTCGTCCGGTATTCACACTCTTTGCATTTATAATCGCTCGATTTAAGATGTTTTGTCTTTATGTGTTTTTCTAAATCATGCTTGTAGTTTGTATGGTATTGACATTCCATGCACTTATAATCGCTTAACTTAAGATGTTTTGACTTTATGTGTTTTTTTAAATAATGCCTATAGTTTGTCTGGTATTCACACTCAATGCACTTATAATCGCTTGATTTAAGATGCTTTGTCTTTATGTGCTTTTCCAAATTTAACTTGTAGTTCGTCTGATATTCACACTCCTCGCACTTATAATCGCTCGATTTAAGATGTTTTGTCTTTATGTGTTTTTCTAAACTTGACTTGAAGTTCGTATGGTATTCACACACCACGCACTTATAATCGTTTAATTTAAGATGTTTTGACTTTATGTGTTTTTCTAAACATGACTTGTAGTTTGTCTGGTATTCACATTCCATGCATTTATAATCTCTTAAATTAAGATGTTTTGTCTTTATGTGTTTTTCTAAACTTGACTTGAAATTCGTATGGTATTCACACTCCACGCACTTATAATCGTTTAATTTAAGATGTTTTGACTTTATATGTAGTTGCAATTTTGATTTGTAGTTCGTCTGGTATTCACACGCTACGCATTTATAATCCCTTAAATTAAGATGTTTTGTTTTTATGTGCTTTTCTAAACTTGACTTGAAATTCGCCTGGTATTCACACTCCATGCATTTATAATCGTTTGATTTAAGATGTTTTGTTGTTACGTGAATTTTCAAATATGACTTGTAGTTTGTCTTAAATTCACACTCTACACATTTATAATTGCATTCCATTAGGTGTTTTATTTTCATGTGCATTTCCAAATAAGTCCCTGTAATATGTCTTAAACTCGCAATCTGTGCACTTATATTTGCTTCTGTTCAAATGTTTTACTCT